>OX463861.1:25254251-25637963 GCA_949825065.1 Odontocerum albicorne
TTTTAAGTTAAAGAAGCAAAAAGTGTGAAGTTTTAAAAAATGTCGCCTTTAATTATAGTAAACAACATGTTACATTGATTGCTTTATATCCCTGATTCATCCCATGATCTTAATAATTTTTTCTCAACCTTTTAGCCATGCAATTTCCCAAAAAGATAAAAAAATATAAAATTAAGACTTTGTAACCCCGTTGCAAAGTTTTTATGTTTAAATAACACTATCTGGAAAAACAAATATATGAACATCCAAAGCAAGGTGAGGATATACAAGACCAGTGTCCGCACCATAATGACATACAGCATAGAGTCCAGAGCCGACACTGTCAGAACCAAAAATCTCCTTCGAACCAGTGAAATGAAGGTACTCAGGAGTATCACTGGCAAAACCCCTCGTGTTAGAGTACAAAACACAGAAATCCGAAGGATGTGCGGAGATGAAAATATTGTCAGATGGGGGTGACAGAGAAGAAGGTTCTGGAACGAACATGTATCATCCAGAATGACGGAACCAAGAGCCGTAAGAATGGCCAGGGACAGTATCCCCGAAGCAAGCAGACCTCCAGGACGACCTCGACGTCACAAGAGGGAAACAATGATGCAGGACCATAACAGGCCAACAGCCCTAAAATAACAAGAAGAAGTAATTTTATTTTCCTAGTACTCCTGATAATTCACAGCGACTTCCAGGGGGTCGCGACACGCAGTTTGAGAAACGACGATCTTACGTATGGTGATCAAATTAATCGGTTCATTATTCAACATTTCGAGTATCTCAAGGAGTTTTGATGTATTCGATTGTCCAAATGGGACATTTTTCAATAAGACTGACGTTTGGCATTTTTTAGGTAAATTTTCAGTAAAGATGCTGCTCTGATAAATTTTCAGTTCGGGTGACTTAAAATGCTTGGGTGGTATAAAGAAAATTTTCAGTTAAAATGACTTTCAAGCCAATTTTCAGTTCGGGTGTCAGCCAAATTTTCAGTTAATGCAACTATTGAAAAAAAAATCTTTTAGGTACGACTTTAGAGCAAACTTTTCATTCAGGCAATTTTCAGATATTTCAGTAAGTGCGACTTTCATGCCAACGTTCACAACCTTCTTCAAACCAGCTATATTGGATTTTTTGGAATTAAATCTATGTGTAATATTAAAATATATATATAAGCCCAGCAATGCCTTCAAAAGCTAGGTGATAGTAACTCGATCAATTTCTGGTAACGTGATACTGCCTTCATCCCTGGGGTATACTCCGACCTCTACCCTGTACGCGGGAGAGCATATCGAGGCTATTTCATTACAGCTGATGACCTCATAAATACACTAGCCGCACTTTCGTGAACTGTGGGGGAATTCTGATAATTTCTTGCTTATTTATTTATTTTATATGGCAAGTACATATAACACTCGTATGTACGAGTGTACAGATATGGAAAGTAGCGGGGTGCCTATTAGTGAGATAGAATCATGTTTTCATATGATCTTTGAAGCTTTTTTTTTTCGTGTTGCGTGCTGGATTATTGTTTTTATAGAGGCGCCGTCTGTGTCTCCTTATTGGATGATGTTTTTGTGAAATTGTTAAATTAAGGGTTGAATTACATAATACATTTTATAGACGTGACTGTGTTACTTTACAGTGAATAATAAGTTTTGTAGACGTGACTGTGTTACTTTACAGTGAAGAATAAGTTTTGTAGACGTGACTGTGTTACTTTACAGTGAAGAATAAGTTTTGTAGACGTGACTGTGTTACTTTACAGTGAAGAATAAGTTTTGTAGACGTGACTGTGTTACTTTACAGTGAAGAATAAGTTTTGTAGACGTGACTGTGTTACTTTACAGTGAAGAATAAGTTTTGTAGACTTGACTGTGTTACTTTACAGTGAAGAATAAGTTTTGTAGACGTGACTGTGTTACTTTACAGTGAAGAATAAGTTTTGTAGACGTGACTGTGTTACTTTACAGTGAAGAATAAGTTTTGTAGACGTGACTGTGTTACTTTACAGTGAAGAATAAGTTTTGTAGACGTGACTGTGTTACTTTACAGTGAAGAATAAGTTTTGTAGACGTGACTGTGTTACTTTACAGTGAAGAATAAGTTTTGTAGACGTGACTGTGTTACTTTACAGTGAAGAATAAGTTTTGTAGACGTGACTGTGTTACTTTACAGTGAAGAATAAGTTTTGTAGACTTGACTGTGTTACTTTACAGTGAAGAATAAGTTTTGTAGACGTGACTGTGTTACTTTACAGTGAAGAATAAGTTTTGTAGACGTGACTGTTACTTTACAGTGAAGAATAAGTTTTGTAGACGTGACTGTGTTACTTTACAGTGAAGACTAAGTTTTATTGTTTCTGTTGTCATTATTATTATATTTAGACTTTTAATAAAAACAAATTTTATTATTCGATGTGAATGGGTTAAACCTGTAACAAATATGTATAAATATTATTTATTAAATCTTACAAAATACGTTTGTTTTCCTTTGTGTTTCTTTTTATTATAAATTTTTAGAGAAATAAATAAAACGATTCTTGTTTATTTAGAGAATTCACCACTGTTTTATTTGACTTCGTTACCGGTTTCATAGACCTCCGTCATCCTCGTCAGGTAAAGTTCATCTCATTTTTTATTTCAAATTAACCACTGTTTTATTTCAGTTCATTGGCGGTTTCAAAAACCTCCGTCTTTGAAGTCAGGCGAAGTTCATTTTACTTTTTATTTAGAAGTCACCACTGTTTTATTTGAGTTCACAACCGGTTTCAAGTCAGGTGAAGTTGATGTTATTTTGTATTTAGAAGTCACCACTGTTTTATTTGAGTTCACTACCGAGTTCAAAGACCTCCGACATATTCGTCAGGTGAAGTTCATCTTATTTTTTTGTTTATAATTCACCACTGTTTTATTCAGTTCACTACTGGGTTCAAAGACCTCCGTCTTACTCGTCAGATGAAGATGAACTTCACTTGACGAGAAAGACAAAGGTCTTTGAAACCGGTAGTAAACTCAAATAAAACAGTGGTGAATACACAATAAAACTTAGTGTTTTATTTACAATATTTCATTAAAAATGTACAAATTTAATTGTTGTTTTTTTGGGAAGATGTTGACACATTATCTTGTATTTTGTTATTGTTACTATAATATGTAACTTGCACTTCATTGTCGTTTTGGGAAGATGTTGATACATTATCTTGTATTTTGTTATTGTTACTATAATATGTAACTTGCACTTCATTGTCGTTTTGGGAAGATGTTGACACATTATCTTGTATTTTGTTATTGTTACTATAATATGTAACTTGCACTTCATTGTCGTTTTGGGAAGATGTTGATACATTATCTTGTATTTTGTTATTGTTACTATAATATGTAACTTGCACTTCATTGTCGTTTTGGGAAGATGTTGATACATTATCTTGTATTTTGTTATTGTTACTATAATATGTAACTTGCACTTCATTGTCGTTTTGGGAAGATGTTGATACATTATCTTGTATTTTGTTATTGTTACTATAATATGTAACTTGCACTTCATTGTCGTTTTGGGAAGATGTTGATACATTATCTTGTATTTTGTTATTGTTACTATAATATGTAACTTGCACTTCATTGTCGTTTTGGGAAAATGTTGATACATTATCTTGTATTTTGTTATTGTTACTATAATATGTAACTTGCACTTCACTGTCGTTTTGGGAAGATGTTGATACATTATCTTGTATTTTGTTATTGTTACTATAATATGTAACTTGCACTTCATTGTCGTTTTGGGAAGATGTTGATACATTATCTTGTATTTTGTTATTGTTACTATAATATGTAACTTGCACTTCATTGTCGTTTTGGGAAGATGTTGATACATTATCTTGTATTTTGTTATTGTTACTATAATATGTAACTTGCACTTCATTGTCGTTTTGGGAAGATGTTGATACATTATCTTGTATTTTGTTATTGTTACTATAATATGTAACTTGCACTTCATTGTCGTTTTGGGAAGATGTTGATACATTATCTTGTATTTTGTTATTGTTACTATAATATGTAACTTGCACTTCATTGTCGTTTTGGGGAGATGTTGATACATTATCTTGTATTTTGTTATTGTTACTATAATATGTAACTTGCACTTCACTGTCGTTTTGGGAAGATGTTGATACATTATCTTGTATTTTGTTATTGTTACTATAATATGTAACTTGCACTTCATTGTCGTTTTGGGAAGATGTTGATACATTATCTTGTATTTTGTTATTGTTACTATAATATGTAACTTGCACTTCATTATCGTTTTGGGAAGATGTTGATACATTATCTTGTATTTTGTTATTGTTACTATAATATGTAACTTGCACTTCATTGTCGTTTTGGGAAGATGTTGATACATTATCTTGTATTTTGTTATTGTTACTATAATATGTAACTTGCACTTCATTGTCGTTTTGGGAAGATGTTGATACATTATCTTGTATTTTGTTATTGTTACTATAATATGTAACTTGCACTTCATTGTCGTTTTGGGAAGCTGTTGATACATTATCTTGTATTTTGTTATTGTTACTATAATATGTAACTTGCACTTCATTGTCGTTTATTTTGTCAATAAATAAAAATAATATTTGAGTTATTTAATTCAATATTATGAAAATTAAAAATCAAGAAAAATTAGGATGAGGATGGGAACTACTATAATTGAGGACGAGATATATTTTTAGATAAATAATGCTACCTTAGTATTTTTTAAATTAATTGTAATAAAAAAGATACGTGCGTTTGTTTTCGCCCGATTCATACTTAACCTAATAAAGTATGTTTGCAACCGATTCAGACTTACTCTTAACAAAATGAAGTGTGCTTGCTTCCGATTCGTACCTAACCTAATGAAGTGTGTTTGCATCCGATTCATACTTAACCTAATGAAGTGTGTTTGCATCCGATTCAGACTTAACATAATGAAGTGTGTTTGCATCCGATTCGTACCTAACCTAATGAAGTGTGTTTGCATCCGATTCATACTTAACCTAATGAAGTGTGTTTGCATCCGATTCAGACTTAACATAATGAAGTGTGTTTGCATCCGATTCGTACCTAACCTAATGAAGTGTGTTTGCATCCGATTCATACTTAACCTAATGAAGTATATTTGCATCCGATTCATACTTAACCTAATGAAGTATATTTGCATCCGATTCATACTTAACCTAATGAAGTATATTTGCATCCGATTCATACTTAACCTAATGAAGTATATTTGCATCCGATTCATACTTAACCTAATTAAGTATATTTGCATTTGATTCATACTTAACCTAATTAAGTATATTTGCATCCGATTCATACTTAACCTAATTAAGTATATTTGCATTTGATTCATACTTAACCTAATTAAGTATATTTGCATTTGATTCATACTTAACCTAATGAAGTATATTTGCATCCGATTCATACTAAACCTAATGAAGTATATTTGCATCCGATTCATACTTAACCTAATTAAGTATATTTGCATTTGATTCATACTTAACCTAATTAAGTATATTTGCATTTGATTCATACTTAACCTAATTAAGTATATTTGCATTTGATTCATACTTAACCTAATGAAGTATCTTTATATCCGATCCATACTTAACCTAATGAAGTATAACCACGTGCCAGAGATTTGAACAGACTTTAATAGCTTAAGATCAAGCAGCGAAAAACTTTCACGTTCTTTCAATATTATTTTTCGAGAAAAAAATCCAGTTTCTTTCAGAACACGGACGTTTTCTTTGATCAGGGGATGAAAGACTCCTTTGCTTACCAACACATCACTCTATATTTTACATATATTTATTTGCGGTTCATAGGACGTGGCTGTGGAATGAACTTAGATTTATTAGGTATGTACCATTCTTATGTTATTTATGTTTAAGTGAGAACAGAAAATAAAGAATATGTGTTCATCCTAATTTTCCTTCTCTTATTCTTAAACAAAATCCTTACTTCTAGTTGTATCATCCCTGATAGAGATTAACTTGTTTTTTTTTCCACTTAAATTTAAACGAATATATCTTGTTTTTTTCTACAAAGTCTGTCATTAATTAAATAATTTTATTTTATTAGTTTAACATTTTTATTGCAAATACAATCTGGCGGGTTTATTACCAGGCAGCAATCTCTTCCAACCAACCAGACAAAAGTAAATAGAGCAAGTTACGTGGTCGCATAAATCATTCAAATGACTATTCAACCCCACGAAATCGATGAACACATTGTGCGTGAGCATATACCCACGAGCCCTACAAAGACGGACAATCACCCGAAAATTATTTTCATATAAAGTGAGATATCATCAATCAAAAGGAAAAGAAGGAAGGTTGGAGAGGAAATGAAAAGAAAAATCAGGAATGAAACACGTTATTTTACTGACTAGAAATTAAGAATTTTTTCAGTCGCTTCTTAAAGCATGCCAAGGACGGAGCGAGTCTTATATTGGTTTGTAACTGATTCCAGAGTCTCACTGCATGGACAGTAAAGGACGACGTAAAAAAATAAAAGCAGTGAATCGGAAAGGCCAATAAATAATATCTATTTGAGCGTGGCGCTAATCCATGATTGGAAAGACGCTGAACATTTTCGGCGAGAGTATATGTGGAATTTTAAGATACATGCGTACATATTATGTTGCCATCAATAAATTAATATTGACTTATTTTAGATATCATAAATTTAGTGACTGGCAACGAATTTAATGAAAATAAGTCTAAAACTATTAGGATACCGTTTTTATATACTCGTATATTTTCATAACTCAAGAAATATTACAAGCAGTTGTGTAGCGAGGCGCTGGCATCTGGGCAGTCGTTAGGGGCGCCGATAACACGAGGGCGACGTTAGTACGCTCGGCACCGTTTATATTCCGAAGTTCATGCAAATAAAAAATCACATAAACGAATTTCAATTAGCATGAATGAAGAAAAAATATAAAAATTCATTATATAGGATGGCGCAATAAGAACTGCAATTTTAAATTAAAATTCCGTTCTGGAATCGTGTACTTCTGCATAATTAATAAATAAGTTATGAAAATGACGTATATTCATTATAAATAGTATACGTTTGACAGCTAAAAAATTGCGGCAAATTTAAATTTGCAGTTCTTGTTGCCCGGTTACCTATTGTGGGTATTAAATAATTGAAAAAAAATGTGATGTTACTGAATTGCATTAGTTGTGTTGATAAGCTGCCAACAAAAGACAGAATGCTGTAAACTACAATAGTTATCTTCCATTTTAAGAAAAACAATATGAGAAAATTTAAAATGTTGTTATTGAAAAGTGCACAGAAATGTACAAATGTTATATAATCATGTTTGAGTGAAGAATTCAGTTTGATAAGTTTTCCCTTAAGCCTAAGCAGAAATTTAATGTTTAATCTCACAGATGAGTTGCGCCCGAACGTGTTAGGATTTGTATTGCGTCCGAATGAGGATTAATTACACATTCATTACAATAAGAGTTTTTTTCAGAAGAAATAATGGGCAAGATTTAAATTTATTTTATATATCCATTCCTCCCTTTAAACGTAAAACATGTGGTTTTCCATTTATAATAACTGTCTTAATTTCTTCTCCATTTCCACTCTCTCTGTAGTATGTATCGTCTCCAAAACCTGATTTTCTAGTTGTTACAAATGTTAATATCGTCGGTTGTGGATATGGTTCTTCATTTCTAGATGTAGTTGGATTGAGGTGAGACTCTCCAGACTTCGAATAGTGACAGTGTGTCCCATGACGATGTGGTTTTTTCCAAAACTGCCACCAACGCCTTCCTTTGCGATGATGATGACGATGCCTTTTACAAGAGTCATGGTTAGACCTCTCACGAGAGTTTGGTTGTGGCATTTCTTGAATTTCATGACGGGGCCTGTCTCGAGAGTAATCTATATGACTATATTGAGAGTCGACGTGAACTTTCTCAATATAATCATGTTGCAAAATCTCTCTAGAATTGTTGTGAGGATTTTCTTGGATATCGATATGAGACCTCTCGCGAGAGTTATGATTGAGATATTCTCGAGTGTCATTATGGTCCCTCTCGTAAGAGTTTTCACTCGATCCACTGTGAGAATCACTGTTAGAATCTTCTTGAGAGTCATGACTTAGTCTCTCGCGGGAATTGTGGTGTTTCTTGCGATGGCTTCCATGCATTTCTTCAGACTGACGGCGATGTCTCTTAACTCTGGCCAATCTATTATTAGTAACAGTCGTATTAACATCGGTATCGATTGACGTTTTAGTTGTTGTGGCCTCCTCTTGGCTTGAATCACTATCACAATCTTGATCCCTTGCAGTGAGGAGAACTTTTAACACAAGATCTGAATAGACAACTTCTCCCTTACATACTGTAGTTTGTTTTGTATTATTTTCACAGTCAACGAGCATAAAAATACTTGCTATTAAGAGACTACAAAGAAGCTTTTTCTCAAACGTCGAAGTCAATCGTGCCATCATTGTTTTTGTTGTAGTCTAAAACTTTTACATCTTCCCAGTCTACTTGCAAACTGAATTGATAGTTACTAGTTTTCAAATAGCTCCACAATCATTTAATATAACTTTGAAGTTTAACCCTTTAAGTATGATGTCCGTTTATTTTAAATAACATTCAATATGTTTATGTCCTATTTTAAATAACATTCAATATGTTTATGGCTACGAGACTTGGACGCTCACAGTAAAGAACACACAAAAGCTCCAGACCGCACAAAGGGGCATGGAGAGATGCATGTTGAGATATATACTAAAAGAGACCGTAAACTAAACACCTGGATTCGCAATATAACAAAGACAGAAAACTTTATAAAGGCGTGCAAAAGAATGAAGTGGCAATGGGCAGGATACATAACCAGAATGTCAGACTCCCGATGGACATACGAAATAATCCAATGGTATCCAAGAGGCATAAAGAGGTCCAGATGAAGACCGAAGGTACGCTGGGTAGATGAAATCAAGAAGCATAGCAGCATCACATCATGGCATCAAGGAGCAAAAACCTAACTATTTGGAGTCAACTTGGGGAGACCTTCATCCAGCAGTGGATCGACCCTGGTTGACAATGATGATGATATTTATGTCCATAAATACGATAAATACGAATAATCTTCCGATTTTTTTTGCGACCATTTGACTTTCTTTATTCACTTTTGTCTGGTTGGCTGGAAAAGATTACCACCTGACAATAAACCCGCCATATTGTTTTTACGATGAAGTGTATAATAAATAAATAATATTTTGTTGCTATTTTTTGGACAGTATAAAGCGTTATAACGACAAATGTTTTATAAAATTTGCGTCATTACGAAATACCCATACGAGTATAACATCGATTGGGTAAATACCCATACGAGTATAACAATGACTATGCTGGATCGAAATACCCATACGAGTATAACAATGACTATGCTGGATCGAAATACCCATACGAGTATAACAATGACTATGCTGGATCGAAATACCCATACGAGTATAACAATGACTATGCTGGATCGAAATACCCATACGAGTATAACAATGACTATGCTGGATCGAAATACCTATACACGTATAACAATGACTATGCTGGATCGAAATACCCATACGAGTATAACAATGACTATGCTGGATCGAAATACCCATACGAGTATAACAATGACTATGCTGGATCGAAATACCTATACGAGTATAACAATGACTATGCTGGATCGAAATACCCATACGAGTATAACAATGACTATGCTGGATCGAAATACCCATACGAGTATAACAATGACTATGCTGGATCGAAATACCTATACGAGTATAACAATGACTATGCTGGATCGAAATACCTATACGAGTATAACAATGACTATGCTGGATCGAAATACCTATACGAGTATAACAATGACTATGCTGCAGTTTCGGGCATATTTGGTGGCAGTCTTGATCCTTTTAAAAATTCTCTTAGGGAGCGTTTATGTTTATTCGAACCGCTTTCTTTCATCTCGTTGACTTTAGTCTCTCAAACTACCCGAGTTTTCTGACAGTGTGATGAAGTTTCAATATGTGTTGGAGTGGATATATTATACAAATTTATTTATATTTCTTCCAAACAGATTGTTTTTGTCAGGGCCTTGGATCTCCTGAGTGTTGACCTGTCTCATGTTTTTATTATATGTATGGTAGCTAGTAGTTGTATACATACTGTTTTCTGACATATTTTGTGCATGATTCACGTAAACATTTTTCCTTTTTGTGACAAGTAGATTTTATATTCATGCGCGTTTAGTACGCTAATGTGAGTATTACTATTGTAAAGGGGTCTTTCAAATTGAGCGGTTTCTTAATTCTTGGATAAAACACAGATGACGTCGCAAACTTGTCTGAGTCTTATGACATTTGAGAAGTGTAATGTATGGCATTTATAAAAATGGCAATATAACGACGCGTTCAAATTGAGAATTATTGTATCTATTGTAATCTCCGGAAACGGTGATGTTAATTGGCCACCAAGATCATGTGATCTGACACCGTTGGACTATTTTCTTTGGAGTTACGTAAAAATCCAGGTCTATAAGAATGACCCCCCAATTAATTTATGAGCTGAAGGACATAATTATTCGCACTATTGGTGAGTTAGAACCGCAATTATGCCAAAATGTCATCAAAAATTTTGACAAAAGAGTGAACATCTGTGGAGCTGCAAGAGGTGGACATTTGGTGGATATTGTTTATTGTGTTTAAATAACATACATTATACTTTAATGACCAATAAAAAGTTTTTTTTGAAATCAAAGCAAATTGTGTGTTTTATTCAAGAATTAAAAAAAAATCATTAAAAAAACCGCTCAATTTGAAAGACCCTATACGAGAAGTAACTATTTTGTAAAGTCTATAAAATACCGCACACAAAATACTGATAAAAAATGATTTGATACTTAAATGTGAAAAAAATGTATGCAATAATTTAATTTAAAGTGACAGATCTTCTTCACTTTACAAAAGCATTTTAAAATAACTTTTCTAAATCGAAACAGAGCTGTCACTTACTCGTAATTTAAGTTTTTGGGTAGAAATTTTTCACAATTAAATGTCAAATCATTCTGTTTTAAAATGCAGTTCTACAATATATAAATATAAGTCAATATAATAAATATTGATCTTATCTGAAACATTCTAATTCACTTAGCGCGTGTTTTGAAAACGCTAAGGCCTCGGCCACACAGGTAAGAGCCTCGCTTGGTGCTTAGAGCCACGCTGCGAGCTAGGCGACATATCCTAGCGAACTAACGTACCGCATACTATCTCAGTGGTCACACTGCACGCTTCGCGCCACGTTGCATGACGATTAGTCATCGAGTGAATCTCCTAGCGAACAGACGTGTTGGTTAATTTACAAGATGGCGGAAGTTTTAATGACAGCTGTGTATAAAAGGGAGCCGTTGTGGAACACATCGAGCAAATTATACAAAAATGTACCTGTAATAAAATCACTTTTGAATCAAGTTGCACAGGAAGTAAATAAAGATAGTAAGTTGCAATAAAATTGGTTAGTTTTGAGAGTGACATCGTTTGTTGACTCAACTGCTCCCAAATATCAAATGAATTTGTGCGAAGCACTTTGGTGTGGCCAAGCATGAAGTCACCTAGTCTATTAGTCACGTAGCAACTAGCGAAGCACTGTGGTGTGGCCTTAGCCTATGTCTTGCATATGAATCACCCGAACAAGCTTATCCTGTATAAGAATCATGTGAATATCATATAACACACGTGTAACGCTTTGCATGTGCAAAAGTGTTAACATTATTTTATGTCATTATCCAATTGAATTCGATGTACACAAGCAAAAGTGACGTACCATTTTGATGGAGATGTCGGGGATAT
This sequence comes from Odontocerum albicorne, assembly GCA_949825065.1. Taxonomy (NCBI): domain Eukaryota; kingdom Metazoa; phylum Arthropoda; class Insecta; order Trichoptera; family Odontoceridae; genus Odontocerum; species Odontocerum albicorne. Next base: position 25,266,132 of record OX463861.1, read on the forward strand.
GAAGCATTATGATCTGTTAACTATTATCCTATTTACTGCTATCAGTAGCAGCTAAAATGGCCTGTGGGTTTTATAATAATAATATATATTAAGAGAACATTTATATATCGCCGTTTAGAGGAGAGGGCGCCCCAACTCGAGATTCAAACTTAATATTATGGAGAGATTAAAAATATAACAAAATAAATATATATAAGTTAAGTCTAAAAAAATGAATGTGGTGGGTGCGGTCATTAGATTAGGTATTTCCTCGCTTCTGCATTTTGTCATAAAAACATATTTAGTAAGAAAATCATAGAAAATTTACTAAGGGAAGACAAACTTCAAAGAAGTCTTTGTAGATCTTCCAATATGTGATAGTAGTACATTCGACTTTAGGTGAAGTGTATGTGTCTGGTTTTTATATATCTGGCATCTATATTTTAATAATTCATTCATTCCTTAATTTTTTTCTTCACCCTCAACTTGAAAGGGTTGGAGCTTCAACGTTGAGCCAACTGTTTAATTCACATATGTTATGTTCTCTTCCAATGCACTGCACAATTCTTTAGCTATATATTGTATTACTTAGTGAGTTGATTGCCATGTGACAACCTCTCCCAACCAACCAGAAATATGCTAAAATGCCTTAAGTGTAAATGAAACAGGAATATATTTTTTAAAAACTTTTTTGACGCATGTACTGCTTTTTATGGCATTTATAACCTTTTTCACTCCACATAAAAAATCTTGAGTTGTTAGCAAATTTACTTGAGGTATTCCAGAGTTTGTTGTTTTCATCTATGGGTTTAGGGTTCGATTGATAATACTTGTGGCGACCGTATGCGCGGTCACTGAACCCACGAGACGACCTTAGCCCACCTTAACAATGCGAGACAAACAATGCCAAAGTCCACGCGATCGGTAATTCAACTCACTACCAGTGAAGACCGCATTCCATGAGGAAAAGAGACACATCTTTCGCGCTGTCTCTCAAAACAAAAGGATACCTACGCGCGACAATAAACATATTGTAAGCGCAAAGACGAGACAGCGATATATCTCGTGCGCATTCCCGCACACGTTCAAAAAACATTATAAATACCGACGTTTGTCAATAAAATTCCTCTTTGCATATTCCGATTTCGACAAGTTTTTATTTATCAACAATCATCCTCATCATCTCTCCTTTAACCCTTCCCTTACGGTGATAAAAATAATACGCGTGCTCCGGTGTTGGGTAGTGAGTACGCAATAAAAAATTTGCGATTTTAAATCGGAAAAACAAGAACATTCATAGATAATCCCCTTAATTAATTGTAATTGAAGTTAAAAATTATAATAATTGAGATTTATTTGCTGAAAACATTAAAAAACCATCTAAAAACATTAAAAAACGCTCACGGAACGGGCGTACGTCTAACCTATTTGCAAGCCTAGAAGCTACTAGTGACGCGGAACGTCAGTCGCATACCCCGGCGCTTACGCCTTTGCTTGCGACGTTGAGGCAATTCAGCTCCTCGCAATTCAGTCTAGTATGCAAGAGTGAGATGCAAATATAGTGTCGCGCTTCCCGCATACTATTCACCTATCGTCAAGACGAGGCACTCGCAGCGTTTAAATGCGAATTTGTTTTCGATCTTTACAAAACACCTCGATGTAGTCGATAAATTCTGATTATTATTAATATTATTTTTTAAATCAATGCGTAAATATATTATGGAGGAATACCTAAAATCTTAACCTTGTATTTATAATATTTATAGAGATATTGATGGTTATTAGAAGCAACGTGTAGAAGATACCCAACACAGGGAAGGAAAGGTTAAGGAACAATCGTTCCTAAATACTCATAAATAAGATAATAAAACTTGTCCAAGTCTGGTTTCTGAGTATATTTGCTAAGAATACTCGAACGCGCTATTTTTCTCCACTGGTAGATGTATTTCCAACACTAACAATTACAAACTTCTCCACTGGTAGATGTATATCCAACACTTACAATGACAAACTTCTCCACTGGTAGATGTATTTCCAACACTTACAATGACAAACTTTGACTTATTTGTATAAAACCTAACGTACTTATTTATTTTACACTTTTATTGCAAATATAATCTGGCGGGCTTATCGCCAATATCTTCCAACCAACCAGACAAATGTAAATGAAACAAGTTACATGGTCGCACAAAACATTCAAATGACTATCCCCACAAAATCCATGAACACATATTTGAGCATATATCCACAACCCCACAAAGATGGACAATCACCCGAACATTAATTTTCATATAAAGTGAAATATCATCAATCAAAGAGAAAGGAAGGGATGGTGCAGAGGAATGGAAAAAAAATCAGGAATGAAAGACGTTACATTACTGACTAGAAATTGAGTTTTTTCAGTCGTTTCTTAAAGCATGCTAAGGACGGAGCGAGTCCAATATTGGTTTGTAACTGATTCAAGAGTCTATATGGACAGTAAAGGACGTCGTAAAAAAAGCAGAGGTGTGAACTGGAAAGACCAATAAACAATCTCTGTTCGAGCGTAGCTCCTAGTCCATGACCGGAACGACGCTGAAAATTTTGAGCGAGATAAGAACAGGTAGCGGGACAGTTAAAGATAGTGTACAATAGGGATGGTATGTGAATTTGTCGTATATTTCTATCGTTCTAACTTATTGTCATGTAACAATATTTTCCAACTGAGAACGGAAATGAAACCCGTTACTCCCGGTTGCAAACCATGCGTCTTACTAACTAGTCCACGGAGGTCGATTCTTGGTATCAATGGTGTCTTCGAACCATGACACATCAACATGTCTTCATAAAAACAAAAATTAGGTAATTAACAGGAAGCTTTATATAAACTACAGACAACCCAATTAATGTATTTGCATAGCAACGATATAATGTGTGTTTCTAATAATAATGCGAATCTAATTATTGAGTGTTGATATACTCGTAAATGTTAGAAGGGTCGAGCATTGTCACTAATTGTAAAATGCTGTCTCGCATTAATATTTATACTTTACTGTTCAATAATAAATGTCATCTCTTCTTAAATAATAGAGTATCTGCCATTTATTTTATATCTTATAACCTTATTAAGAAGTGACAGCTGTCAAATCATATTTAAAAAATGTTCTAACTATGACATTTATTAAAAAATAACCGTTTTACGGCCATTATTCAAGATAAATAATTATTAAACCGTAACTGACCTCATCTAATCTTGCGTATGAAGGTAAGATGAACAGATTTTTGTAAACCTCTTTAAACCTGACGTCTATTACAATGGACACATAGTTCACAAATACTTTGTTAACACCTCTATGGTATATTTATGCTCCCAATGGTAACAAATTAAGTGTAGGATACTGTATAATCGACATTGAGATTTTGGACGCCATCTATATTAACCAAGAGTTCCCAAAGTGGTCGATATTCAAATCGACCCCGGGGAGTCGATAGTTTCAATAAAAAAATTGAGGGTCGACGACAGCTTAAATATATAGTACCACCCTTACTACTGCTATTTGTTTGTTACTTCAAAATATCTATAATTCCAATAGGCATCTAATTAAGAAGCAAAATAATTAAAAAAAACACTTTTTTGATAAAAACTCATTACATACCAAACTTGTGAACGAAAAACTTGCTTTTATTTTCGTCAGCGCAGATTACAATATTAAATGTTGCACAAGATAATGCAATGCATAATCCGTAGTCCTTTTATCTTTTTCAATCCTTAATTACAAGTGATTAACATGAAAAGTTTGATATCTAGTGAAATATTTAATATCGAGTACTGTACAAACTTATTAATTTGAGTAAGCAAAGTAAATGACTAGGGGGTCGACTGTTTTAAAAGTTTTTGGTAAAGGGGTTGGCGGCTGAAAAAAGTTTAGGAAACCTTGATTGACGACATAATGTTGTATTTAGTGTATAACACACTCACAAGCAAGAATATTTTTTTAAAACCTTAGAATTAATTAATGTCTGAAGATGTTAATGTAAAATTAAAACATAAAATTAACGTGAAATTAAAATACCGTACATATTGCATCGTACCCGGCGGTAAGTAATACACATCGGGCTTAAGAAAGAGACTGTCTCTTTGTAGAGCGTCGTCTCCGTCGCACGATGGGCTAACAGTCCGTGCGACAGAGACAACGCTCTACAAAGCAACAGTATCTTTCTTAAGCCCGATGTGTATTACTTACCGCCGGGTACTATATTATATTGGATTTTACTTTCGTTGTATACAGTACAATCTGGTGGGTTTATTGCCATGTGGTAATACCATCCAACCAACCAAGAATATTTTAAAGCGGTCTTACGTGAAAACGAGACTTAAATTATTTAAAAAAAATTGGGTTCTAGCGGGATTTGAACCTGCAACCTCCGGACTGGGAGACAAGTTCCTTATCAAGTAGGCCACGGAGGCTGTCACTTTGAATGAATAGAATTTTGATGAATGATAATAATTTGCAAGTATTAATTATATATAGATTTGCATGGCCGCGCGGTAACGCGCTAAACTTCCGTGCGGAAGGTCGTCGGTTCGAACCCCGTACTGTGCGACTCATCTCGAATGACACAGGTATTTTTTCCGCTTAACATTCGAGGGCATAAGGACATCTATGACTTCAGTCATATCTATTATTTAAAAATAAATATATTCACATATCATTTCCGCCGTTTCTGCTGGCGTAGGTATATACATAGGACAGAGCGCCATACTTTCCTTTTCCGACACACATATTTCGGCTCTTTGACATCCATACTCCTTGTCGTACAGCTCCTAAAATTTCTCTCACTTTTTAATTTTCTTCTTTCAAAATATGATTGACTTGATCCAATCATACTTTTTTTGGTCTCCTTATACCGCATCTTCCTCTCACATTCTCAGTGTATATAAATTTTCCTAACCTTTCTTCATTCATTCATTCATTCAACTTGCCCAAACCCAAACATCTCAGCGTGCATTTTTAATCTTACTCAACTAAGCAGATTTGAGTTCACATTCATCGCTTATCACTTCATTCCGTATTCTATTATACATTGCAACCCCATGTTTTATTCTGAGTACACGCATTTTTACAGCCTTTATTCGGTTTTTTCCTTTTTTTATGCTACTGTAGCGACTATATACGCCGTCAATGAACCCACGAGACGACATTTGCCCACCTTAACAATGCGAGACAAACAATGCCAAAGTCCACGCGGTCTGTCATTCAACTCACTACCAGTGAAGACCGCATTCCATGAAGAAAGGAGAGAGCAACACATCTTTCGCGCTGTCTCTCAAAACAAAAGGATACCTACGCATCAACAATAAACATATTTAAGCGCAAAGACGAGACAGTGATATATCTCGTGCGCATTCCCGCACACGTTCAAAAACATTATAAATACCGACGTTTGTGAATAAAATTCCTCTTTACATATTCCGATTTCGACAAGTTTTTATTTATCAACAATCATCCTCATCATCTCTCCTTTAAGGAACAGACGTTCCTAAACTACGTTTTGCCTCAATACATCAACGTTGGTACTAAAATACCGTTATGAACTATCATCTTATCAGATTTGGATACCAACTGGTTCGAGTATATATGTTTTAGTGTCCTATAAACTTTGTTGTAGTATTAACATTTAAGACTCAATCGAAATCAAGACAATCTTTCCCAGTACCCGACTTTTACAGAAGGGTTTACTAAAATTGTTATACTCGGATCTAAATAAATATGAGAAATATTGTAATAAAGCTTTTACAGAAGGGTTTACTAAAATTATTATACTTGTATCTAAATAAATATGAGAAATATGGTAATAAAACTTTTACAGAAGGGTTTACTTAAATTGTTATATCTAAATAAATATGAGAAATATTGTAAAAAAACTTTTACAGAAGGGGTCACTAATATTGTTTTATGGTAAATAAATATGAGAAATATTGTAATAATTTTTTTACAGGATGGTGCACTAGAATTGTTATATCTAAATAAATATGAGAAATATTGTAATAAAACTTTTACAGAAGGGTTTACTAAAATTGTTTTATCTAAATAAACATGAGACATATTGTAATAACACTTTTACAGAAGGGTTTACTAGAATTGCTAATAAAACTTTTACTAAAATTGTTTTAACTTTAAATATTTGTTTAAACTACTAATAGCTTTATATGGTGATTATACCAATATTCTCCTTTGTGAAGAGTTACATTACAGTCCTTACATATGCATTGGATTTCACTTCTCGCTTTCTACTAGAATGGAGCTTTCATTAGAATAATTATAATTAATTAAACTCACATTACATATAGGAGAAATCCGTATTATGTGGAGTATAAAAGAATCTGTCATTTTGAAGGGTAATGTGGTATGAATAAATGTTAAGAAAGTAAAATTCCAGACTGATAACGTTATTCCAAATAGTTGTTGTATTGAGTTCAGAAAAAATATTATTTTACAATGATTTGATTTCTTTCCATTTCCTCCCGGTCCCTCCCGGCCCAGCGGACATAATTCCCTGCAAGAGAAGCCATCCAGGGAGCGCGCAAGGAGTAAGGGATCCAGAGTCGATTTAACGATTTTTTTGTCATCCTTTACTGACCATCCAGGGAGACTGGAATCAGTTACAAACCAATATAAGACTCGCTCTGTTCTTGGCATGCTTTAAGAAGCGACTGAAAAAACTCTTAATTTCTAGTCAGTAAAATAACGTGTTTCATTCCCGATTTTTCCTTTTCTCTCCAATATCCTTTCCTTTTCTTTTGATTGATGATATCTCACTTTATATGAAAAATAATGTTCGGAGGATTGTCCATCTTTGTGGGGTTCGTGGGTATATGCTCACGTACAATGTGTTCATGGATTTCGAGGGGTTGGATAGTCATTTGAATGATTTATACAACAATGTAACTTGCTTCATTTACTTTTGTCTGATTGGTTGTGTAGCGATCCTTACTCCCTGTGATCACAGCGCGAGCCGCTTGTTATTGTTTAGCGAGAACGAGACAGCGACATATCTTCTGCACCTTTCTACAAATCATATAAATACGGGACGTGTAACAATAAATATTGTTTAGCGAGAACGAGACAGCGACATATCTTCTGCGCCTTTCTACATACATTCCAAATATTATAAATACCGACGTTTAACAATAAAATACCTCTTTCCATATTCCGATTTCAAACGAGTTTTATTAAAACAACGATCATCCTCATCATTTTTACATTCGGGACAACCATCCCTAAAGTTGGAAGGGATTGCCGCTTGACAATAAACTCGCCAGATTGTATTTGCAATAAAAGTGTTAAACAAAATATCATAAATAAAATAAATAATCTGAGTTTAAGAGAGTGGTAATCTGAGTTTAAGAGAGTAGTAGAACTTTGAGGTTGATTTCGTCTTAATTGAATACAAATTCTCAATCGATCCAATAAAGAGGGGCATTTTAACAAGACTTTGTTGTTTCTGATCTTGTGGCATGTATAACGAACGAATGACGAAATAAATACTATTATAATAGAACACAATCGTCGTTGGTCTTCGAAAATCATTTAAGCCCAAATATAGAGTTTTGAGATAAATGCAATTTGAGTTTCGGAAGGCGATGTCAAATCAAGTTATTGTAAAATAAAATAAAAAAACAGATGTTATTTAAAAACAGTTTATTTATTTATAAGAATTACTACAAAAAAAAGAGTAACTTAAAAACATATTACCTAAAAATTGAAAATACGGACACCTGTTTTGGACTTAATCCTTTCTTGGTGACAACAACTGTAAAAAGGTGACTGAAACGCTTCTAAAATATTGTTTTTTTCTATATTATTTAATTATTTATTCCTCTGACTTGATGTGTGTTGTGGGTTATTAAGTCATGAACTCTTGTGCTGGTCGGCAGGGATGTATACCAACTATGGTATTGCTGAGGGATGATATATTTTTTATATTTTCATAACAGCAAAACCATATAACTTTTGGACATAAATGTTTTATCCATGTGTAGATATTTTTATTTTAAGTAAAATGACATGAAAATGGCATTTTAAGCAAAAATGGACAAATGTTTTTCGCAGAACAACGACGAAATATAGAGAGCAAATATGACATAAATATGTTATAAAGGAATTATATTTTAAAATAAAAAAATTGATGTGTTTTTTACATCCCTCTACTTTCGAATATTCAACTTTCGCACACATTTTCAGGAACCAATTGTACACGAAAGTCGGGGGCCGCCTATATATGTATGTACATCTTAAAACGATAAAAAAATATATTAATCTGGATAAGGCTTATGCTGTTTGTGTGAATAGGAAGATGTGGAGATCTGTCATCTCTGTGTATCCGAAAATAAATTTTCTTTGTTCGTATGTACGAGTATCTATTTCTTGTTTTAATAATTTTTCTTTTCAGTTTTTTGACATAAGGTTATTTAAAAAAAAATTATTTGATGAAATAATCTATAACACAAAAAATTGCCAATGGCTTAACCTACATATGAGTGGCATAGAGCCAAACCAACCTATCCAACAAAAAAAAAAGAGTTATAGACAACCAACCTATCCAACAAAAACCAACCTATCCAACAAAAAAAAAAGATTTATAGTTCGGAAATTCTAGGATGAGTCCTTTGACAGCTCACAAATTTGCCCCAATACAACCTTCTAACGATGTTCAGTAATTTCAATTATTTTATCAACTTTAATATAAGCCTCAATTCTAATAAATAGCAAGTTATTTAGGTAAACACATTACATAAGGTTGTATTGGGGAAAATTTGTGAGCTTTCACAGGACTCATCCTAGAATTTCCTAAATAGTGCTAAAATTTGAGTCACATAACGTTTCTTTATAAGCCAGAATTACCTTTATTTCAAAATTCTAAATGGTACTACTGCTGCCATCTATAATTTTTTTGGCAAAGCGATTTTCGTGATATACTTTTATGCCAAATTTGCCTACCAAACAAAAAAAACTTTAATCATCAAATAATCTTGTCATAATAATAGATTAATTTTTTTATTGTTATTGCAGTAGTTTTAGAATGTATCTGTTCAATGAATAAAACACATTAATTACACAATATTTAATTTATAATAACCCATAGACTTCGAGTTCCATTATCTCATTTCAACATATTCGTTATACAGGCTGGTTCGGCACTTCGCCACTCATATATATTATTTATTTATTTAACACTTTTATTGCAATACAATCTGGCGGGCTTATTGCCAGGCGGTAATCTCTTCCAACCAATCAGACAAAAGTAAATGAAGTTACGTTTTACAAGTTACGTAGTCGCATAAATCATTCAAATGACTATCCATCCCCACGAAATCCATAAACATATACGTGAGCACATGCCCACGAACCCCACAAAGACGGACAGTCACTCGAACATTCTTTTTCATATAAAGTGAGATATCATCAATCAAAAGGAAAGGAAGGGATAAGGACGACGTAAAGAAAGAAGAGCGGTGGACTGGAAAGGCCAATAAACAATCTCTGTTTGAGCGTAGCGCTAATCCATGATTGGAAAGAAAATTTACTGAAAATTTTCGATGAGATAAGAGGGGGTGGCGGGACAGTTAAGTATATTATACAATAGAGACAGTATGTGAATTTGGCGTCTATTTCTAACATTCAACCATTTCAATGCCTTCTGGTATGAAGTTATATGATCGTACTTACGTAGGCTGAAAATGAATCTTAGACTCACATTTTGAAGACGCTGTAATTTGTCCAGCTATTCCTCTGTAACATCCAAATAACATACGTCCGCATAGTCCAGTATATACAAATTTAAATCCAAAAAAAAACTTATCAAATTTATATATTGTAACTATGAACTAACTTAAATTAAATTTCCTATACGTCATTTTATTTTTAATAATCTAAATATTTAATTTATTTGATTCTATAGTTTAAACTTTACATAATTTTTAGTTAAAGTTATATGACTCAGAATTACTGTTTTTAACATAAGAGTTAAAAATATTTGTCATTTATATTTTCAATAAAATACGCTGTTTTATATTGCACACGCTGTAGATTTAGAAGTTTTTGTGAATGTCGTTATAATTACATACCGACTTTATTGTTACCTTCAATTTAAGTTTGCTTACCGGTGACAGTTTGCTATGTCGAATGAACGTGTTTCATTTTAACCTCTGTATTGCATATTAGTTTTATGTAATATAAATTGACTTTTAACTGTGAATAGTAGATATGTGAGAAGTGCTACTGGACTACCCTTAACAACTACCCTTAGAACCGCGGAGTGCAGTGCAATGGATAGAGAGGTGTCGTCAGAGACTATCATGGGAGTCACGATGCTCCGTCATGAGCTATATGACAGGATGATGAAGTCGATGTGTTTTAAAGTGAAATCTGAAAAATATTTGTGACAGGTGAGATATTATTTATTACGTATAATTTTGCTATGCAAACATTGTGACGGGATGATGTGTGGTGTGTGGGCTGATAGCCCCCCGATGTCTTTGCGGTCGGGCTCGCCCTACATTAGTGAGGTGTATCTCGGCTGGGGGAATGTTTGTGGGACGAGCCCGGACCTTTTAATGTATTTTATCTTAAACTAGTTGCAACCCGTGAAATATTCACGGAAGTAAAACAAATTCCACATTTATGAAAATATATATTCATAAATATAGAATTTGTTTATATATATCATTTATGCATTGTCTCCTTTTACACCGGTTCAAAAAATCTTAGCTAGGTATTTAAAATTCGTTCAGTTATCACGGACCCACCGAGATTCAAATTTCGAATTACTTTCGGAGAGAATCCAAGTATTCCTCTCTCGCTCTCTTGTATTCAAAATTCAATTCTCGTATTCTTTCTTCAACGACAACCATCGTATGGGTTTTGGCCTATTTATACTATGATATGTTTTGTACAGTTTGTTTTGAGATGTATGTATGTGCGATACTCAGGATGAGTTTATTATATATCATATACTCGTATGTACACATTATGTTGCTGTCATGGAACCTTTATTGGTTTGTTTGAATTAATCTGAGGGGGTATTTGTGGATTTGTTTATTTTTCTGCCATCTATTTATTTTCTGTTTTTTTGTCTTTTCATCTTCTTATTCTACACGTGCAAAGGTTTGGGCTGCAAAACATCTGGTGTCCCCGTGGCTGGGCTCGCCCTATATTGGTGGGGTGTATCTCAGCCGAGGGGATGTTATCAGATGAGCCCAGACCTTTTGATAGCTTCTGTCTTTAATGTATTCTCTGCAATTTATATGTTTTTGAAGTGTCATTTAAATATGTTATGTACATACTATGTTGCTATCAATAAACCTTTATGTATTTATTTTTTTTATTTAATTGTAGTCAATTTTATTTGAAATAAATAAATAAAGGTTTATTAACAGTATATGCATTTGTTATATACATTTAACCTCAAATCACATACGTATTTCAAGATAACGGAAAAGATAATACATTTAATAGATAAGCTATTAAAAGATCTGGGCTCATCTCACAAAATCCCAGGGTGGGTGAGCCGAGCTGCGAGGACATCAGTTTTTTTTATCAGCCCACAATCTTGTGAATGTAAATTAAAAACGATAAAAAAATTAATGACAATAAATAAGCAGTCAACACTGTCAATATAGTTAGTGCAATAACAGGTTCATCGATAAAAAAAAATAGGATGCTTGTTCTATTCAGCAACTACACACACTTGCTAAGGCAAAGGAAAATAAAACACATTTGAGAGAGAAGCCACCAAAAGGTCCGGGCTCATCCAATAATACCTTCCTAGCCAAGACACACCCCTACGATATATTATATGTACATACTCTAAGAACACCAGCTGGTATTTATCAAGATGTGCGCAATATCCCATTATGAATGTATATTTGGTTGGTTATAGTCGAAGTTTTTTTCACCATTTTAACATGTTTATTTTATTATAGCAACAATTATATTATTGCGTCATACTTTTTGAATTGATGATCTTTATTTTCGTTAACTTTTTAAGGTTTCTTGAGTAATAAATATTTCAATAAGACCGATATTTATCTGCCTCAAAAGTTTTAGAGATATGAGTGAGGTGTGCAGCATTAGGAAGCCGATGAATAAAACTCTTTTTGGGAAGTCTTATCAAAATTTATGATTAAATTATAACTTTACACATATACGTTACACCCCATATACACTATACCCCACATACCCTACACCCCACATATAATATACACTACATATACTACACCTCACATATAATACACACTACATACACTACACCTCACATATAATACACACTACATACACTACACCTCACATATAATACACACTACATACGCTACTCATCACATATAATACACACCACATACACTACACCTCACATATAATACATACTACACCTCATATATAATACATATTACACCTCACATATAACACACACTACATACACTACACCTCACGAATAATACACACTACATACACTACACCTCATATATAATACACACTACATACACAACACCTCACATATAACACACCTCACATATAATACACACTTCACCTCACATATAATACACACTACATACACTACACCTCACATATAATACACACTACATACACTACACCTCACATATAATACACACTACATACACTACACCTCACATATAATACACACTACATACGCTACTCCTCACATATAATACACACCACATACACTACACCTCACATATAATACATACTACACCTCACATATAATACATACTACACCTCACATATAACACACACTACATACACTACACCTCATGAATAAAACACACTACATACACTACACCTCATATATAATACACACTACATACACAACACCTCACATATAACACACCTCACATACAATACACACTACATACACTACACCTCACATATAATACACACTACCCTCACATACGTCTTTGTCGTTACTGAACCTCTTAGTCGAGGATCCCTTCGTCTCTCCAACGTTGATCTTGAGCTGTTCTTCCACGTCGATCGTGTGATCTTCTGCGAGAAAACAGCCAAATCTAAGATGCGCACTCCCTCTCGTGGATACCACAGACATGTGAATCATTTTTGGTACTCATTTTTTAAATTGAAAAAAAAAACGGAAACAACTTATGTTAACACTTAATATATTTATTCTGTAATGTTTTCAACCTGCAAATAGTAAAAGGCTTGCATCTCAAGTGAGAGCACTCTTGAGAAGAGCCTGCTCTCTAAACGTCACTATAAATTATGTTTTTAGTATTATAATATGATAAATTAACATATTACATAACTATCAATAAACTTCAATAAACTTATCAATAAACTTAAAGTTGTGGAGGTTTAAAGACATTGTAATTTGTTTTATCAAACACTGTTTATTCCACTTTTTGTAACGGTATAACCCTACCGGTTTCAAGGCTTTCACCTCATCTTCAGGGGAGCACAAACAAGACTTAATTCTGTTCAAACTGGTACCGATATACTCGTACATGCTTCAACGGTTGGGGACATTCGGGTTGGGGACTGAGGGCTGAAGGAGGCATGGGACGATCTCGGCCAGCAGCGGAGATAATTTTGGGATATATGTGTTTACCAGATGTTCGTCTTAATGTACTGACTTTTAAATTTCTAGGGTCTCTAATCTGTTCAATTTATTTCCGTTACTACTGATATGTAAAAAATTGGCATCATCGATAGAAAAAGTATAGTTTTCACGGTGACAATGTTTAGCCATTTCAGAATAAATTAGAGGATTTGTTAAGACGGATTTGTGTTCACGAAATCTCTTTTCAAAAGATCTTCTTGTCTTTTCTATATAGAAATTATCACAGTAAGTACATAAAAGTTTATACACAGCATTGTTGCTAAGTATTCCATTTTTGCCTTTCCCGTTAAATAAGAGTTTCCGGAGATTAAAATTAGTGTAAAAAGCTGGCTTTATGTGACTTGGATTTTTTTTGTTATTTCGTATGTGTTTTGTATGAACAGTGTTTGATAAAACAAATTATTAATTTATAATTATTGCTGTTTATCTCTTTATAGCTTCTATAACAAAACATCGTATTTCTCAATTTGATTTGCATCAACTCAAATAATCGAAATAATAATCGATTAAATTTCTTTCGGAATCCTTTATTTGCCACCCTTGTCTCAGGGCCCGACCTCCGCCAGTGTTTGCCTATGTAAATCATAAATGTAACCTCTGCGCAGGTAAACCCCGCAACTACCCCGGGAATATCTTTGCGGTACCTGACAGTTACACTACGACTTCTCTCCGCAATTTTCCATTTTTCTTCCTTCCGTTCCGAGGCCCTGTTTTGCAATTCAAATCCTATTGCGATCTGGTTATTCTATCAAAATATTTTATACCATTTCAATAAACACAAAAAGGGATTTCCCTTTATGCGAATCTCTGGATGATTTGAAAAGTGGGGGGAAATATTGAATTGTCGAAAAGATTTTTAACTTTGTGACTTCTTTTAACGGTCAAAGTTCGATTTCGGATGTTGATCAAAGTCTATATAAATTGTTATTAGAATTTACCTGACACGGTTTGGGCAAATATAACGACCAAATTAAGAAATACAAAACAAGTATATAGTGCAAATGTGGTTGGTAAAGAAATACCAAGGAAACTATATTTGGGTCAAGTCCGATGCCCTTGCCCTACATTAGTGGGGTGTATCTCGGCCGGGGGAATGTTTGTGGGATGAGCCCGAACCTTTTAATGTCTTCTCTCTTCAATATATTTTTCTACCATCTATTTATGTTCTGTGTTTTTTTTCTCTTCTTCTTATTCTACATGTGCAAGGGTGTGGGCTGAAAAACATATGGTGTCCCCGTGGATGGGCTCACCCTATATTGGTGGGGTGTAGTATCTTGGCCGGGAGGGAGGGTGTTATTAGATGAGCCCAGACCTTTTGATAGCTTCTGTCTTTAATGTATTCTCTACAGTTTATGTGTTCTTAAAGTATATTTAAATACTATATATTATGTACATTCTATGTTGCTATCAATAAACCTATATTTATTTAGGTGACTCATATTTTAAAAGAAGGAAACGTAGTCAGATAAATCGTCGGAGTTGTATGAGAGGATATATGGATGTGGAAGAGGCGAAATATATGTGTCGAGAAAGGACACTGTCCTCTCTGTTTATCATGACAGAGAAAGGGCGAGGTCATCTCGGTCTTACAGTCCTATCAGAATAGTTGAGGTGGATCGGGCTTCTTTGATCTGTCTTTTAAAGTGGCTGACCCTATTGTACGGACAATATTTCTTATAACACATTCGTCGTTCACAATACAACCTGGTATATGTATTTCTACGTGTTGAAAATGTTTAATCAACAAGAAATAGTTCAAGTGGCCTTAAGTGAAAACCTGATTAGAAACCCTTTTTTTTTTTCAAATAAAATTTGATACCAACGAAAACGAACCCGTAAACCAAAAAGACAGGCATGTTACCAATTAGACTACAGTTTGTTTATCTGTGGAGTGTTAGCAGACTTTAAGACATCCAAAAGGATTTTTTAGTATACACTATTTGAGGGTTATATTGCGTAAGCTTTGATCATTGAATAGCGCCAGAAAAATAAATTAATGAGAGTTGTAATTGAATAACTGCGCTCCTGAAAAACGACATGTAAAAAAGGTAAACAATTTTAGTTTATTTCTCGAAAAAAAAAAAAGGTAATTCTGAGAGAAAAACGAGAAAGGGAGAAATGTTGGGACCGAATCCTACAAATGGAAATCCTTGCCGCACAATGAAGATTGACTGAAGGAGAGCCTAGAAGTATAAATTCTATGGAGGAGAGAGTGGTTTCTTGAGTAGCCATGCATCTCAATCAAGGGGAAAATAAGGTATTGACACCTTTGTCAACCTATTTCTATGGGTTTATTTACATAAGTCCGAAAAGTGCTGCTGAAAATGAGCTTGAACAAACACTACACTCCACTTAAAGCCGAATGTGTTACTGTCACAAAACAGATGATCTACGTACAAAGGGTTTTTTTTTACCGAATATATTTTCTGGACATATGTAGATACGAGAAGGTATCTAATCTTATAGCCGCAACTGCCATCTTCCTATTCTTACATCCAATTTATATGTACCTCTTTAATATTTTTTTTTAATTTTACACATGACAAGAAATAAACATAATTAGCGAAAAAACAACAGGTAATTTAATTTGTATATACAATTTAAATGGATCTGGGGTTGTTGCCTTTCATTTATCGTGTCCCCAGTAAACTAGGCTTTTGCCTGTATCTCACTGAGGACATAATAATAAGTGTTTTAATCTTTCAATAATCGAAGGTTCAAATCTATTGTCTAAGCGGAGCTACTAGGCGTATCCAGAAAGTAAGTGTACTGAGGCTCTCACGACCGGATGGATTTTATTTTCGACATGTTGTCTACACTTCCGTGTAGCCTGACCCTTCCCCTCCGCAACGAGACAGTACGGTTCGAGATCAGTACGTTGAGAAGTGTCGACGCGACAACACATTTCGTGAAAAATGTCAATCCAATCTCCCGCCAAGTGCGAAATAAATAATGCCGGGCAAGAGTTTTTGAGGCGCTGCAAACTCCATGGAGATGAATTTCTCCGCTCCATCGTTACTGGAGATGAAACTTGGGTTGCACACTACACGCCTGAAACCAAAAGGCAGTCTCAACAGTGGCGTCACACCTCTTCACCCTCCGCCAAAAAGTTCAAAACCACAATTTCAGTCAAGAAAATCATGGCATCCGTGTTTTGGGACTGTCAAGGCATAATTTTAATTGAATATATGCCTCAAGGGGAGACCATCAACTCTGCAAGATACTGTGAGACCCTAAAAAAATTGCGGAGGGTGATTCAGAACAAGAGGAGAGGCATGCTGACAAAGGGAGTCTGCCTGCTGCACGACAATGCCAGACCACACACGGCCAACGCCACGAAGGAACTGCTCGCCTCGTTTAAATGGGATGTCCTGAACCATCCCGCGCATTCCCCTGACCTAGCACCTTCAGATTACTATCTCTTTACCTCCCTGAAGCTGCACATGGGTGGAAAAAGGTTTTCAACCGACGAGGAGGTAAAGGAGGAGGTGGAGAAGTGGACGGAAGGGTTGGCGGGAAACTACTTCGAGGAAGGCATCAAAAAGTTAATACCCCGCTTCATCACCTGCATTGAGAGGAATGGCGACTATGTCGAAAAATAGCTTACATATGTACTACGGTAACCACGTAATTTTTTTGTTTAAATAAAAAAAATTGTAACCTACAAAAATTCAGTACACTTACTTTCTGGATATGCCTCGTATTTAAGTTTTTCTTTGACAATTTATTCTATTGTTTGGTGATTTACTTAAAATGTAACTTGATGGTCAAAAACGACAAAATAACTATAAACGTTGTTTATGTGGTTTATAGTTAAGGCATTAACGTTATGGAGGTTTAAAGACATTGTAGTTTATTTTCCTATTTAAGTCCTATTTATAAAAAAACATATACGAAATAACCAAAAATATTCCAAGTCACATAAAGCCAGCTTTTTACACTAATTTTAATCTCTGGAAACTCTTATTTAATGGGAAAGGCAAAAATGGAATACTTAGCAACAGTGGTGTGTATAAACTTTTATGTGCTGACTGTGATCATTTCTATATAGGAAAGACAGGAAGATCTTTTGAAAAGAGATTTTGTGAACACAAATCCGCCTTAACAAATCCTCTAATTTATTCTGTAATGGCTAATCATTGTCACCGTGAAAACCATACTTTTTCTATCGATGATACCAAATTCTTACATATCAGTAGTAACGGAAATAAATTGAACAGATTAGAAATGTCTAAGTCAGTACATCGATCCGAACATCTGTTGAACACTTATATCCCAAAAATCTCTCAGCTCTTGGCCGAAATCGTCAGCCCCCAACCGTTGAAACGTGTATATCGGTACCAGTTCGAACAGCATTTAGTCTTGTTTGTGCTCCCCTGAAGATGAGGTGAAAGCCTTGAAACCGGTAGGGTTATACCGTCACAAAAAGTAGAATAAACAGTCTTTGATAAAAAATAAATTACATAACTATAAACGTTTTGCAGGCGCTTCGCAATAATATTTAATTTGATTATCAGAATTGTATTTTATAGTTTTAGGAAGATTATTGAAATATTCCATTGTAGCTATAATTCTTTTGCATTTGCGTGGTACAAAGATTATTTCGTTTATTCATTATTAAAAAATAGGCTGTTTTCAATTAAGTGTTTTTCTTAAAGAATTAACGAATCTGATTATTTTTCTAAAAACTACTTACAGTCAATGCACGGCCCACAATCTTTACATTAAAAATATTGAAAAAATTAATTGAGTAAAGCTTTATTGAATCTTTGACACTAAAATACTTTGATTATTCCACAATTGATCCTCGCTACTCGTGTTTCTGCCTCCAATCCCGAGGCTCTATGTAGACGGAATGATTCCGGTTTATTATGAAAGCAGTATTTAAGTCGTATTTAAGTTAAAAAATTATAGATTAAGTTGCCGACCTTAACCTGGGATACAAGATGGGCGACAATATGCTAAACATCATATGCTATGCTGAAGATGCCACCATCATAGCTGAATCAGAGGAAGACCTGCAACAAATGCAACACCGATTCCACACTGCGTCCAAAAAATACAATCTATCTCCATTAGCAAGACTAAATGCATGACTCTAGCCAGACAGCAAGTTGGCTGCAGTGTGGCGATCAACGACACGCCAATTGAACAAGTTACAAAATTTAAATACTTGGGTGCTAGTATAATGTGAAATAATGACCTCTATGGCGAAGTACTTGAACCATCACAAAAGGCCGCAACTATTTCCGGATGTTCAAAGAACACTATCTGAAAAAACAAGCATATGAATATCCAAAGCAAGGTGAGGATATACAAGACCTGTGTCCCACCCATAATGACATGCAGCATAGAGTCCAGAGCCGACACTGTCCGAACTAAAAATCTTCTTCGAACCAGCGAAATGAAGGTACTCAGGAGTATCGCTGGCAAAACCCTTCGTGATAGAGTACGAAACAAAAAAATCTGAAGGATATGCGAAGTTGAAGATATTGTCAGATGGGGACGACAGAGAAGAAAGTTCTGGAACGAATATGTATCCAGAATGGCGGAACCAAGAGCTGTAAGAATGGCCAGGGACAGTATCCCTCAAGGACGACCTCCCAAAAGATGGAAAAACAGCTGGCAGTCGACGTCATAAGACGAAAACGATGATGCAGGGCCATAACAGGCCTAAAAGAAGAGGAAAAAGAAGATCTTCAAAACTATTCGTATTTACCAACGTTTTTTTTTTTTTTAATTTTCGACAAAATCGTAATTCACAACTTTTCCCCTCCCAGATTTTCCGATTGGATTCCATATCGAATTATTTTTTGATGATTTGTCACTCTTTCACAACCCAAATCGAAATAATAAAAAAACACATCCGGAACTTATCAGTAAAGATAATTGTTTTCCCCATTATATTCAATTCCTGAAAAAAAAAAGCCTCCTGAACTGAAGGATTAAACCGAAAATCCTTCAGGACCGTTTTGTTGACTCGGCCCAAATCAAATTAAATTTTTCCAACCCATACACAAATTTTACAGAATCTAGGTGAATTTTTTTTTTGTTTTGTTGAATTTTTTTTTCAAGAGGGTGAAATGGATCCTCCTGAATATTATTGCCGATTCAAATTCAATTTGAAATTTATTTTTTTCCCCCTGAAAAAATATATTGGCGTAGTCTTTGAAATGTAAACAATGAATTTCAATATTGAATTAATGAATTTTCGTAAAGTTTGTATTAAAAAATCGGTCATTGCGGAATTTTCTTGGGAAATTTTAAATTAACATTTATTCAACTGGTATTCATTGACGAGTGGCAGAAGAAAATATGAATAATGGAATGTTTTAAGAAAAATAATCAAAACAAAGCCTTAAATTGCACAGCTTTGTCAAGAGGTACCTTTCTCAGAGTTTTTTTCTTATTAATTTTAGCCAAGCAATAAAAAGAGAAATTGACTTGGTTTTCTTTCTCTAATAGGTTAGCCAAAAAGTTTTTAAAGCGACATCTATGGAGCAGTAGAAAAACCAAAATTTCTACGCCATTTTAATATTTCATCTTTCATAAGAACGTACTCAAAATTTCATTTCGATCTGTCAATTCATTCTTTGTTTACAAGCCATTTGAAGTTGACGTATCAGTGTATTTTTAACAATGGAAAAATCCGAATATCGTGCAGTGATTAAATTCTTTGTTTTGGAAGGTTTATCGGCTACTGAGATCCATGCAAAGATAGTGAAAATATTGAAGGAGTCTTCTCCTTCATTTCCGATGGGTTTTGGAGTTTAAGCGTGGCCGTACAAGCGTTGAAGACGATCCACGCTCAGGACGTCCAAAAAGTGCATCAACACCAGAAATCATAGCGAAAATACAGGATATGGTTTTGGAAGATCATCGATCGACTGTGGATGTGATAGCTGACACCATAGGCATCTCACATGGAACAATATGGCATATTTTGGCTGAAGTATTGGGTTTCAAAAAACTGTGTGCACAATGGGTGCCGCATTTGCTAACAATGCAACAAAAACACGTTCGAATGCGACTTTCTGAGCAACATTTGGAGCAATTTCGAAAGGATAAAAAGTATTTATAAACATATTACTATACATTGTAACTTGTTTTATCAAACACTGTTTATTCCACTTTTTGTAACGGTATAGCCCTACTGGTTTCAAGGCTTTCCCCTTATCATCAGGGGAGCACAAATAATAGTCTTATTTGTGCTCCCCTGATGATGAGGTGTGCTCCTTGAAACCGGTAGGGTTATACCGTTACGAAAAGTGGAATGAACAGTGTTTGATAAAACAAATTACAATTTCTTTAAACCTCCACAATGTTAATGCCTTAACTATAAATAATATGTACATATATACATATATTTTTGTGTCGTTTTTAATGTTAATGCCTTAACTATAAACAATATGTACATCTATTATCCCAGTAAACAATATTGATGGATTGCGACCGCGGAGATGTTACGAGATTAGCCCCGACGTTTTGATAGCTTCTCCCTTAAATGTATTTTCTGCTATGGCGTCAGCATGGCCAGGTGGCTCAGCAGGGTCCACATGTCTGTGGCATTTGCGGGAGGGAGTGCGCATCTAGGCTCGGGCTGTTTTCTCACAGAAGATCACACGATCGACGTGGGAGAACGGTTCTAGATTGACGTTGGAGTGGGAGGGGTCCTCGACTGCGAGGACCGGCAATGACGACGACGTTTTTCTGCTATTTATTTTGAGATACTAGTTGCAACCCGTGAAATATTCACGTAAGTAAAACAAATTCTACATTTTTTAAATACCGAATGGAGCAAGATCAGCTTAAAGTTTTTTGGGTTCATCATTGTTTCAAGTTTATGATAAAAAAAGGTATATCTTGATTGATGAATTATTGATTTCTCAAAAATCTCTTTCTACACGATGTGATGTTTTGTGTATAAACATTACTGTTGTTCAATTTAAATCGTTGATAAAGTTTTCTTTGAAGACTTTTTTCATATATATTGACTTTAATGTTTTCGCGTTTCTGACATCGTGAAAAAGCCACATATAATTGTCTGCATTCAAAAAAGGGCATAAGATAAATAAACACAAATAATCATAAGGTTCAATATAATAGGAAATAAATGAATTATTTAATGAATTACAATTTTAAAAAAATTGGCATCGTCCCTTTTTATACAGGTTCAAAAATTGTTTGCTAGGTATTTAAAATTCGTTCATTATACCTTCGATCTGTTCATTTATCACGGACCCACCGAGATTCAAATTTCTAAGTATTCCTCTCTCGCTCTCTTGTATTCAAAATTCAATTCTCGTATTCTTTCTTTGGCGACAACCGTTGTACGGGTTTTGACCTATTTATATTTCGATATGTGCGATTGCGGAATGTATTTATATATGTACACACTATGTTGCTATCAATAAACCTATATATTTATTTTTAAGAGTTAAAATAATGTATGTCGAGGTGGAGAAGTCTTGCAATATTTCGTCTCTGCTAGCCCCAAAAGGGAAATTACGTGATGGCATGTATGTACCATATATAAACTAGAGATCTGACTAGCGGTCCAGCTATAAGCAGGTGTCATTTATTGTGCTTTATATAATTCAGATGCAAAACTAATACAAGAAAGAAAGTATTATTAAAAATATATCTTAATAAAAATATATCTTAATAAAAACATATCTTAATAAAAATATATCTTAATAAAAATATATCTTAATAAAGATATATCTTAATAAAAATATATCGTAAAAAAATATATCTTAATAAAAATATATCTTAATAAAAATATATCTTAATAAAAATATATCTTAATAAAAATATATCTTAATAAAAATATATCTTTATAAAAATATATCTTGATAAAAATATATCTTAATATAAATATATCTTAATAAAAATATATCTTAATAAAAATATATATATTAATAATAATATATCTTAATAAAAATATATATGAAACAAAATATATCTTAATAAAAATATATCTCAATAAAAAAAAGTTTGTTTCAGCATTTAGAAAAAGTTTGTAACCCGACCAAGTGAGAGGGCGCATCCCATTAAATATTGTTGACATTGTTACCTGGAGCGCCCTTCTCTATAATGGATATTTACTTTAGGAATTACAATAAAACTACCCAAATCTTTTCCAGAAACGCTATGAAGCTCGTCCGAAATGATATTAAAATCATAAAATCTAAAAACAGATGTAAAAACACATGTAAATTACATTGTCTATGGTCTTATTGGGAATAGAGCAAGGAATGCCTACAAAAATTATCTAAGTATGTTTTGAAATGCGCATATTAATATGTGGTGAAATTATTTCCAATTTTGTACCTCTGTAGCCTGATTTAAAACATGTGAAAAAAACAGCAATACCACCCTTTCACGATTTCAACAAACTCACCAAAACGATTTTCAAACAATATTTACATATCTATTTTCACCTCTGTTAACATCTTTCTTATTTTTTAAATAGAGATTCATCCCCTCTCGGCTTTTCAGGGATGCCTGCCGGGGTAGGTCCGATGGGACGTGACAGATATTGCCATCTTGTTTAATTTTCTCCCCCTGATAACATCTTAAAAGGTGTGCTATCAAAAATCAATAATCTTATCTAAAAATAAAGCCTTCGAAAATTCCACGCCCTTCATAATAATAATATGGAGTGAAATTTACTGAAATTCTGAAAGTATTCAAGAAACTTTTATACAGGTATTTTGTGGGAATATTTTTTGAAGATGATGAGGTATTTATCATCGTCCATAGAGTAAACTAGATCATCTAATTTTTGACCAATTTACACACAACAACATGTACCTAAAACTCCGCAAGCAATTGGTCAAAACATATGTGTGGAGTATTTTGATGTATGGTTGCGAGACATGGTGCATAAGCGAAAGAGATCGAAAAAGATTAGAGGCCTTCGAGATGTAGACCTATAGACGAATCCTAAGGATTTCCTGGAGATACCACATTACAAATGACGAGGTTCTCAGCAGAATCGAAGTAACCAGACACCTTTCAAACACCATATTGAAAAGGCGTGCAGAATGGATGGGTCATATGCTGCGACATGAAAATCTCCTGCACAATATACTGGAGGGAATGATTGATGGATCGATTGGCTGAGGGTGTCCTCGCCGAGAGTATCTGGAGCAAACATACTACGATATGGACTGCACCTCCTATACAGAGCTCAAGAGGATCGCTGAAGACCGACCGGAGGGGAGATGCAGAGCTTTGCTGCTAATAAATCCCCAGGATTGAAACTAAAGAAGAAGACACACAACACGCATAAGGCTCTAGAACTCATAAAGAGCTTTAGCCTCAGGGACTCTTGAACACTGTCTTCTTTCAGGTTTCTAAAATTATACTACATAAAAGCCTCTTTCTTGATCTTCCAAGTGGTTTCTTGCGTGTTTGATATTTGTTGATCACGGCAATTGATATCTGCTTTTTGTCTACCCCTGTCAACCTTCATGATTTTATATTGTTGGCAGTTAGGGGTTGTAGATTTACAGGAGACCGCATTGAAAGATTTCTGTTCGTTTATGTGTGGTATGCGTGCACTTGCGAGAATGAGTAGGGTGAAAATATACGGTAGAATACAGAATAAAGTGATTAGATATAAATATGAACTTAGGGTATTAAGAAAGCAGAAAAAGAGCACTCGGAGATGATTTGAATACGTAAATATCCTAAGATGTGCAGATACGCCAAAATGAAATACTTTTTTTCGTTAAGGTTATTAAAAATAAAATTATGTATAGGAAACTCAAATTAAATTTGTTCATGTTGCAATATATAAATTAGATTAATTCTTAAGATATTAAGGTAAAGCCTTTGCAAAAAAAAATTTTTTTTCAAGAATATATATGACCGAAGTCATAGGTATCCTTATACCCTCAAATACTAGACGGAAAAAGTGGCTGTGTCGTTCGAAGGGAATAGAACAGCCCGGGGTTCGAACCGACGGCCTTCTGGACGGAAGTTTAAAGCGTTACCGCGCGTGGCCATGTACCTCACAATACAATAAATAAAACCCAAAAACCAATAAAAAATATGTTCTAACATATCTAAATAACCTAAATGACCACTGATGGTTTAGGATTCGATTCCAGAAAGTAGCCGAAAAAATTGTGTTGCAGTCTGTGTGTAAAATAGTATGTCTGGTAAAAATACTGGTATTCGCTAGACGAGTACGAGTATAGTTGCCTCTTCACGTATTGCTAAAACACATTATGAAGAACTGCGAGTTCCATCGAAGGCTTAATAAATAGGGTCGAAGACAATATTTTCTTCAGATAACATCTTTAAAGTGTACCATGCGGAAGAAAATAAATAGCCTAAATCCGCCCTTACGCAATACCATCTCTCTGATGATAAACATCTGATAACACTTGGAAATTCGTTCCACAGTAGCGTCTTGTGGACAGCAATGAAATATGTGGTTCACCATTAATGAATGCACTAAGAACTGAACCACCATAATTATAGTTTTCTCATAATACGAGTATAACGTGTTTCTTTATAAAATATGTCAAGACACCTATCTTCAACTTGGGAGTTGCGAATTTCATTCTCGTTGTAACCCAGATTTTTTTAAAATAGATTTCGATCTGATTTTTACGTAAGGCCTATTTAGCATATTTTTGGTTGACAGGAAGAAATTTTCACATGGCATTAATATCGAGAGTAAGGTGTATTCACTTACTCGCATGTTTTTATATTGTTTGATATTTATTAGGTGTTAACATAAGTTGTCTCCGTTTTTTTCCAAAATTAAAAATGAGCACCAAAAGTAAAACAAAATGGTAAAAATTATACGTCATTCAAAAAAAAAATTTCTGCTCTACAAGATATTGTGTTTGCTTTTACGTTACATATATTATTTCATTTGATTACAAGCCTTCAAAATGGAATGTCAAGTAGACGAAAGTGAACATTTTCGACACCTCCTTCTGTTCGCGTTCAATCGAGGAAATACAGCTGACAAAGCTGCTCGCGATATTTGCGAAGTGTACAATGAAGATGCTATGAATGAAAGAAAAGTTTGTCGATGGTTTTTGCGTTTACGTTGCGTTTCAAAGACGGTAATTACGACCTGAAAGACATGGAGCGTTCCGGATGACCAGTTGACTTCGATGAGGACCGCTTAAACCATATTATTCATGAAGATCTCCTTCAAACATTTTTCATCACCATTTTCAAATCACTTTTCATCACCAGTAATGATGCAGTAAAGGAACCTTTGCTTGCATGCGTAGCTCAATTACGCGCGAGCAAACCAGCAGAAATTGTCGAACGTTGGTTTTTGTTGTTTTCACTCAAAACATGTGGAACCCAAGCGCCGAACTTCTGGACTTTTCCCATTGATTGAAGATGGAGGTATACAGTCATGCGACTACAATTTATCTACTCAGCCAATTCTACGGTGGTTTGAAGGGGATCTTCATGAATAATATGATTTAAGCGGTCCTCATCGAAGTCCACTGGAGGTGTCGAAAATGCTCACTTTCGTCTACTTGACATTCCATTTTGAAGGCTTGTAATCAAATAAAATAATATATGTAATGTAAAAGCAAATACAACATCTTATAGAGCAGAACATTTTCTTTCAAATGACGTATAACCTTAACCATTTTGTTATACTTTTGGTGCTCATTTTAAAATTGAAATAAAATGAACACAACTTATGTTAACACCCAATATATACTCGTATATGTCACAATTATTTCTTTGGAATATTTGCTTATAGTTGTTATATTATTAAATTCTTTGTTATGTATTAAGAACTCGCTACCGGTTTTTTTTATTGTTATTGTTGTAAGATTGTATTGTATTGTTGTATATTATATTATACATAATCATCTCCACTGGCACCAATGACAAATTCTCTGATCACCCACTTTGTATTGTGCCGTCTATTATATTTGTCATGGGCAATGTGCATTTATGCATTTATACATTCGCTGTATATTTTATTAATAAATAAATAAACTTACCAGGTAGTATTTTATACAACGAAAGTGTAATACAATACAATAGTGTGAACAACCCTTAATTAAGAAGACATAAATAAAATCAATAAATAAAACAAACATCAAATGTTGAGAAAATATTTATTCATAAATTTTAATACCCAAGAGAAAACGAAATTAAACACAGTTTGTTCCATAAAAGCCTATAAACTTAGTCTCGATTACTTAAAGCGGTATCCATAAAATAGGGAAACGAGTAGAATTTATTAAAATGAAAACAGACAGAGAACGTTTCTCATGACTTTCCAAAGCAGAAGAAAAGCTTATTTCCCGTTCAGGTCCCATGACACTAAGTCCATCCCATGGGGAGCTATGGGAAGTTTATCTTGTCGATCACATTGCAAATCCTTTGGAGTTTTTCCCTTTTTTCATAGGGTTTTTTTCCCTTTTGATGTATCAAGGTAAATACAATTAAGACATGTTTGGCGATAAATGAAGATAAAAATGTCAGGAAAATAAAAAGAAGTTTATAATTGAAATTGGACTACTTCTGTAGCTAAGTTGAAAAAAACGTCTATCTACCAGCCCGGGGGTTGAGAATTCAATTCCCGTAGGAATTCAAATCTTTTAAAAGGATTCTGTTTTCACTTAAGGATTGTTGATTGGTTTTCACTTAAGGATTGTTGAACAGGATTGGTTTTCACTTAACTGGATTGTTGAGCAGTTCTCTTAATGTTTTTAAACATTGTCACGTGGTAATAAACCTCTTAGGTTGTATTTTATGGGGTGAAATCAAGTCAAACACTTTTTGGATATCATGTACATATATTAATAATAAAACATTAATTTTAGCAAAGTCTCCTCAAATGTGTTCTAAACAGAGAACAAATCACGTCTGAGAACTACAGCAGCACCCGAGCGTGTCTTTTAGTCCAGTCTTTCAATATTAGTAATTTTACACTTTCAGCTTGTGTCATATAATCAATGCTAGATTCGCCCACCCATCAACCTTTTCGTTGCATAAGTTGATGATATAGGCACTTCTTAACACCAGTGAATAATTTATTTGTATGAAACACTTCAAAATATCTTAACTGGTGATTCAGATATATTAAAGAGCGTGACTGGAATTGTATTCGGCCAAATTAATTGAGATTTTGATTTTAGACTTGATTAGGCAAGGACCTTGGACTGTCCCTAAGATCTCAACGATAGCCAACATTTTATTCGTATAGGAAAACACTCAAGACTCAACGATAGCTGACAGTTTATTCAAAAAGTGAGACACTCAGGACTCAATGATAACCGCTTAGCGTATAGCAAAATAGTCAACACTCAACGATAGCCAACAGTTTATTCGTATAGCAAAACACTCAAGACTCAACGATAGCTGACAGTTTATTAAAAAAGTGAGATACTCAGGACTCAATGATAACCGCTTAGCGTATATCAAAATATAGTAATCAATACTCAACAATAGCCAACAGTTTATTCGTATAGCAAAACACTCAAGACTTAACGATAGCTGACAGTTTATTCAAAAAGTGAGACACTCAGGACTCAATGATAACCGCTTAGCGTATAGCAAACTAATCAATACTCAACGATAGCCTACAGTTTGTTCGTATAGCGAAACACTTGGTACTCAACGATTTCGCTTTAGTCCTTTAGGTAAACACTCACAACGATAACCATGGCCTTATTAATAAGATTCTTGTCTCCCACCCTGGGAGTTGCTTATTCGATTCGAGTTAGATTTTTTCATTTTTAAAACGATTTCAGCCTAATTTCTGGTTAGAAGAGATTGCCTCGTAGAAATAAGACCACCAGGTTGTATTGTATACAGCTAAAGTGTAATAACATAGAATACAACTTTTAGTTTGATTCTCCAAACGTACGTTGCCATGACTTGATGTGTCGTTGCTTTAAACAGACAAAATTCAAGTATTATTCTAGTGATTTGTTCTTTTAAGCCATCGTTTACCAAAGCTTACGGAGGATGAAAAGGTCTGAAAATAAATATTTTAGTGGTTTAAACCCTTTAAATGTCGGGACATGTGAGCCCCTCTCCCCGGCCCAGGCCCCGCCACTGCGGTGCGGTCTCGGTATTTCCTTTCCCCTTCCACTGGTTTCATTACCGAAGATGGATACTCTAAAATGGAGGGTTAGTGCAGGGTGCTCTACTTTCCCCTACTTTATTTGACATTTCTTTAATAACACATTCCTCGGAAATAAAGGTTTTTAATTGATCAATTTGTTTATTGAATTGATGAAGTGAGGGCAATTGATATTTTATTCAGTCTATGGTATCTATTTATTTTATAATTTATAATAAAATTATTACCAATCTGTAAATGCTCAAACTGCGAAATGCGTCATTGGTGTTTTTAAAAACTAATGGCAAGAGATTGTTGCTCTCCGATAAATTATCAATGGAGTACTTGAAGATATGTACTTAAACCAAATAATTTAAAGATTAACTAAAATGATGATTTACAACGTATTGATGCCAACGTTGACTTTTTGAAGTGAAACTTCTGTAGGCGCGGTAGGGTAAATTGGTCTGAACGTCACGAAAAGTGAAACGGTGTATTATGTTGTTATTAAATTATTATTTATTATAAGTGTATTATGTTATTATTAAAATTATTATTTACCATTATTTATTATTAAACAAAAAAATGTTTTGTTATACATTATTTGTATATTAATATATTTAATAATTATCAATTTTATCTTATACTAGCTGTACCCGGCCACGTGTTGCTGTGGCTCAGTCTGGTTAAATGGAAAAGAAAGAAAAGAGAAAGCACACGTTTCTAATATGTTTAATTTCACAATGCTTGTGGGTATACAATATTATTGACGTCTTTCAGACACTCTCAGCATGTCGCGTTCATTCTGTTGAGAACGAAGCAGATCTGAAGCTGCAGAACGCGATCGCCGTGCTCGCAACCATGCATCCTCTAGTCTGGCTGCACGTCGCTCTGCTGCTTCCTCAGCACGTATTTGAGCCATTCTTTATCTGTTTCGCTCGTTCGCTGATGCCCGTTCTTCCTCAACTTGATTTGCAATTGCTTGTCGCACTGCTTCCGCTCTGCGAGTACGACGACCTAAGTTTGATCTTCTGCGAGGCATTATTTTGATGAACTAAAGCAGATCGATTGCACTGAAAACCCCTATAAAATCTTTATAAAAACAAAATCCCTATAAAAACAAAAACCCTATAGAAACACATAAAATTGCGTAACATTAAAAAAGAAAAAAACACGAACTAAAAAACAAAGAAAAAACAAAATACTCGTAAATAAAAAATACAAACGAAACATTTCAATTCAAACGCAAATCAATCGACACAGCTCAATTCCAACGCATTTCACGATATAATTTAAATTCAAATTAAAATCAATCGACACCGCTTAATTCCACCGCCAATTGCACTGAAAAATAAGAAAAACAGTTAAAAAAACACAATTTCTAGCAATTGATGTGAGATTAAATTATTATGTTTTATTTTATTTAATATTTATTTTAATATTTATTTAATATGTAATTTATATTTAATATATAATTATAATAACATATATCATACATTTTATTATAATATTTATAATTATATTATAATTATGTTATAATTAATTATAATATAATTAATTAATAATATAATATAATAATATTATTAATAATATAATAATAGATAAATTATTATTTAAAAATAATTTATTTAATCGTTAATAATAACATAAAAATATTAATATATTGAATATTAAAAAATATAAATTTAATATTATTAAGCGTATTTTATTATTATTAAAATTATTATTATTTATTATTAAAAATAAAAAAAATAATATTTTTTTATTTAATTAAGAGAGATTTTCTTGAATTAAATTTCACATAACCATTTCCTAATCTTTAAAAAGAAATCGTTAGCAAATGGAAAAAAGCAACGCATAAAACCAACTTTTCCTAGGAGCTAAGAAGTTTCACTTCTACCGCGCGAGAGTGTCACGCATCTGTTTTTTTATTTATTTATTTGGCACTTCAATTTACAAATGTACAATCCGCGCGTTTATTATATAGGAATCTTTTCCAATCGACCAAACAGAACTTCTTATTCTTCTTGAATAATGGTCGTGAACTTCTATGTATGAAGGAGTATACAACAGTATCAAGTGATATCCTCAAGTGATGTCTTCATAGGTGCTCATTAGTTATATTCACATGGGCGACAAAGTAACTAGCATATAGAGAGGAGGGGCAGAATAATTTTACAAGTAGAATAGGGTATCATGCACTTAGTGATTGAAGAGATATATAATTATATTTAAGTCACTTTTTGAAGCGAGTCAATGAGAGCATCAAGTCCTTCATAAATTGGTAGCTTTTTAAGTTTCAATGATTAAAGGCAATGATAGGTTATTTTAAATACTACTTTACTGTTCTTCTTCTTGTTCTTCCTCATGGTTTAGGTCGTATGACCTGTTTATGACGATGGGCTGTCCATGGATGATGACGTCCAGCTGTCTTTCCATCTTTTCGGTGGCCTTCCTGGTAATCTCCCGCTGCTAGGGTTTTCAGTCTTAGCGATTCTTGCCAGTCTTATATCCTCCATGAGGTCCACATGATCCCTTCTGAAGTGCGTTTTGCTTCTTCCCCACCTCACTATATCTTCAACACTACAGACATACCTTATCGTCTCATTTCTGATCCGATATCTAAGAGTTCTGCCTGCGATGGAGCGTAGGGTTCTCATTTCTGCCACTCTGAGAAGATTTTTTGTCCTGTTGGTTTCGACTCTCACTTCTATCCCATATGTCATGATGGGGTGGACGCATGTCTTATATATCCTGACCTTATTTTCGGTTAGCATGTGTATACATTTGATTTTTATAATTAAATATATCTCATCTGCCTAATTAGGCAGGTACGTTTCACAAAATAAAATAAAAAACAAATATATATATATATATATATATATATATATATATATATATATATATATATATATATATATATATATATATATATATATATATATATATATATATATATATATATATATATATATATATATATATATATATATATATATATATATATATATATATATATATATATATATATATATATATATATATATATATATATATATATATATATATATATATATATCATAAGAATAAAGAATATAGTCCTTTAAAAGACAAAAAATAGGCAAACATATATCATAAGAATAAATAACATAGTCCTTCAAAAGGCAAAAAATAGGCAAACATATATCATAAGAATAAATAACATAGTCCTTCGAAAGACAATAAAAAGGCAAACATTTATCATAAGAATAAATAACATAGTCCTTCAGAAGACAAACAATAGGCAAACATATGTCATAAGAATAAGCAGTTATAAGAATATTTCTGGCATTACCCTTAAGAATCAAGTAGATTTCATCTGTATGTGAAAGGAAAGAATATAACTCGTTTTATGGTATCATGTAGGTACTCGACATTCCTCTCGTACAAATTGCACCATTATATTGGAAACATTTCATTTTACGTCGGTATTAAATAAGTACATACGAGTAGATAATTTTTATAATGGAGGGTAGTTTTGGAGTTTCTTGGTCATGATAAAAATGCATTGGACTTTTCCTGTATTTCTATCAAAATCTACCTTAAATCACACCTAAACAAAAGACAAAATCTCATCATAATATCACTACACCAATAAAGATAATTTAAATAAAAAAAACATTTTATGTAAAAGGAAAAAAAAGCAAATAAAAAACTTATTTTATAGTTTTGTGTTCACCACAGGTTTATTTTTGGGTTTACAACCGGTTTCGAAAACCACCGTCTTCATCGTCAGGTGAAGATAAACTGAATTGCTAAAAATATATTTCCTGTACAAGTGTAAATAATTTAAGAGGAATGAGGTAGGTGGAGAGAAGTGGTGAGAGATGTGATACAATGGTAAATGGGGTGGGGGAAAATGAAAGTGAATCTTTAAGGCAGGCTTGGTCTGGATATCGAGGGGGGGGGGTGGATTTTAAATAGGAAACACGGACAATGAAGACGGTGGTCTTCGAAACCGGTTATAAACCCAGATTCAACAAAAAACATTCGGTTTATAAGAATGTTTCACTGATATGACGCCACAAAACCATATGATTATTCCACAATAAAGTAATATACTCACGTATGTCATACAAATGTTATCTAGATGAGAGTATTGGAGATGGATCATATGAATCTATTATAGTTTAGGAACGTCTGTTCCTTAAAGGAGAGATGATGAGGATGATTGTTGATAAATAAAAACTCGTTGAAATCGGAATGTGTAAAGAGGAATTTTATTGACAGACGTCAGTATTTATAATGTTTATTGAATGTGTGCGGGAATGCGCGCGCGATATATCGCTGTCTCGTATCTGCGTTTACAATACGTTTCTTGTCGTGTGTAGGTATCCTTTTTGTTTTGGAAGACAGCGCGAAAGATTTGTGTCTTTCTCCTTTCCTCATGGAATGCGCTCTCGGTTGGTAGCGAGTTGAATGACCGACGCGTGGACTTTGTCCATTCGATTGTCTCGGATTGTGAAGGTGTGCAAAGGTCGTCTCGTGGGTTCAGTGACCGCGCATACGGTCGCCACAATAGTATTTCAAATGTATATCTGTCTAGAAGTCTTGTGTGCCAGCTGTAAAACTGTTTGGCTAAGTGTGGTCCAGAGTTCAGTCATCCTTAGATCGTACTACGAGTATGAATCTCACTGCGTTTATATGTCTGCTTGTATGTATTTCTGTAGTTTTACTCCAAATAGTGCAATAAATAAATAAATATAGGTTTGTTGGTAGCAACAATGATTGCACAAATATAAATTATATCCTGAAATCACATGTATATTTTAAAGATAGTGTCGAAGAATACACATCAAGTAGAGAAGCTTTTAAAATATCTGGGCTTATCCCACACACCCCTACCATTAGGAGGACGAGTTCAGCTGAAAAGATACCTGAAATGTACCAATATATATATCAACACATGCACATTCATCAGTCTTGTGTGCCAGTTGTAAAACTGTTTGGCCAAGTGTGCTCGCTTTGACTAAGAATCTGACTGCGTTTGTATGTCTGCTTGTATGTGTTTATGTAGCTTTACTCCAAATAGTGCAATAAATAAATAAATATAGGTTTGTTGGTAGCAACAATGTATGCACAAATATACATTATATCCTGAAAGCACATGTGTATTTTAAGCTATTAAAATATCTTATCCCACACTACCCTACCATTAGGAGGATGAGTTCAGCTGAAAGGACACCAAACATTTACCAATATATTAGGTGTTAACATAAGTTGTGTCCATTTTTTTCCAAATTTAAAAATGAGCACCAAAATTAAAACAAAATGGTAAAGGTTATACGTAATTCGAAAGAAAATTTTCTACTCTACAAAATATTGTGTTTGCTTTTACGTTACATATATTATTTTATTTGATTACAAGCCTTCAAAATGGAATGTCAAATATACGAAAGGGAGCATTTTCGACACCTCCTTCTTTTCGCGTTCAATCGAGGGAATAAAGCTGTCAAAGCTGCTCGCGATATTTGCAAAGTTTACGGTGAAGAGGCTATGAATCAAAGTATAGCTCGTTGATGGTTTTTGCGTTTCAAATACGGTGATTTCGACCTGAAATACATGGAGCGTTCCGGACGACCAGTGGACTTCGATGAGGACTGCTTAAACCATATTATTCATGAAGATCCCCTTCAAACATTTTTCATCACCATTTTTTTTTCATCACCATTTTCAAACCACTTTTAATCACCAGTAATGATGCGGTAAAGGAACCTTTGCTTGTGGCCATGCGTAGCTCGATGACGCGCGAGCAAACCAGTAGAAACTGTCGAACATTGATTTTTGTTGTTTTCACTCAAAACATGTGGAACCCAAGCGCCGAACTTCGGGACTTTTCCCATTGATTTAAGATAGCGGTATACAGTGATGTGACTACAATTCATCTGCTCAGTCAATTCTACGGTGGTTTGAAGGGGATCTTCATGAATAATATGGTTTAAGCGGTCCTCATCGAAGTCCACTGGAGGTGTCGAAAATGCTCACTTTCGTCTACTTGACATTCCATTTTGAAGGCTTGTTATCAAATAAAATATTATATGTAACGTAAAAGCAAACACAACATCTTGTAGAGCAGAACATTTTCTTTCGAATGACGTATAATCTTTACCGTTTTGTTTTACTTTTGGTGCTCCTTTTCAAATTGAAAAAAAAACGGACACAACTTATGTTAACACCCAATACATCAATACGTACCCATTCATCATCTTTACACGAGATTGACTAATAATAGTCTACTTATGTCGACTGACTGATTGCAATGCAGTGTGTGAATATATCTTGATTTATTACAGAAATTAACTGTCCCACCAGTTCTGTCCCACCAGTTCTGTCCCACCAGTTCTGTCCCATCAGTTCTGTCCCATCAATTCTGTCCCACCAGTTCTGTCCCATAAGTTTCTTCCCATGAGTTCTGTCCCACCAGTTCTGCTCCACCAAATTAACGGTTCCATAAGTTTATTGACCCCTTCTTATTTAGCACAAAATATTTAGCGTCATGGACTTGCGCTATGTTTAAGCAGAAATTGTTTATTGGCTTTCCCAATTAACGATTCTTCTATTTTTACGTTGTTTATTTCTGTCCGTGCAGTGACATGCTGGAAATAATTGACAAATAAAATTAGATTCGTTCCATCACTAGCGTGTTTTACAAAGCGATTAAAATAATTGCAAAGTAGTTATGTCACACGTGTCATTTCCGATTTGCCTTTCCTGCCCACCATCCTTACTTTCTTCCATCAATAAATAAGATCTAACTTTTATTGTTGTGATTTACATTGTTTGTAAAGTTTGTACAAATTAACAATAATTTGAATATTAATATTTTTTAATAAAACACTGTTTTTTCCACTTGACATGTCAAACAGTTTATATTAAATAAATAGCAATGTTTTTAAACTTCTAAAGTGTTAACGCCACAACTATAAATAATATAATTTAAATTATTATAACAACCGTGTAGTTTTCTTTATTAAATTTTCTCTGGATGGTTGGAAAAAATATTCCCTTACATGAAGCCCGCCAAAATATTATATAACAAAATATGAAATAAATAAATTTAACATATATCTGGAAGGTTTGTTGCTATTTTGCATTACCTTCGTAACAAATATTTTTTACTTAAACTGAATATGACTACTCACGTAATCTAGTTGGCAAAACGCTTGTCTCACAGCCCGGAAGTTACGTGGTTCGATTCCCGTTGAAATTGAAATCAAGATTTTTTAAAAAAGCTGTCTTGCTGTCTAGTTTTTACTTAGGGCCTCTTTATCATCTTTCTGGTTGGTTGGAAGATATTTTCACATGACAATAAGCCCGTCAGGTGGTACTGTATACATCAAAAGTGTAATATAAGACAATATGTTACTATCACACGTTAGATGATCTACAGAAGTTTATCTATTGTCTGTCTTCATTTTGTAAGTTTTTTTACTGCTATCTAATATTTTTTTAAAACATATCAAGATGCAGGAAGTACCAAATCTAATGACCGCAGCCACCCTCTTCGTATAATTTCTTCTAACTTATTTAATTTTTTTTTCTATTTCAAATCTCTTAATGTCAATGAAATCGATTCCCAAATCTGCTCTCTGTAAACGGGGCCATATAAACTGTGCTTGTGCTATGATTAAAAAGTATACATAAATAACGTATTGAAATTATCAAACAAATTTAATTACATAATATACAATTAAGTAACAAAACATTGAATTTCTCTACAAAACAAAATCCTGAAATTCAGTTAAAAGTTCAGGCCTGAAACTTAGCACCAAATTTTCAGCTCTGAATTTCAGGAAAATAGAAAAAAACATCGGGCTGGCAAATGATACGGACAGCTCGGATGTTAATTGGGTGCATTAAGCTAAAATGTGTTTGCCTCTTGAGACTTCTCCCCTCCTCGCTTTCCGAACCACCCCCACCACAACGACTTCACTCCCTCTCCAATAATTATCGCCCTCGCTCTGCAATATAAATCACTGACGGCATTTTATAGCGTCAGTCGTGAGTGGCGGTATGTCGCCGCTTGATTTTCAACCAATTAAATTTCACTTCAAAAATTATAATTCGCGTCACGTGTCGTATCATTCATGTTATATGGTTCATCGATAGCATTCGTGGACTGAATTTTAAAATATTTATTACATCACATAAATACCATCACACTTTGTCTCTTTTAGAGGAGACGTGCAGATCTTTGCGCATTTTTATTTACACACACAGTTATTGCCTCGTATATATTCACACATCTCGTCATATTTATTAAACAATTTTATTGCCAGGCGGCAATCTCTTTCAACCAATCAGACTAAAGTAAATAAAGCAAGTTACGTGGTACCATAAATCATTCAAATCACTATCTATCCCCACGAAATTCATAAACACATACGTGAGCATATGCCCACGAGCCCCACAAAAACGGACAATCACCCGAACATTATTTTTCATATAAAGTGAGATATCATCAATCAAAAGGAAAGAAAGGGATGGTGGAGAGGAAAGGAAAAGAAAAATCAGGAATGAAACACGTTATTTTACTGACTAGAAATTAATATTTTTTTCAGTCGCTTCTGCAAAGCATGCCAAGGACGGAACGAGTCTTATATTGATTTGTAACTGATTCCAGAGTCTCACTGCATGGACAGTAAAGGACGACGTAAAAAAGAGGAGCGGTGAACTGAAAACGTCAATAGACAATCTCTGTTTGAGCATAGCGCTAATCCATGATTGGAAAGACGAGATAAGAGGGGGCAGTGGGACAGTTAAGGATATTATACAATAGAGACAGTATGTAAATTTGGCGTCTATTTCTAACATTCAACCAGTTCACCGTCATACATGCTTTTCTGTTTCTCATTCTTATTTGTTACAAACGTGCTCATCACCACGCTATTTCCCTGCTGAAATAAGCAGAGAATACAGAGCGTCAGATATTTCTATCACAACATACAAATTCCTCTTCTTTTACATTACATCTCCTCATATAGCTCTTACGATTTTTTGTAATAAAATATCATTCACTTGATTGAAACCTTTCCTCCGTCTTCCTTGTAAATTTGTTTCGTCAGCCTATTCTTTCATTATTCCTACGTCCCCAAACACTCAG
Source organism: Odontocerum albicorne (assembly GCA_949825065.1). Classification (NCBI taxonomy): domain Eukaryota; kingdom Metazoa; phylum Arthropoda; class Insecta; order Trichoptera; family Odontoceridae; genus Odontocerum; species Odontocerum albicorne. The sequence continues at coordinate 25,303,961 of OX463861.1, forward strand.
CCAGATCTTTTTACTTAACGCACCAGCCTTGCGTTTATATTCCTCACTAATAATTAATTCCGTTTTCTCTCATATCATACATTGTCACCCATTGTTTTCTTGTGAGTGCGAGTATTTTACCGTGTTTTCTACGTTTCCTTACCAAATATGTTATTCTTAACATATGCAGGTGCGGAGAAGTACCAAATGTAATACCATCGAATTGAATCCATAAATAACGCGGCTTTCTTACCAAACATGTAATTCTTAACATATACAGGTGCGGAGAAGTACCCAATGTAATAAAATTGAATTGAATCCACAGATAACGCGGCTTTCTTACCAAATATGTTATTCTTAACATATACAGGTGCGGAAAAGTACCCAATGTAATAACATTGAATTGAATCCACAAATAACGTGGCTTTCTTACCAAACATGTTATTCTTAACATATACAGGTGCGGAAAAGTACCCAATGTAATAACATTGAATTGAATCCACAAATAACGCGGCTTTCTTACCAAACATGTTATTCTTAACATATACAGGTGCGGAAAAGTACCCAATGTAATAACATTGAATTGAATCCACAAATAACGCGGCTTTCTTATCAAGTATGTTATTCTTAACATATACAGGTGCGGAGAAGTACCAAATGTAATAACATTGAATTGAATGCACAGATAACGCGGCTTTCTTATCAAGTATGTTATTCTTAACATATACAGGTGCGGAGAAGTACCAAATGTAATAACATTGAATTGAATCCACAAATAACGCGGCTTTCTTACCAAGTATGTTATTCTTAACATATACAGGTGCGGAGAAGTACCAAATGTAATACCATCGAATTGAATCCACAGATAACGCGGCTTTCTTATCAAGTATGTTATTCTTAACATATACAGGTGCGGAGAAGTACCAAATGTAATAACATTGAATTGAATGCACAGATAACGCGGCTTTCTTATCAAGTATGTTATTCTTAACATATACAGGTGCGGAGAAGTACCAAATGTAATAACATTGAATTGAATCCACAAATAACGCGGCTTTCTTACCAAGTATGTTATTCTTAACATATACAGGTGCGGAGAAGTACCAAATGTAATAACATTGAATTGAATCCACAAATAACGCGGCTTTCTTACCAAACATGTTATTCTTAACATATACAGGTGCGGAAAAGTACCCAATGTAATAACATTGAATTGAATCCACAAATAACGTGGCTTTCTTACCAAACATGTTATTCTTAACATATACAAGTGCGGAGAAGTACCATACTTAATAACATTGAATTGAATCCACAGATAACGCGGCTTTCTTACCAAGTATGTTTTTCTTAACATATACAGATGCGGAGAAGTACCAAATACAAATAACATTGAATTGAATCCACAAATAACGCGGCTTTCTTACCAAATATATTTATCTAAACATCTACAGATCTCGTATCTAATCCAATGGTTGCAGCCACCATTTCCTTATTCTTACACTCTACTTAAAAAAATATTGATTTTATAGTATTTTTAGTTTATCAATAATAGTGGGTTCGAATCTCGAATTAAGCATCTTTGAAAAGAGTACGGTCTCTAAATAGCGCTATTTAAATTTTCGTTTTATCATTAATAAATTGTTAACTTTTTACTTGTTTTGTGTACCGTTGAAATTTTTATTGTAAGAAATGTCAAAATTTAGAAATAATTTTAATGACCGATCGTTCCATTGTATGAAATAAGTTTTCGTAAGTTTCACACATGAATTTGCAATATTTAAAGCCTGTTGCTTGAAAAATGTTATTCTAAACATCTGCATGCAATAATTTTTCAAGTGTGTATTTCTTTCAACTATAGAAAACTTGAGTGAAAAAATAAGGAAGTAACATTGTTGTAACAAATATTATTAATAAAATATATTATCATGTAAATATAAATAACAACAATTAAATGGATGTACAGTGAAACCCCGTTTTTACGTTTTTGAAGGGACTGATAAAAAACGTAATTAGAGGGAAAACGTAGATTCGATGTTTGAAAAAAAAAAGAAAATTATTTTTTATTTAGATAATCACACAAATCGGAAACTTTTTTCAATCGATTCGCGATTTTTTACTATCGTAGCCAAAATTGTAATGGGTATCTCCAAATCACGCGTGAGCGAAACAAGTGAATCAACGTGTTTATTCACTTTTTCGAGAATTTTCCTTTTCTCTTGAATCGATAATGTTTTTTTCTTTGCTGAGACATTATTTGAAGGGATTCAACGAAAAATTAAAAGAAATTAAAAAAAATGTAAATTGACACACGAAATACACGACAATTGAAATTGTGTGTACACGACCGACACGTTTAAAACACAATCACAGATTGACCTGCCTATACAGTCTGCCTGCCTCTGATTCGCTAAATTTCCCACCAATTACATCGTATTACACGACTCGTGTAACCTTGATCATGAGCGCTGCAGGTGCACACGTGTCTATAAATATAAACAACATATTTCTGCTTCCTAATATTCATTTCAAACATTTTAAATCGTCGCGCATTTCATTAAATATGTTTATAGATTGATTTGCATTTTAAATATTTCAAACGCAAATTGCGGGAAATAAAAACGTAAAAGCGGGTACTAAATGTACTAAAATAAAACTGGATTGTAAAAATTGAACGCAAATGGCGGGAAAACGTAAATTCCGGACACGTAAAAACGGGGTTTCGCTGTATTATCAATCAAAGGAAAAAGGAAGGGATATTGGAGAGTTAAGAAAAACCGAGAATGAAGACGTAATTATGATTTCTATATATTTTTTCAATCACTTAAAAACATGTCATTGTCGGATCGAATCAAATACAAATTGCACATTTTCTAACTTTTCATCGAAAGAAATCTTTCCCAATTATCTCTTTTCTTTGACTAATTCTTTTTCGCTTTGCATTTGTTTCAGATATATATGAAAACATTTATTTTGTAAGTCTTTTGAAACGCATTCTCTCAATATGGGCAAATCATCTCAAGATTTATTTCATGTTTCTACTTGTAATAACTGTATTTTAAAAACAGCTATTTTTTTTATCAAATTTAATTTTACTTTATCATACAATACATATTAATGTAAAATGTGCTATTATTTTTCAAAATCAAACCTTCATTTCTACACATCAAAGAAGGCGCAAGTAAAGCATTATGCACAGTTAATTTTTAAGAATTTTGCAAGCGGTTAACTATCCTAAGCAACATTGTTTAATACTTTCTGTATGCATATTAATTTGATCCTACAAATAAAATGTATCGTCGCCGGTAAACTAATGTAAATAATTGTTTTGAAACAATTTGGCGTTTTGGGTTCGATACAAGATTGATTTCTATTCCGGATACGATCGACTTTAAAAACATTTGTTCAAAGAATAATAATGACTTACTAAATTTTACAAAAAAAAAAACTAGGAATTCATAAAGGACTAGTTCATAACACTGATATCTTAAGAGAGCTACAATTATTTATGTTATGCAGCTATTAGGGCAACACAAGGGTTCTTCAAATAACCAAAGTTGATAAAGAGTTGCTGACTAATATTAAAATCCGAAAGGTGTCTTATTTGGGTCATGTACTTAGAGGAGCAAAGTACAAATTACTGCACCTGATCATCCAAGGCAACATAGAGGGTCGAAGATGTGTTGGCAGGAGGCTAATCTCCTGGCTCCGCAATACAATTATTGAAAAAATTGTTCATATACAAATTGACTCCCACCTTAATCAATTTGAATTGTTTAATCCATTGCAGTCAGGATTTCGTCCGGGACATAGTACCACTACCGCACTGGTCAAGATCACGGATGACGTGAGACGTGGAATGAGCTTTAAGCAGTTGACATTGTTATGTCTACTGGATTTCAGCAATGCATTCAATACTGTAGACTTTGATCTGCTTATGGCTCGAATGCGTTCATTACGATTCTCTGAATCGGTCATAGTCTGGTTTTCGAACTATTTAAAGGGAAGACAACAATCCTGTAAATACCAAGAGCGTATATCTGAATGGACTGATCTCTCTGCAGGCGTTCCCCAAGGTGGAATTCTCTCTCCACTCCTTTTTTCTATATTCATCAACCCAATAACATCGTCTCTTAAATGTTCTTATCATCTGTATGCAGATGACCTGCAGATATATATTCATTTTGATCCAAATTTCTTTCACGCGGCTTTGAACAATTTAAATACGGACCTTCAATCGATCTCGGAGTGGACTGGGGAGCATGGCTTACTCATCAATCCTAAGAAGTCTCAAGCGATCCTCATTGGCAGCCCTCAGCTTCTCGGTAAATTCAACACTGACTTACTTCCTCCAATATTACTTGATGGCTCTATTATACCATTACATAAAACTGTTAAAAACCTAGGAGTGCTAATAGATAACACTCTCATGGCGAGATCAAATAAATGAGGTAAGCCGAAGGATCTTCTTCAGCCTTCATTCCCTTAAAGTGTTGCAAAGATTTCTACCAACTAAAACCAAAATTTTACTCGTACAATGTCTGCTCTTTCCGATTCTGGACTATGCGGACGTATGTTACTTGGATGTTACAGAGGAACAGCTGGACAAATTACAGCGTCTTCAAAATGTGTGCCTAAGATTTATTTTCAACCTACGAAAGTACGATCATATAACTTCATACCAGAAGGCATTGAACTGGTTGAATGTTAGAAATAGACGCCAAATTCACATACTGTCTCTATTGTATAATATCCTTAACTGTCCCGCCGCACCCTCTTATCTCGCCGAAAATTTTCAGCGTCTTTCCAATCATGGATTAGCGCTACGCTCAAACAGAGATTGTTTATTGGCCTTTCCAGTTCACCGCTCTTCTTTTTTCACGTCGTCCTTTACTGTCCATGCAGTGAGACTCTGGAATCAGTTACAAACCAATATAAGACTCGCTCCGTCCTTGGCATGCTTTAAGAAGCGACTGAAAAAACTCTTAATTTCTAGTCAGTAAAATAACGTGTTTCATTCCTGATTTTTCTTTTCCTTTCCTCTCCACCATCCTTTCCTTTCCTTTTGATTGATGATATCTCACTTTATATGAAAAATAGTGTTCGGGTGATTGTCCGTCTTTGTGGGGTTTGTGGGCATGTTCTCACGTATATGTGTATGGATTTCGTGGGGATGGATAGTCATTTGAATGATTTATGCGACCACGTAACTTGCTTCATTTACTTTTGTCTGGTTGGTTGGAAGAGATTGCCGCCTGGCAATAAGCCCGCCAGATTGTATTGCAATAAAAGTGTTAAATAAATAAATAAATAAATACACGTGAGTGGACTCTTCAAATTGAAGTTCACTACTAGTTTCACAAATTTTTGTCTTCTCCATCAGGTGATTACAAATTTAATTGAATGTTTATAATATGGTACTAAGAAGTCACTGGTAAAGAGAAAAAGAGAGAGCTTAGTGGTTTGTAAGGGGAATGGGGTGTATAGGTGGATTCAAGAAGTTCTTGTTTGTGGGAAATATGAAACAGGTTGATGAGTGGACTATTACTCAAATTGACCTGATTTTTCATATTATTGATTTATAATTAAATACCTTTTCTAATCTTGAAACTTCGACAACGGTTAGTCAAATGCTACGTTTAGTCAGTGTTATTGCAGAGTGGAATCATGGACCCTCAAAGATGGGTAGTATGAACCAACTGGAAGCATTCGAAATGTGGATACATCGGAGAATGCTACGAATACTCTGGACGGATATGGTCAGCAACACGAGGGTTCTTCAAAGAGCCAAAGTTGATAAAGAGTTGCTGACTAATATTAAAATCCGAAAGGTGTCCTATTTGGGTCATGTACTTAGAGGAGCAAAGTACAAATTACTGCACCTGATTATCCAAGGCAAAATAGAGCGTCGAAGAGATGTTGGCAGGAGGCAAATCTCCTGGCTCCGCAATACACGAGATTGGACTGGTATAAGGAATATTGGGAATCTTTTTCGGGCTGCCGGGGACAGAGATGCTTACTCTCAGGTGATAGTCAACGTTGGGGGGACCTGACATGACACTAGGAAGAAGAAGATAAATACATTGCTGTTGGCCAAATGCTGATTTTTACCTAACTACTGCGACAAAGATGTATTTAACAATGTGTCTAGGAGATAAAATAGTCCACTTTGGCATTTAGAGTATGACTCGTCTCTCGTAGTATGATTGTGATTGCAATGATATCCCGCTAAGGTGACAATAATGTCGCAAAATGAATAAGTGCGTACGATTACATTTTGTTAGACACATTTTTTAATTAGATTGAACATTTTTTATTGGAACTACAATACATAAAATTGATTTCAAAACTCCCACGTAGAGGACTAACGTTATATCTACTAGGTTACGGTGGTCAACATACGAGTAAACCTCATTCTGAAAAAAAAGCTTTCAATTAAAAGTTAAGTTAGTTAGTGTAAAAGTATCAAACAAATACGTTTTGAACAGAGTAAACCGCTGTTGAAAGAAGGACAAAAGAAGACGCAGTGAGCAGTGTAAGAGAAAAATAATAAATTTGTATGATACGCTCGAAAATATAAATGTTTAACAAAACATCAGTAGATTGTTAAAAACAGTGTAGAACTGTTTCTAATTATTTTATTTATTTATTATTACACATGACAAGAAATATACACAATTTGAAAAAAACAACAGATAATTTGATTTGGACATACAATTTTAATGGATCTGGGTTTGTTGCCTTTCATTTGTCGTATCCCCTGTAAACTAGGCTTTTGTCTGTATCTCACTGAGGATATTTAGCATGAAAAAAATAAATCGATACTTCTTTCCGATTTTTTATTACACAATTATAATATGATAATGATAATTATCCAGAGACTCGATGGGAAAAAAAGATGCAAACATGCTGCAAGTACTAAACTCCTTGCCCTGGTTCTTCTTCTTCTTTTCTTCTTCTTCTTCCTGGCATTGCCCTAACTCATTGCCTAGGTAGGCTGTTGGGATCGGCTCTAATCGTTCTCAGACTGTATGTTCTTTGGTTCTGGGTGTCGCTTTCATCTAGGCCGTTTCTCTGCAGGATTTTGGAGAATTGAGTTATTCAGAAGTTCTTTGGTCTGCCTCTGGACGGCTATCGAGGAAAATCCACAGACCTTGCCTGATTTACCGTATGGTCTGGTGGTCTCCGTCTTATGTGCCCGTACCGTCTAAACTGTCGCTTTTCCAGCTTACTGTTTATGTCAGTTACCCCCAGGCTATCACGAATGCCTGAGCTCTTATTTCTATCTTTCAGTGATACTCCTGCCGACCACCTAAGCATTCGCATTAATGCTATTTCAAGTTGGCTAGAGCAGGAGCTGTACATAGTCCAGCATTCTGAGCCGTACATAATCGCGGGTCTAACGATAGTCTGGTATACCTTTCCTTTCAGTTTTATAGACATTTTTTGGGTCACACAAGACTGTTATTGATCTTAATTTCATGAACTCCTTAACCCTGGTTATTTGAAAAAAAAGGAAACAAATTCAATGGACTCCAAAACATTTATACCATAACACAATTGGGCAGTATCAAAATTTCCTAAAATGACAGTTCAAAATAGTTTTTCTAGTACCAACTTTGATGTATGGAAGTGGTACCTGGACGTAGAAAAAGGCTAAATAAATGCTGTAGAAATACGTGCGCTGAAAATGATATATGGGATAGCAATATATGACACAATACGGATTAAGTGATTCGGGATAGAGACGAAGAAGAGCACTCTAAGATGGTTAAGGTAAGCAGACGAATGTTTAAGAAAACAAATATACAGTGGAAATATATGTAGAAGGCGTGGTAGAGGAAGATCAAGGAAAGTATTGATAGAAAAATCGTAGGAGGTGTATCGATGTAAACGAGGCGAAATACATGTGTCACTATATGAAGGTCTACACTCTCTCCTCTCTGCCTATCCCAACAGGGAAATGGTGTGATGGTTTGTTCGTTGGTTTGAGATAAATTATCTCATGTCAATAAGTTTATTAAATCTTGCCATGTGCACAGTTACAAGTGTTTACGCAAAATAATATTAACAAGTGTATTTGCAAAATACTCGCCCTCATAATGCAGTCTATATTAAAAAATATCTAAGGGTGCGCATGAGTTCAACATTTGATTAATTACAACTGATAAATTCCTGTCATGTTATTTTCCCACATGACCCGGAAAAAAATTAATGCAATATCTGTCCCAGGGCAAACTGTGCCCCAGTATTAATTGAGTTAGCAGTGATAGTGCCCCGGGGGAGGGTTTGATAGCCCATTATAGTGCAATAAATATCCTCCCCATCCAAACTGGGGGCCTAATAGTCCCCCAACCCTCAATTCACGGGGATGGATATGGAACGATTCTTTACAGCTATTTCTTCGCTGGTTGTTCTTCGCATGGTCATACATTTTAAGTGATAATTTCGTAATGTCAGTTTTAAAAGTGCATTTTGAAGAATATGCTTTCTACTTAATGCAAATGTGAGAAATTATGGATAATATAACACATTAATGAACAATTTATGAAATTTACAGTTTCCTGAAACATGAAAAATAATAATGTTTCTCTAATTTTCCTCCACGAAACCACCGATAAATTATTTATCAAAGGTATCGGCTTTAGCTTTGTGTAACTATGTATCAGAATATTGTAATGTATTTTTATCAAACACTGTTTATTCCACTTTTTTGTGACGGTATAACCCTACCGGTTTCAAGGCTTTCACCTCATTTCACCAGCACAAACAAGACTAAATTCTGTTCGAACTGGTACCGATATATACGCTTCAACGGTTGGGGACTGAGGGGTAAGGGAGGCATGGGACGATTTCGTCCAAGAGCGGAGAGATTTTTGGGATATAACTGTTTGCCAGATGTTCGGATTGATGTACTGACTTAGAAATTTCTAGGGCCAATAATCTGTCAAATTTATTTGTATCATACTTTTACCATACTTTTTCTATCGATGATGCCAAATTCTTACATATCAGTAGTAACGGAAATAAATTGGACAGATTAGAGGCCCTAGAAATTTCTAAGTGAGTACATCGATCCGAACCTCTGGTAAATACATATATCCCAAAAATCTCTCCGCTCTCGACTGAAATCGTCCCATGCCTCCATTACCCCTCAGTCCCCAACCGTTGAAGCATGTATATCGGTACCAGTTCGAACAGAATTTAGTCTTGTTTGTGCTCCCCTGAAGATGAGGTGAAAGCCTTGAAACCGGTAGGGTTATACCGTTAGAAAAAAGTGGGATAAACAGTGTTTGATAAAAATACATTACAATGTCTTTAAAACTCCACAACGTTAATGCCTTAACTATAAACAGCATATCAGAATATTTAATAATAAATTATAATCGTATTGCATTTATTCCCGTGACAAGTGTTTCTACTTCTTACCTCGAGGCCCTTTTCAGACAGAATGATCCCGGTTTATTGCGAGAGCAATGCTTAGGTCCCACTTGTGCCACGCTTCACTGACCCAAGAATAAAATCTTATAGTGGGTGAATTTTTTGTGTTTGTTGGTTATATTTTTTTCCTGTGAGTCACTAGACCATACACAGTAAGATGTCACATAACCATTCCGCTTGAAGAGAGCCTCAAAATGAGAAGTAGAAACAGGCGTCACCGAGAAAAATGTAATTAATAGACAAAATAATTTATTATTAAATTTCTAAATATATGGTAATAATAAAACGACAACTTATTTAGCGCAGTTTAAAAAGAAGACTCTTCAAGGGTGCTCTATGAACTCGAATACACTATATTTGACAGATTAAAAATATTACAAAATAAATATATACCAGTTGAGTGTAAAGATAGGGAGGTAGTGGCTGCGCCGTTAGATAAGATATTACTTCGCATCTGCATATGGTCCGCACGAACCGCAACAATTTTTATTAATATAAATAACCTAGTATAAACAAAACATTAAGGACAATACTTTGCCTCTGGAGTTGAGTAACCCTGCATCAACATGTGGAAGGTTTCGATTCTGCAAAGCAACTTGCATCTCGTTCTACAAATTAACTCATGTGTTTTTTATATCTCAAGATCTATCCATAAAATTCTCGAAATTTTTCTTGTTCTATGTGAGCGTTGTTCCACTAAAACAAATCTTCGTTCTTTACCACTATAAAACAAGTCTTCGACAATTAACATAAGTAAGTCTACTTGGTAAAATTTGGTTATATTTTGTGATAAACATACGTATATTGAACTTAAATATACATATTAATATTAAATAATTTTAAACAATGACTTTGTAATTTATTATTACTACTGCTTTTCGTATCTCCTGTACATGTTAGTTTAAGACAAAGTATTGTATTTTTTGTCAATAATTTAAAGTACTTGTATAACTTGTCATACTATATGTTTAATTATATATAAAAGACACTGTTGTGTCGTTAATTAAATAAATAAATTATTATACGAGTATGTTAAATGTCCTACGAATGAAACCAGCCCGGAAGCGAATACGTCACGAATAAAACCTAGGGCACCCGCTTGCTTAGCGTGAAGGCTAATCGTTATACCATGGTCGTAAATAATTGTAGATTTAACTCTGCGAAGAAGTGTGCTTTTGAGAAACGTCCATGAAAAACAGGCAATGCGTGAATTCTCATTCTGTACATGGGATGGACAATTACTCGTATATATCGGAGGGATTAGGCTTTGTTTTGCCCTCATCCACCCAGCTCATAAAGCAACCGCCCCTGGACCTTGTGGGGCGGGAATAGCCCTTAACGAACCGTTAAGGGTTTCTTATTGCCTATTACCTTGAAGGGCGTTATTTTTAACAGTATTTAGTGTAATAATCCGAGCTGAATTGAAAACCGCCCTTAGATTGTGCTGAGATTTTATTTAACCCTCGATACCCTCAGCTTCTCGTGGGGTTGCGATGCAAGGAGAAAACACCTTGTATCTTTTTCAAGTAGTCTTTTTCGATAGTCTGTAACAGGCAGATTTTCACGAATAAGACTTTAGGGTGAACGACTCTTAGGGTTTCCCACAAGCCTTGGGAACGAGTTTTAAAATGAACATTTTTTTGGTTAGGTAATTCACGCTGCTGAAAGTGTTTTCTGCCCTTCGCGTGATTAATTTCATTAATGCGAGCTTTTCCTTCTTGTTTGTTGTTAAATTTAGATGTTAACCTTTCCGTTCCTGTGCTAAAAAAAATCCGCACATTCTGGTGCTGTGTATTCAATACACATGTAAAAATGAGCGATTTGAAATCGGAAAAATATGAATATTCATAGCCAATCGCCTAAATTAATTAAATTTTAAGTCAAAAGTGATAATAATTGAAATGTGATTGCTGAAAACATGAAAAAAAAATCGACGTTCACAAAACGGGCGATGCGACCACCTCAAATGGCTGCCCGAAAGCTACTGAAGCGAGAGAAGCGAGCGAACTGAGATTCTATTTCTTGCGTTCCCATTTACCGAAGTAGAGTGAGAGTGAGACGTTAATAGCGTCGCTTCCTCACCCATAGCGGTTTTTTTAGAATGAATATACCTACGTCACACACTGACACACGTTCGATTGTATTGGTGAATTTATTCCCGATTTTCACAAAATATATCTGATGTGGTCGATAAGTGCTAATTATTATTGATATTATTTTTTCATTCAATGCGTAAATGTATAACGGAGGAATACCTAAAATCTGAACCCAGTATTTATTATATTTATAGACATATTAAAGTTTTTAGAAGCAATGTGTACTAGTTACACATCACAGGGAAGGAAGGGTTAAAATTGTCATCGAAAATACATTTTGGAGGTATAGCTAAAACTTTGACTTATTAAAGGATACAATATATGCAATGTTTAGGTGGGAACAGCATGTCATTTTAACTAGTAAATTGTACATGTTTCTCGAGAAGTGCTTCGAGCAGTTAAACCATAGGGAGGGAATGGAGTGTATCCTTCTCCAGACCACACCAACACATCGGGAGGGAATGGAGTGTATCCTTCTCCAGACCACACCAACACATCGGGAGGGAATGGAGTGTATCCTTCTCCAGACCACACCAACACATAGGGAGGGAATGGAGTGTATCCTTCTCCAGACCACACCAACACATAGGGAGGGAATGGAGTGTATCCTTCTCCAGACCACACCAACACATAGGGAGGGAATGGAGTGTATCCTTCTCCAGACCACACCAACACATAGGGAGGGAATGGAGTGTATCCTTCTCCAGACCACAACAACACATAGGGAGGGAATGGAGTGTATCCTTCTCCAGACCACACCAACACATAGGGAGGGAATGGAGTGTATCCTTCTCCAGACCACAACAACACATAGGGAGGGAATGGAGTGTATCCTTCTCCAGACCACACCAACACATAGGGAGGGAATGGAGTGTATCCTTCTCCAGACCACACCAACACATCGGGCTATCACGAAGTTTGATTCTCATCAAATGAGAAGTGATTGAACATTAACCTAATGACATTTTGGAGATGTAGGATATAAAACCAGCATTTATAATAAATCAAGGTTTCGATGGAACGACCTGTTGAATTCCAGCGTAGTACGATCCTTGAACTTTGTTATCGAGAGTCTAATGATGTTTCCCTTGATTTACCATATTCAATTTGACATACCATATTCAATTTGACATACCATATTCAATTTGACATAAACATATATGCCGATCCGGAGGTTGCGGGTTCGATCCCCGCTGGAACCCAGATTTTTTTAAATAGGATTCCAGTCTGGTTTTCACTTAAGGCCTATAAAAATAGATTTCTGGTTGGTTGGAAGAGATTGCCACATGGCAATAAACTTGCCAGGTTAAAAAATAAATAAAAAATATGCAAAATTTGTATTTTAAAGTTTTGTGGTATTATACCTGAGGTTAATCCTAATTTAGCAAGAGACGATTAAAACGAACGTCTACAATATACGTAGATCACCTCTAAACCAGTTTTCTCACGGATTTGAAGTATGTGAAGTGCCAGACTGTGGACCTATCTAGATAAAGACGGGTTTGCAAATATCACAAATGTAGACATTAAAAATCGTTAAAAACTCCCCAATATGGATTGATTATCCATTAAATAGGGTTATTCTTCAAGTTTTTTTTAGTATTCTTTATATTTTTTTTTTGAGAATTTAACCTTTATCCCATAACAATGAAAGTCAAGTATTGTTTAACTTCAATTATAATGATTATTACCCAGATCTATTCGAAACGCTTTGAAATTCGTCCGTGTGAAAAAAAATTTAAGTAAAAAAATATAATCATTTGGTTGATGCCAAATTCTTACATATCAGTGGTAACGGAAATAAATTGGACAGATTAGAGGCCCTAGAAATTTCTAAGCCAATGCATCGAGATGAACATCTGACAAACACATATATCCCAAGAATATCTCCGATGCTCGCCGATGTCGTCCTATTCCTCCGTCAACTCCCAGTCCCCAGCCCAATTTTTTTACCGTTAGAAATGTGTAAGTCGGTACCAGTTCGAACATAATTCAGTCTTGTTTGTGCTCCCCTGACGATGGGATGAAAGCCTTGAAACCGGTAGGGTTATACCGTTACAAAAGTGGAATAAACAGTGTTTGATAAAACAAATTACAAACTGTATACAATTAAAGTGTAAGAATATAGTACAATACAATACAGTAACATGGAATAAAATTATTAAAGACATATGTGAACTTAAGGTAGTGCGATAATAAATAGTCGAAAGGTCTTTAAGGTTATTTGGTAATCGAGGTCGAGGAATTTTGTAAAAAAAAAATCAATAACCGACCCTTAATGTTTGATCCCAAAATAAAGCCTATATACGAGTATTATATATAAATTATGTTCAAAATAAATTTGTTGAAAAGCCGACTCATCTACTCGATCACTCTATCACCGCAACATATAATCAATTCTGGACTTATCTCATCACATCACACTCTGAAGCCTTCCCCCTTTGTAACAGTATATCAAAGTTTGATGAAAATGGAAAATTGATAGTAAATGATGGATCTGTGGGGGAAATGGATAGTATAAAATATTTGGGAATTATTTCAGATAACGATTTGATATTTAAATATAATACAGTATCTACATTAAAAAAATATGCCATGTAAGGCAGTATTTCTCAGTAGAATTAAATATAAAGTCTAACTAAATTCAATAAAAAATGACATATTATACGAGTATAACAAATATGGCATACAAGGTAGTTTTTGTCAGTAGAGATAGAGATAAAGTCTAACGAAATTAAATAAAAAATGGCATGTGACATAATTATAGTACTGCAAATATGGCATACGAGGTAGTATTTCTCTGTAGAATTATACTCGTATAAAAATTATAACGAAATTCTGTATAAAATGGCCTGTTGTATAACTATATAACTGCAAATATGGCATATAAGGTAGTTTTTGTCAGTAGAATTAGAGATAGTCTAATGAAATTTATCAAAAAATCGCATGTATACAACTAATATATAGCATTGCAAATATGGCATACAGGGTAGCATTTCTTAGTAGATTTAGAGATAAAGTCTAACGAAATGTAATAAAAAATGACATATGATATAACTATAGTGCTGTAAATATGGCATACCAGTTAGTATTTCTCTGTAGAATTAGATATAAAGTCTAACGAAATTCAATAAAAAATGGCATGTGACATAACTACAGTACTGCAAATATGGCATACGAAGTAGTATTTCTCTGTAGAATGATATATAAAGTCTAACGAAATTATGTAAAAAATGGCCTATTGTATGACTATATAACTATATAACTGCAAATATGGCATACAAGGTAGTTTTTGTCAGTAGAATTAGAGATAAAGTCTAATGAAATTTAACAAAAAATGGCATGTATACAACTAATATATAGCATTGGAAATATGGTATATAGGGTAGCATTTCTCAGTAGATTTAGAGATAAAGTCTAACGAAATGTAATAAAAAATATCATATGATATAACTATAGTACTGTAAATATGGCATACCGGGAAGTATTTCTCTGTAGAATTAGACATAAAGTCTAACAAAATTCTATAACAAATGGCGTATTATATAACTATATCATATAACTGCAAATATGGCATACAAGGTTGTTTTTGTCAGTAGAATTACAGATAAAGTCTTACGAAAGTCAATAAAAAATGGTGTGTTATACAATTATAGCACTGCAAATAAATTATTGTTCAAGTATTATTTTTCTGAATATATATACATACAAACACGCCGTCTCCCTATCGGGGTAGGTAGAAAGAAGAAAACGCCATTTTTTCCTATTACGACACATTCCTTTTATTTCTTCTTTATCCATAAACCTCTTCATACAGATTTCACGAATTCTCAGATTTTTTTCATTTCCTTATTTCAAATTATCATCGTTACTGGGCCTCTTAGTTAAAGGTCTATTTGCCATTCCAACGTCAATTCAGTTGGAAAGCAAAAATGTGTCGTGGAGTATAATTTTTTTAATAAGTGTGCCGTTGCACACTAGTTAACTCACCGGCCACACCGCTGTACTGGATCAGATAGCACATAGAAGGGAGACGATTGGAGTACACCGGTATGTTTCTGTACCTCTTTTTTTTAACTATACATATGACGAAATTCATAGGTATCCTTATAGAATCCTAATACTAGACGCAAAATATGCCTGTGTTATTGATGGGGAGTAGTACAGCGCAGAGTTTGAACTGGCGACCATCCGTATGAAAGCTCAGTACGTTACCGCGCGGCTACATGTACACACATGTATCTCTCATCATGTCATGATTTCAGATAATTCACGAGTGGGCCGTTCTCTAGGACACGGGCTCTTTTTAGTTTTTTTTCTTGTGTTTGTAAAACTGTAGCACTTTAGCGGATGTCCTTGTTGGACGTGCTGATGATTTTGATTGTTTGGTATTTAAATAAAATACGTCGATTAGCAATGCGGAAAGTGAGAGTGAATAATCAATGAATAAAAAAGAGTGATGAATGGTCAAATGATGAATGATTCTTTATTTATCGGTAAGTAGGTATTTATACATATTCAGAACGGGGCGCGTGAGTGTGCCAGCAATATATTTTTATCTCCCTCTGTGCGTGCCGAGGTGGTCGATAGAAATATTGCAGACGTCGCGAATAATATTGTGGGTACATAATTTGTTGGCGAAAATGGCGAGACAGCGCGATGCGTTCTCTTTCTACTGTGGAATGTATCGTAAATAGTATTTGCGGGTAAACAATATCAATGTTCTGGTATGCGACCTTTGGACATATCCGAAGGTCGTTTCGTCGGTCGTTGACCGTGCGTGTTGACAATATTCAGGGACGACCGTGGTTCCCACAGCACCTATAAAAAAAAGGTTCTTAAAAAAATTAAATAAAATATGGCATAAACACAAATTACATTTACAAATGATATAAAGTTGAATCTAAAACCTTTGAACGAGTATTTCTTTCACAATTCATGTCACAAACAATGCCAAACAAATACATTTCGGTGTATTAAAAAGCAAACGAATATGAATCAAGCGAATATCTTTATAACTAAAACATCCATCATATAATGTTGTGTTATTTCAATATGAAACTGTTATGGGGAGAGGAAAAACGTGGAAAACGACCGAACTATTCTCTCGAGGCCATCATACCACCATTTGAAGTAGTTGTAAATTATTCCAATGGAAAAAAAACTCTGGCAAAATGCCAAATTGTTTTTATGTTGCTCTATGCCATAGCGGCACCCTTACCTTTTTCTGATTTCCTAGTTCTCATGGGGTTGTTTAACAGTCAACTTTTTTGTTTTCGTATCCTGAGGGATGAACCTTATTGAATGCTTCTAGTATACTTAGAAGGTAACAATACTAATTAAATGATTTTTACATTTTTTTTTCAAATATTATCACCTCAAGTGCGATGAACTATATTTCATAATGATAATTTTCCTCAGTGAGATATAGGCAAAAGCTTAAAGTTTACTAGAGACACGACAAATGAAAGGCAGCAAACCCAGATCCATAAAAATTTTGTGTCCAAATTAAATTACCTGTTATTTTTTCGCAAATTGTGTATATTTCATCTCATGTGTGTGGCGTCCATATACGCGGTCAATGACCGATGAAATGACCTTTGCATTTCTTAGCAATGCAAAACAAACAAGTACAAAGTCCACGCGCCGGTCACTCAAAACTCATTGCCGGGCACGGAGCGCATTCCATGCTAGAGCGAGAAGGCACCACATCTGTCGCGCCAGTTCCGTAAATAAATTATCACCTACATACGACATTAATCGTTTTGCGAATGCAGAAACGAGACGGCGGCATATCGCGAGCGCATTCCCGCACACATTCAGGAATGATATAAATACCTACGTCTACAAATAAAATTCCTCTTTCCGCATTGCGATCTAAAACGTGTTTTATTTATCAACAAACCATCATCATCATCATCTCTTCCTTAAGGACCCAATCTCCTAAATGTGCAACTAAAAAAAAATAGAAAAGTTGATACATACTCTTAAATACTATTGTAATAAGTTGATAACAATAAACTTGATTATTACAATAACCAAGAAGTTGCTTATGATAATCATTTTGATAAAGTAGTAACAAAAAAAAACACTTGATAATCATGACATATTACAAGTTGATTAAATAAATTTGATAATCATGATAGTAAAAAATATTTGTTATAATATATTTTTTTTAATTATTGTCGTGATAACAAATGAGTTGATAATGTTCAACGTTATAATAATTACAATGAAGAAGTTAATAATTGTGAACTTGACAATTATTTTAATTTTATTTCAACACTTGAGGAAATATATACATCTGTTGAATTTATCGCTTAAAAGCAATTTCTCACAATTTATAAAGTTTATTGAAAATTATTATTTGTCCCCATGATCGTGTCTCAAACTTAAATTAAAAGTTGTTGAGAATACGTAACCAAAATTCAAAAATAAAAGATAAATCTCTAGAAAATGGGGATAAGAGTGGAATTTATGTAGAATTGAGGTACGAAAAGTATTTTGAGAGATATGATGTATATTATTTTTGTTGTTAAAAATTTATAAGAATGAATCACATCTGATTGAACCAGAAAGATCGGTTCAAAATCAAACCAAGTGAACCGCAAAAGATAGTGCGTAACGCGTTGGTAAACAAAGGATCTTATAGTCACCAGATCAGAAGGAGAGTCCAAGCTGTGAAATAAAATTGAACTGTTCAGGAGGACAACATGAATTACAATAGTATCACTCTAAATGTTGTTGACATAGGTTCTCGTCGTCGTTGCCGGGCCTCACAGTCGAGAATCTCCTAGCTACTCCAACGTCACTCTTCAACCGTTCTCCCACGTCGATCATGTCATCTTCTGTGAGAGAACAGCCCGATCCTGGATGCGCTCTCCCACCCGCAAATGCCACAGACAGGTGGCCCCTGCTGAGCCGTCTGGCCATGCTGACATTTTTTTCCAAAAAACCAGGGCAAGGAGTTCATGAAATTCAGATCAGTAACAGGAGTCTTGTGTGACCCAAAAATGCCTATAAAATTGGAAGGAAAGGTATACCAGACTATCGTTAGACCCGCAATTATGTATGGCTCAGAATGCTGGACTATGTACAGCTCCTACTCTAGGCAACTTGAAACAGCAGAAATGCAAATGCTCTTAGGTGGTCGGCAGGAGTATCACTGAAATATAAAATTAAGAGCTCACGCATTCGTGGTAGTCTGGGTCACTGACATAAATAGTAAGCGGGAAGAGTGACAGCTGAGATGGTACGGGCACATAAGACGGAGACCACCAGACCATACTGTAAATCAGGCAATGTCTGTGGATCATCTTCCTCGACAGCCGTCCAGAGGAAGACCAAAGAACTCCTGGATGACTCAATGCTTTAAAATCGTGCAGAGAAACGGCCTAGATGAAAGCGATACCCGGAACCGAAGAATATACAGCCTGAGAACGAGAAGAGCTGACCCCAACAGCCTACCTATGCAATGATTTGGGACAGTGCCAGGAAGAAGATTCTACATTTAAGAAGGAAATTTTCAAAAAGTCTGGACTCACTTCATAATATCCACTTAGTCGAGATACACTCCCATCAATAGAGAGCTATCCCGGCCGCGAGGCGAGATTAGATTTAGATCTTCTATTGCTAATCGTTCTAGATGATAACATATTTTGTCCTCAGCATGGTTGGTGCTGGAATCAAAATAAACTAAACTGAAGTGAATTTAACAATTTAGTCTACAAGGTCTTATGTAGAACGAAGGAATGCGGAACCGTCAAATAATTTCACGTCTATCAGAAGTCAGCTTCCTTCCTCCGTTTTGTTATTAATATTTTTTTAAATATTTATAACGACGTCTTATGAATAAATATTCAATGGTCGGCTTCCCCAAGTGTAAGACCCACATTTCGCAATAATATTCTGTGTAGCGTGACGGGTAATAACGTAACATTGTGTTTTGAACGCGGAAGAATATCGCAAAAAATGGAAATCAAATATTTTTGAATCCATAAATATTTATTAGAAATATATATTTTTTAATATTTTCTACTTGATGATTCAATGACGACCACACCATGCTCATTCATTTTTTTTATCGTGAGATTTTAACTTTTTTAATTTATTTATTTTTTCAAAACAGGCTTAGCCCAATTACATGGAAAAATACAAGAAATGTTAACATTAAAAAAAAAATATGTATGGTATATTCATACTTATATACACACAAACATACACATACATACACGCATATATTCAAAGCCACTTAAATACGTTGATTAGTGCTTTCTAACGCGCTCAATCTTAGAAGAAAATTTACTTTTGCTTTTGGTCATGTGATATGAAATATGTCAATATCCGAAGCAGTCCCGTTCAGAAGAGTTAAGGCCCTTCCAACAGGCATAGCGGCTGGAAGACCCGTTATTGCGTATGTTATTGAGAACAGTTCTTGCCGGCGCAGTCTAGTGTAATTATTAGGAACATTTAACGCTAATATTTGTAGTAATGCTCGACAGCTCACAACTCCTCGAACGAGTCTGACAACGTATGCCAGGAGACGCAGATCTTTTCTTACGCTCAAGGAGTTATACCCGAGCATGCTCTGCAGAAACTGAATAGGATAAAGCCATGGATAGACACTCATATAAAGATATCGGAGATATTTTTTTTGTTCCTTCTCCACTCTCTAAAGTAGAAATTCACGCCTCTGGAGTTGAATATCCCCTTAAAAAGAGTGTATCGCCTGTTGTCATCAACGTTATGTCTCTTAAGATGTTGAGATCTTTTTAGGGGATGACTAATAATTTCATGCATGGCTCGTAAGGAATTTTTTTTATGCATTATTTCTCACCAGTGACTTCTGCGTTTTCTATTCCATCTCACAATATCTTCTAATTCACATATTCCTCGGAAATGGAAGTTTTAAATTTTATATCTAAGTATTTTGCCATCAATATCTCTTCACGTGCAGTGAAGTATTGCCAACACGCGCGATGATTAACCTCAATTGAATCTAAATCTGAAGGGTTGATTAACCCTTCCTCTCCTGTGATGTGTAACTAGTACACATTACTTCTAAAAACTTTAATATCTCTATAAATATAATAAATACTGGGTTCAGATTTTAGGTATTCCTCCATAATACATTTACGCATTGAATTAAAAAATAATATTAATAATAATTAGCACTTATATTAATAATAACTATCGGCCACATCAGAGATATTTTGTGAAAATCGGGAATAAATTAACCAATACAATTAAACGTATGCCAGTGTGTGATGTAGGTATATTCATTCTAAAAAAACGCTATGGGTGAGGAAGCGACGCTATTCACGTCTCACTCTCACTCTACCTCGGTATATGGAAACGCAAGAAATATAATTTCAGTTCGCTCGCTTCAGTAGCTCGCAGGCTTTCGTTCGAGGTATATGGAAACGCAAGAAATAAAATCTCAGTTCGCTCGCTTCAGTAGCTCGCGGGCTTTCGTTCGAGGTGCGAGGTGCTAGCTTCGCCCGTTTTGTGAACGTCGGCCGATGTTTTTTTTTTCATGTTTTCAGCAATTAAATTTCAATTATTATCACTTTTAACTTCAAATTTAATTAATTTAAGCGATTGGCTATGAATATTCTTATTTTTCCGATTTTAAATCGCTAATTTTTACATGTGTATTGAATACACAACACCGGAACGCGCGGTTTTTTTAGCACAGGAAGGGAAAGGTTAATGGGGAGGAAAGCAACAGTATCTTTCAATTACGCTTTTTAACAGGTTTGCACAACCAATCGGCATACCATATGTTACGCAAGGTATTTAAATGTAATGTTGCACAAAAAAATCTTTCCTAAGTACGATGCATATCCAGAAAGTAAGTGTACTGAATTTTTGTAGGTTACAATTTCTTTTATTTATACAAAAAAATTACGTGGTTACCGTAGTACATATGTAAGCTATTTTTCGACATAGTCGCCATTCCTCTCAAT
Source organism: Odontocerum albicorne (assembly GCA_949825065.1). Lineage (NCBI taxonomy): Eukaryota > Metazoa > Arthropoda > Insecta > Trichoptera > Odontoceridae > Odontocerum > Odontocerum albicorne. The sequence continues at coordinate 25,325,442 of OX463861.1, forward strand.
ACAGGTGGTGAAGCGGGGTATCAAATTTTTGATGCCTTCCTCGAAGTAGTTTCCCGCCAACCCCTCCGTCCACTTCACCTCCTCCTTTACCTCCTCGTCAGTTGAAAACCTTTTTCCACCCATGTGCAGCTTCAGGGAGGTAAAGTGATAGTAATCTGAAGGTGCTAGGTCAGGGGAATGCGCGGGATGGTTCAGGACATCCCATTTAAACGAGGCGAGCAGTTCCTTCGTGGCGTTGGCCGTGTGTGGTCTGGCATTGTCGTGCAGCAGGCAGACTCCCTTTGTCAGCACGCCTTTCCTCTTGTTTTGAATCGCCCTCCGCAATTTTTTTAGGGTCTCACAGTATCTTGCAGAGTTGATGGTCTCCCCTTGAGGCATATATTCAATTAAAATTATACCTTGACAGTCCCAAAACCATTTCGTCAATTTCGTCAGTCACAATTGAAGGTCTTCCGCTCCTCTGATCATCATGCACAGACGTACGACCGTTTTTAAACTCGCGACACTACTTGTACACACTCGTACGATTCATAGCTTTATCACCATATGCAGTTTTCACCTCATTATAAACCTCAACCGGAGGTTTTCCCTTCCGAACGAGATAACGGATGATGCCGCGTATTTCACACTTGGCGGGAGATTGGATTGACATTTTTCACGAAACGTGTTGTCGCGTTGACACTTTTCAACGTACTGACCTCGAACCGGTCTCGTTGCGGAGGGGAAAGGTCAGGCTACACACAAGTGTATGTAGCCAACATGTTGAAAATAAAATCCATCCGGTCGTGAGATCTGGTCATCCTCAGTACACTTACTTTCTGGATACGCCTCGTACATTACCCAGAATTTATAGATAATAAATAAAAAAATAGATTATTTTAAAATTTGTTTTATAATTTATTTTTCAAACTAGTAAACACAACATATGAATGAATGTAAATGAGCAAACGTTGAGATATTTTCCATGTTTTTTAAAATAAACTAGCACCATATTTTTTTTTTCTGAATAAAATTTTTTAAAATATATAAAAACACACACTTTATAGATCTCGAGAGAATTATAAATATGACACGAGGCACATAAATCTGAGTTAGTTCTTTTCTAACATATGCTCTGCTTTGCATATTATATCACATCCTAAAGTAATGGAAAATTCGTGCATTAAAGTACGCCTTGTCCCTTGAGAGACAAGCAGAGAGAATATACCTCTATAGATATTTTTTTAAAAGACAAATAGAGTATTTTTCAATTTAATTATTTATCTTACATAAAGTTTGAACTCAATGTCATCTCATGAGAAGAAAAAAATTAAATATTTATATACAATATTATTTATAGTTAAGGCATTAACATTGTGGAGGTTTAAGGACATCGTAATTTGTTTTATCAAACACTGTTTATTCAACTTTTTGTAATGGTATAACCCTACCGGCTTCAAGGCTTTCACCTCATCATCAGGGGAGCACAAACAAGACTCAATGAGTCAACGAGGATTAGGGCGCAAACAAGACTTGAAGTCTTGTTTGCACTCTCCTCATGATGAGGTGAAAGCCTTGAAACCGGTAGGGTTATACCGTTACAAAAAAATGGGATATACAGTGTTTGATAAAACAAATTACAAAAAATATTTATAATTGTAAATTCAATATAATGACAAAAGGAACATTGATACTCGTGTTTTCCTATAAAGTGGCTCAGTTTTGCCTTCAAAGTTTATTGAAGAGCTTATAATAATAATGAGGACAATTCATGTAGCGCAGTTTCGAGAGCAAACTCTTCTCAAACAAGATCTTATTCTGCACTCGGACCTACCGTTAATTAGTTCTACGGATGTAGATCTAATTAATGTTTGTTTTGAGTTCTACAGATGTCAGTTCAGTTTTACAGATGTAGGACTAATTAATGGTAGGTTTGAGTTCTACAGACGTTAATTCAGTTCTACAGATGTAGAACTAACTAATTGTAGGTTTGAGTTCTACATATGTCAGTTCAGTTCTACAGATGTAGAACTTATTAATGTTAGGTTTGAGTTCTACATATATCAGTTCAGTTCTACAGATGTAGAACTTATTAATGTTAGGTTTGAGTTCTACATATATCAGTTCAGTTCTACAGATGTGGAACTAATTAATGGTAGGTTTGAATTCTACAGGTGTAAGTTGAGTTCTACAGATGTAGAACTAATAAATAAAATAAAAACACTAACAAAAGAAATATAAACAGTTTATGTGGGTGGAAGGCGCTGTAGAGGAAGTCCAAAAAAAACATCGTCGGATTAAATGAATATTTTAAAAGATGGAAATGTAAAAAGTCAGAAATCGTAGGAGTATGGATGAAGAGGTGAATGATACGAGTTGTGTGGCACTCAGTCTCTTATTGACGTATTAAATATACATATTACAAACTATGTGTAAATTAATTATGATGATAGAAAGGTATTTGCTTGACCATTACATGTGTGTCGTCACAGGAGGAGTCTCTTTAGGCAGTTCCTTCTTCGTCACTATGTGACGTCGCGCTCATAAAAAAAATAAAGAAGATTTTTATATTCTAGTGTAGATCGCGCAGGATGGGACTTATTTTGTTCTCCATAACAGGGTGGTTGGTTGTGTTATCGAACTGAACTGAAGTTTATGTATTTCCTCATATTTGCATAATATTTATAAAAGCACGGTTGTTAAGAAAGTTGCAAAAAAATTTCTAAGGTAAGATGGCTGACAATTTTTTCTTCTTCTAAATATTCCGATATGTGATAGTAACACATTCGACTTTAGTTTTAGTGTTGTTTATGTGTGTAGTGTTCATATATGAGGAGGTACCATTAAAAAACGATCATGTCCATCGGGTACAAAAAATGAGTTGATAAAGCAGATCTCTTCTTATCGATAGTACGGAACCGTTTATCATTTTCATTTCAATAAAAAAAGAACATAAATCATTATAAAATACCAGTATTTTTACAAAAATAATCTTGTCCAGGCTTCAAAGTAATCAAAAAAGATAATGTCCGAATCGACCAATCATAGCTTTCCGATTGTGTCTAACATCATACCAGTTCACCAACAACTGTCTGTTTTAAATCGTACGTGCATTGTAATGTCATTTTACAGCTTTATCTACCTATATTTATAGTTTAACTGTAATATTTCTTCTTATTTTGTAACACTTAACTTATTTTCTTTGATTTAAATAAAAATAAATTACTCTACCTATAGTTCGGAAATTCTAGTTTTACTGTAATATTTCTTCTTATTTTGTAACACTTAACTTATTTTCTTTGATTTAAATAAAAATAAATTACTCTACCTATAGTTCGGAAATTCTAGGATGAGTCCTGTGACAGCTCACAAATTTGCCCCGATACAACCTTGTAACGATGTTCAGTAATTTTTATTATTTTATCAACTTTAATATAAGCCTCAATTCTAATAAATAGCAAGTTATTTAAGCTCCAGCTATCTCTCCATCGTTTCGGGGGTCTCCCTGGTGGACGCCGTCCATCCGGCACCCCATGCAGAGCTATGTATGGAATTCTTGTGGAATTCATTCTCTCTACATGTTGGTACCAGTATCGTCGACGCTGTCGTCCCCATCTGACCACATCTTGGACCTCACAGACCTCTCGGATTGTGGTGTTCCTTACACGATCACGCAAAGTCTTCCCAGCAATAGCGCGCAGAGTTCTCATTTCCGTTGTCCTTAGCATACTTTTTGTCCTGACAGTGTCCGCCCTCGCTTCGATGCCATATGTGAGGATAGGTCGCACACAGGTCTTATAAATGCGTACCTTGCTATCCGTTCTCATATCTTTATTCCTCCATATGAAATCTCTCAGGCAGCCCGCCACAACTGCAGCTTTATCTACCTGAAGCCTTACTTCTCTGGGGAGGTCATGAGAGCTGAGCAGTTCACTGCCAAGATATCTGAACTAGGTTGTTTGTTCAATTGGCTCGTCACGTACTGAAATTCTGCACTTTAGTGGGTCTTTGGAATGTCATACACTTTGTTATTGCTACGGAGATAATCATACGAGGTTTTTAACCGGAGGTTTTCCCTTCCAAACGAGATAACGGATGACGCCGCGTATTTTGCACTTGGCGGGAGATTCGATTGACATTTTTCACGAAACGTGTTGTCGCGTCGACACTTCTCAACGTACTGACCTCGAACCGGTCTCGTATTACTGAAATGATTTAAAAATACTGAAATCATTTAAAACATTTCATTTAAAATGCAACATTCTGATTTGGTGGGCATGCCCTTTTTTTAATAATACCTCATCATATGTGTATAATAATACATCATGATAAAAGAAAAATTGTCGATTTATCATGTCCTCAGTACGATACAGGCAAAAGCCTAATTTACAGGGGATACGACAAATGAAAGGCCAAAACCCAGCTCCATTAAAATTGTGTGTCCACGTTGAATTGTCTATTCTTTTTGTTAACACTTGCCATGCTGTGATGGATAGCGAGTGACCATGACTTATATTTTATTTGATTATTCAACGTTTTAACGCATAATAAAATTATTTTTATAGCTAATTACAAAAAATAACTTAGAAGATTTTGCATAATTTTAATTTAAAATATATATTTTTCACTGAACGTTTAGCATCCAGCACTGTGGCTGGCGGAATTTTTTAGCACAGTAAGGCAAGTGTTAACAAATGATTTATTTATAAGATTTCTTGTCATACATAAATAAATTTAAAAAAAAAAATTTACCAATATTCCGAAGATATCGATATCGAAAAATCAACGAGGTCATTCCATTTGCGAGTTGTGACGCTCTTAACAGCTTAGATTGTGAATACACCACCAAACACAATTTTAATTCATGATGGTTAAATAGTTACCCAACTAGGCCATGAATGTGTTTTATAACAGAATATCATCTCAAGAGAGCTTTTATTTTGATTTTAAGACGATCTCTGTAGCTTAGTTGGCAAGGCGTTTAACCTTTATCAGCGGATTTCGGGTTCAATTCTCGATGTTATCAAAAAAAAAAATTAAGGAAAAGGCGAAATACTCGTAGTTCATCCGGCAATAATATTTGTTGACTGCTTCCAACAGTGACTTCTCTCAATATTTTGCCGATAATATTCAGCGCCAGTCTGATCATGGACTTGCGTTACGCTCAAGCAGAGATTGCCTTTTTTTTTCGAGTTCATCGGTCCTTCTTCGTAACACTTTTTTTCATTTGTTTTTTGCTACTTTCAGAATTAATTTTTCTTTTAGAAAATAACGTCACGTTTCATCTTTATTTAGACTGTGTGAAATGAAAATGGTATGTTGTGAATAATAAATAAATATATTTAATAATAAATAAAAAAAAAAAACACAGCGTTTAATTGAATACCGCTAGACGCAAACCCCTCGAACATATCCCCATCTCTCTTGACAGCTCAACGACAAATAAAAGCGAAACGGTGAGAGAAATGTCGTTTGGAGCATTTCCAAGAGCAATCGGTTCGTGTTTATTTGGAAAAAATAGACGTTTTGTTTTATCGATTATTATTTTATATCGGTGGAAAATATCATATTCATTCAATTTATTAATGTGATGCAGTTAGTTATTCATTCAATTTATTAATGTGATCCAGTTAGTTAGTCATTCAATTTATTCATGTGATGCAGTGAGTTATTCATTCAATTTATTAACGTGATGCAGTTAGTTAGACATTCAATTTATTAATGTGATGCAGTTAGTTAGTCATTCAATTTATTAATGTGATCCAGTTAGTTAGTCATTCAATTTATTCATGTGATGCAGTGAGTTATTCATTCAATTTATTAACGTGATGCAGTTAGTTAGACATTCAATTTATTAATGTGATGCAGTTAGTTAGTCATTCAATTTATTAACGTGATCCAGTTAGTTAGTCATTCAATTTATTAATGTGATGCAGTTAGTTAGACATTCAATTTATTAATGTGATGCAGTTAGTTAGTCATTCAATTTATTAACGTGATCCAGTTAGTTAGTCATTCAATTTATTAATGTGATGCAGTTAGTTAGTCATTCAATTTATTAATATGATCCAGTTAGTTAGTTATTCAATTTGTTAATGTGATGCAGTTAGTTAGTCATTCAATATATTAATGTGATGCAGTTAGTTATTCATTCAATTTATTAATGTGATGCAGTTAGTAAGTCATTCAATTTACTAATGTGATGCAGTTAGTTATTCATTCAAATGTGATGCAGCTAGTTAGTTAGTCATTCAATTTAATAACGTGATACAGTTAGTTAGTCATTCAATTTATTAATGTGATGCAGTTAGTTATTCATTTAATTAAATAATGTGGTGCAGTTAGTTATTCATTCAATATATTAATGTGATGCAGTTAGTTAGTCATTCAATTTATTAATGTGATGCAGTTAGTTAGTCATTCAATTTATTAATGTGATGCAGTTAGTAGACATTCAATTTATTAATGTGATGCAGTTAGTTAGTCATTCAATTTTTAAATGTGATGCAGTTAGTTATTCATTTAATTCATGAATGTGGTGCAGTTAGTTATTCATTCAGTATATTAATGTGATGCAGTGAGTTATTCATTCAATTTATTAATGTGATGGATAGCGAGTGACCATGACTTATATTTTATTTGATTATTCAACGTTTTAACGCATAATAAAATTATTTTTATAGCTAATTACAAAAAATAACTTAGAAGATTTTGCATAATTTTAATTTAAAATATATATTTTTCACTGAACGTTTAGCATCCAGCACTGTGGCTGGCGGAATTTTTTAGCACAGTAAGGCAAGTGTTAACAAATGATTTATTTATAAGATTTCTTGTCATACATAAATAAATTTAAAAAAAAAAATTTACCAATATTCCGAAGATATCGATATCGAAAAATCAACGAGGTCATTCCATTTGCGAGTTGTGACGCTCTTAACAGCTTAGATTGTGAATACACCACCAAACACAATTTTAATTCATGATGGTTAAATAGTTACCCAACTAGGCCATGAATGTGTTTTATAACAGAATATCATCTCAAGAGAGCTTTTATTTTGATTTTAAGACGATCTCTGTAGCTTAGTTGGCAAGGCGTTTAACCTTTATCAGCGGATTTCGGGTTCAATTCTCGATGTTATCAAAAAAAAAAATTAAGGAAAAGGCGAAATACTCGTAGTTCATCCGGCAATAATATTTGTTGACTGCTTCCAACAGTGACTTCTCTCAATATTTTGCCGATAATATTCAGCGCCAGTCTGATCATGGACTTGCGTTACGCTCAAGCAGAGATTGCCTTTTTTTTTCGAGTTCATCGGTCCTTCTTCGTAACACTTTTTTTCATTTGTTTTTTGCTACTTTCAGAATTAATTTTTCTTTTAGAAAATAACGTCACGTTTCATCTTTATTTAGACTGTGTGAAATGAAAATGGTATGTTGTGAATAATAAATAAATATATTTAATAATAAATAAAAAAAAAAAACACAGCGTTTAATTGAATACCGCTAGACGCAAACCCCTCGAACATATCCCCATCTCTCTTGACAGCTCAACGACAAATAAAAGCGAAACGGTGAGAGAAATGTCGTTTGGAGCATTTCCAAGAGCAATCGGTTCGTGTTTATTTGGAAAAAATAGACGTTTTGTTTTATCGATTATTATTTTATATCGGTGGAAAATATCATATTCATTCAATTTATTAATGTGATGCAGTTAGTTATTCATTCAATTTATTAATGTGATCCAGTTAGTTAGTCATTCAATTTATTCATGTGATGCAGTGAGTTATTCATTCAATTTATTAACGTGATGCAGTTAGTTAGACATTCAATTTATTAATGTGATGCAGTTAGTTAGTCATTCAATTTATTAATGTGATCCAGTTAGTTAGTCATTCAATTTATTCATGTGATGCAGTGAGTTATTCATTCAATTTATTAACGTGATGCAGTTAGTTAGACATTCAATTTATTAATGTGATGCAGTTAGTTAGTCATTCAATTTATTAACGTGATCCAGTTAGTTAGTCATTCAATTTATTAATGTGATGCAGTTAGTTAGACATTCAATTTATTAATGTGATGCAGTTAGTTAGTCATTCAATTTATTAACGTGATCCAGTTAGTTAGTCATTCAATTTATTAATGTGATGCAGTTAGTTAGTCATTCAATTTATTAATATGATCCAGTTAGTTAGTTATTCAATTTGTTAATGTGATGCAGTTAGTTAGTCATTCAATATATTAATGTGATGCAGTTAGTTATTCATTCAATTTATTAATGTGATGCAGTTAGTAAGTCATTCAATTTACTAATGTGATGCAGTTAGTTATTCATTCAAATGTGATGCAGCTAGTTAGTTAGTCATTCAATTTAATAACGTGATACAGTTAGTTAGTCATTCAATTTATTAATGTGATGCAGTTAGTTATTCATTTAATTAAATAATGTGGTGCAGTTAGTTATTCATTCAATATATTAATGTGATGCAGTTAGTTAGTCATTCAATTTATTAATGTGATGCAGTTAGTTAGTCATTCAATTTATTAATGTGATGCAGTTAGTAGACATTCAATTTATTAATGTGATGCAGTTAGTTAGTCATTCAATTTTTAAATGTGATGCAGTTAGTTATTCATTTAATTCATGAATGTGGTGCAGTTAGTTATTCATTCAGTATATTAATGTGATGCAGTGAGTTATTCATTCAATTTATTAATGTGATGGATAGCGAGTGACCATGACTTATATTTTATTTGATTATTCAACGTTTTAATGCACATTAAAATTATTTTTATAGCTAATTACAAAAAATAACTTAGTAGATTTTGCATAATTTTAATTTAAAATTTACATTTTTCACTGGACGTTTAGCATCCAGCACCGTGGCTGGCGGAATTTTTTAGCACAGTAAGGCAAGTGTTAACAAATGATTTATTTATAAGATTTCTTGTCATACATAAATAAATAAATAAATAAAAATAAAATAAATTTACCAATATTCCGAAGATATCGATATCGAAAAATCAACGAGGTCATTCCATTTGCGTGTTGTGACGCTCTTAACAGCTTAGATTGTGAATACACAATCAAAAACAATTTTAATTCACGGTGGCTAAATAGCTAATCAACAAGGCCACGAATGTGTTTTGTAACAGAATATCATCTTAAGAGAGCTTTTATTTTGATTTTAAGACGATCTCTGTAGCTTAGTTGGCAAGGCGTTTAACCTTCATCAGCGGGTTTCGGGTTCAATTCTCGATGTTATCAAAAAAAAAATTAAGGAAAAGGCGAAATACTCGTAGTTCGTCCGGCAATAATATTTGTTGACTGCTTCCAACAGTGACTTCTCTCAATATTTTGCCGATAATATTCAGCGCCAGTCTGATCATGGACTTGCGTTACGCTCAAGCAGAGATTGCCTTTTTTTTTCGAGTTCATCGGTCCTTCTTCGTAACACTTTTTTTCATTTGTTTTTTGCTACTTTCAGAAGTAATTTTTCTTTTAGAAAATAACGTCACGTTTCATCTTTATTTAGACTGTGTGAAATGAAAATGGTATGTTGTGGATAATAAATAAATATATTTAATATTGAATTTAAAAAAAAACACAGCGTTTAATTGAATACCGCTAGACGCAAACCCCTCGAACATATCCCCATCTCTCTTGACAGCTCAACGACAAATAAAAGCGAAACGGTGAGAGAAATGTCGTTTGGAGCATTTCCAAGAGCAATCGGTTCGTGTTTATTTGGAAAAAATAGACGTTTTGTTTTATCGATTATTATTTTATATCGGTGGAAAATATCATATTCATTCAATTTATTAATGTGATGCAGTTAGTTATTCATTCAATTTATTAATGTGATGCAGTTAGTTAGTCATTCAATTTATTCATGTGATGCAGTTAGTTATTCATTCAATTTATTAATGTGATGCAGTTAGTTAGTCATTCAATTTATTAATGTGATCCAGTTAGTTAGTCATTTAATTTATTAATGTGGTGCAGTTAGTTATTCATTCAATATACTAATGGGATGCAGGTAGTTAGTCATTCAATTTATAAATGTGATGCAGTTAGTTAGTCATTCAATTTATTAATGTGAGCAGTTAGTTAGTCATCCAATATATTAATGTGATGCAGTTAGTTAGTCATTCAATTTATTAATGTGATGCAGTTAGTTAGTCATTCAATTTATTAATGTGATGCAGTTAGTTATTCATTCAATTTATTAATGTGATGCAGTTAGTTAGTCATTTAATTTATTAATATGATGCAGTAAGTTAGTCATTCAATTTATTAATGTGATGCAGTTAGTTATTCATTCAATTAATTAATGTGATCCAGTTAGTTAGTCATTCAATTTATTAATGTGATGCAGTTAGTTAGTCATTCAATTTATTAATGTGATGCAGTTAGTTAGTCATTCAATTTATTAATGTGATGCAGTTAGTTATTCATTCAATTTATTAATGTGATCCAGTTAGTTAGTCATTTAATTTATTAATGTGGTGCAGTTAGTTATTCATTCAATATACTAATGGGATGCAGGTAGTTAGTCATTCAATTTATAAATGTGATGCAGTTAGTTAGTCATTCAATTTATTAATGTGAGCAGTTAGTTAGTCATCCAATATATTAATGTGATGCAGTTAGTTAGTCATTCAATTTATTAATGTGATGCAGTTAGTTAGTCATTCAATTTAATAATGTGATGCAGTTAGTTATTCATTCAATTTATTAATGTGATGCAGTTAGTTAGACATTTAATTTATTAATATGATGCAGTAAGTTAGTCATTCAATTTATTAATGTGATGCAGTTAGTTATTCATTCAATTAATTAATGTGATCCAGTTAGTTAGTCATTCAATTTATTAATGTGATGCAGTTAGTTAGTCATTCAATTTATTAATGTGATGCAGTTAGTTAGTCATTCAATTTATTAATGTGATGCAGTTAGTATATTGTAAACAATTTTAGATAGTCCAAAAATGTAAATTTGATATAATTTTAAAAAAAAATTGAAAATATTGTTGAAGACGAAAGAAAAATTCAGATAAATTGGGAAAATTCTAGTAGAAACAAAAGAAACAAACATTAAAAAAGAAAATCATATTTGACTGATGTAGAAAAGTGTAATATAAAAAGTAAATGCAAACCATATGTATGGGCAAGCAATGAAATATTAGAACAAGTAAAGGTACTCTGCTATTTTGTAAGTTATTTCTCAGATTATGAAAGAGGTACGAGTGATTTCAAAAGGCGTGTAGCGACAGGGAACCAATTCCAAGAGCCACCAAAACGTATATGTTCGAACCGGAAAAAAAAAATTGTTAATATTAGGTCCTTGCATATGAAATTGGCGTTTTGCCGTACTGGCAACTTTGATCTCAAATATCTTCTCTTTGGTTAGGAATTCCAAATTAAAATTTATACAGCTATTTACTCAAGTATTTGTGTTTTGAAAACTATAATTCATTTGTTTTTTCCTCAATTGTTTTTTTTCTTTGCGTCACTCAGTTTACAAATTGGAAAACTTGAAATATCGCGTTATTTACGAGTACGAGTTCCACCGTGGCACCAGTGCTGCAGAAACGGCTCGAAGGATTAATGATGTGTATGGCGACGGTGCCGCAAAAGAAAACACAGTGCGTTTTTGGTTCCAACGTTTTCGTTCTGGAAATTTCGACCTACAGAACAAGCCCCGTGGACGGCCGGAGACCAAAGTTGATAATGAAGAATTGAAGGCTATTGTGGAAGCGGATCCATCGCAAACCACGTCCGAGTTAGCTGCAGGCTGCGGTGTTAGTGATAAAACTGTTTTAATCCACTTGAAGCAAATTGGGAAGGTGAAAAAGCTTGAAAGGTGGGTACCTCACGAATTGAGTGAAGCAAATCAACAAACGCGCGTTGACTGCTGCGTTGCATTACTCAACCGGCACAATAATGAAGGGATTTTGAATCGAATCATTACCTGTGATAAAAAGTGGATCCTGTATGATAATCGGAAGCGCTCATCGCAATGGCTGAACCCTGCCGAACCAGCCAAACCATGCCCCAAGCGAAAATTGACTCCAAAAAAGTTACTTGTGAGCGTTTGGTGGACTAGTGCTGGTGTCGTTCACTACAGCTTTCTTAAATCTGGCCAGACGATTACGGCAGATGTCTATTGTCAGCAACTGCAAACCATGATGGAAAAGCTAGCTGCTAAACAACCGAGGCTGGTTAATCGCTCTAGGCCACTGCTGCTTCATGATAACGCTAGACCACACACTGCACAACAGACGGCTACCAAATTAGAAGAGCTTCAATTGGAATGTCTAAGACATCCACCGTACTCTCCGGACCTTGCCCCAACAGATTACTATTTTTTTCGAAATTTGGATAACTTCTTGCAAGGGAAAAAATTCAACTCCGATGGGGCAGTCCAAACCGACTTCAAAGATTTTATTGATTCCCGTCCGAATGGTTTTTTTAGTAAAGGGATCGATGAACTACCTATGAGATGGCAAAAGTGCATAGATAGCAATGGTACATACTTTGATTAAATAAATATATTATATTAAAAAAAAATCAACTTTATGTTCCTCCCAAACAAAACGCCAATTTCATATGTAAGGACCTAATATATAAGTCCAGAACAGTACTCAAGTAACGCCATTGATGTACGGCAATGACTGAAAGGAGACGAATGAACGCTATAGAAATACGTATGCAGAGAATTATACACGAGTTTACAATATTTGTCTGAAAAAGGAATGAAGGGGTTAGGGTTTAGACTAGTGCTTCCCAAATTGGGGGCCGCGGGATTTCTCGTGGGGGTCGCGAAAATATTCAGTACAAAGTACAAATATTCATGTGAGTATTAAATTGTTTCATGTGAGTATAGTTTTTATTTAAAAAAAAAGTTTTTAAGCAAGTTCCTATAATTTTGTGTTGAATATAAATATATGTATTTTAATTGTAATAATTATTGCCAAATAAATCTTCAACTATAAAAAAAATGTTTTTTTTTGTGGGGGGGGGGAATTAATAACTTCAGATTTAGGGGGCCGTTACGTGAAAGTAATTGGGAAGCACTGGTTTAGACCACCTTGTCACCACGTGACTTGCCTCCGGTGAAGCAGTTTTCTAAATGGAAAGATTTTTTTAAATTGTTGTGTATTTATACTATGGTTTGCATTCGTGTTAAAACGATGTTAATTTTAAATAATGTATTATGAAGGAATTTCATATTGAACATAGCAAAAATCAAATATTTGTGATAAAATGGTCCAACTAGAATTCATGTTTGATTCCAAATTTCCTTAGGATAGTTGAAATAATCATAATAATTTAAATCAAAGATTCCCAAAGTGGTATATATGGACCCCCAAGGGTCGATTTTGACTTGCAGGGGGTGTATGATATGTCAACGAGAAAAGAAATTGGGAGTGCACGATATGTAAATGGGGGTCCACGTGAACGGATCCCATTTAAACAATCATCATCAATATTTAGGCGTTCCGTAAATGTCTTATTACACCTAACACAGATTGTGTATACATAATACTTATTATATTAGACATAGAAAATACTTATATAAAGAAATCGAATGAAAATCACTGAACGTGGATATTTAAGACTATACCTCAATAATTTGAAGCCAAATATTGAACCATTGCTATCAGAGCATCAGGTTCATCCCTCTCATTAACAGTATTATTTGTGTATTCATTTTATGTAAGAATTTTACTAGGTTTTGATTTGTTTCGTTCCAAAGCCAAATATTTACTTGCATTTTATGTATTTTCAATAATGGTATAAATAAAAATTGTATTGTACATATTTTTCTTTTTTTTACAATTGTCCACTCTACAAAAAACTTTATCAAGGTGAACAGCACTGTGTGAGCTGTAAAAAGCACATTTGAAGTTAATAAGTTTAGGAAAGTTCAATATTAGGCAGGCAGGGGGTCTACGAAAAACAAAAAAATCGGCAAGTGGTCTACGGGGCGAAAAAGTTTGGGAAACTATAATTTAAATGATCAACTTTGAAATAAAATTTATTCCTTTTGGTCATGTATTTCATTTCAGAAACTTGTTTCTAACTGCTTAGAATTAATGGAAACGAATCACCTCAAAGATCGTTTCAATTATTGTGTTAATTTCTAAATGTTTATTTTAAGGTATAAAACAACGCTCATTAGTTATATTTAATGCAATAAAGAACTTTAGCGATCACATTGTGTGACAAAATAGCGCAGTATAAGTCATTTACTTAGCATTATTAGATTTTTTTGGCAGATGAAGAGTGCATCGAGTATATAATACTCGTATATAAATTGGTTTAGTTTATGTAAAACGGAATGGTGAAACTGGAAATAAAGGTGATTTCTTCTTTGTAACAAAATAAGGGTGATTTCTTCTTTGAAATAAAGTTTAAATTAATATTTTTTAAATAATGTTTACGAGTACATACATAGTATTTAGAGAAATACTTGAGAATTAATGTTAATAATTCAAATGTCATGGTTGTTGAAAAGGTTGGAGTGATGAAGAATAGCACACTGAGATGGTTTTAACATGTAGAATGAATGAAAGACGAAAAGCTAATAAAAAAATATAGAAAATAAAAATGTAAATTAAAGGCATGCGAAAAGACATATATTTTGTGAATAATATGATATTATACAAGAAAGAAATGTAAAAAAATAGAGAAATCATCGGAGTTGTATGAGAGGTGTATGAATGTAGAATAAGCGAAACATTTGTGTTGCGACAAAGTCAGGCGCTTTGTCCTTTCTGTCAATTCCTCCAGAGAAACGGCGTTATGGTATGTGTGTATGCATTTTGGCCAAAAAGTATAGAAATGAACGTGTCAAAATGATTTATTTCCAAAATAAGGTAAGATATTGTAATTTGTTTTATCAAACACTGTTAAATCTACTTTTTTGTAAAAGTGTAACCGTACCGGTTTCAAGACTTTCACCTCATCTTCAGGGAAGCACAAACAAGACTCAAGAGTCTATAAATTAAATACAAGGTAAGATTTTTTGTCTCTACGCAACCCAAAAGAGATGTACATATGACATGGGATGGTCGTAAATATTGAGTCTTGTTTGTGATCCCCTGAGTCTTGTTTGTGTTTCCCTGAAGATGAAGTGAAAGCCTTGAAACCGGTAGGATTATACTATAACAAAAAAGTGGAATAAACAGTGTTTGATAAAACAAATGACAATATCTTTAAACCTTCACAATGTTAATGCCTTAACTACAAATAAAATATAAGGTAATATTTGTTGTCTCTTCGCAACCCAAAAGAGATATACATATGACATGGGATGATCGTAAATATTGAAAACACATGATTTAATTTATTTTTCAAAAATCCATTCTGAATTTCGTCAGGTCACAGAATTTAATTATCATAGATGTTTATGTGTACATCTGGTACAGAAATATGCTCTTTGTAAAATATTAATATCTATGGAATATTCCATAAATTTTATCTTTGATTATTTTTGAATTAGTGCGTGAGGAAATGCGAACAAAGTGATATTATTTAAAAAATATTAAGAAACGCAAATAAATAACATCACTCCATTTCCCTATTGGAATAAGCAGAGAAGACCAGACTTTCATACATTGACACACAAATTTATCATCTCTTCTACATCCATTCAATTCCTAAGATTTCTCTGACTTTCTACGTTTCTTTCTTTCAAAATATCATTTACTTGATTTAACCATTCTTTCTTTGTTCTTCCTCTACCACGCCTTCCACTCAACTTTGCATAATACACAGGTCTGTAAATATGAAACCAGAAATTTTATAGAAAATACACATTTATTGTATGAAAATAGTAAAAAATATTTTATTCAAAGTATTGCTCATCGCTAGCTACACATTTTCCGCATCTCTCTGGCAATTTGTGGATGCCACGCCAAAAAAACTGTTACTCTTTTGAGGCAAACCAATCATCGAGACATTTTCGTAAGAAGTGAAGCGCTGCTCAGCAAGTGCGTGTCCCATCGATGCAAACAAGTAGTAATCGGATGGAGCCAAGTCTAGTGAGTAAGCCGCATGTGAAAGTATTTACCAACTAAACGCCTCAATTGTTTCCTTGGCCGGTTTTGCTGTGTGCGATGGTGTATTATCATGAAGAAAAATCCCTTTGTGTTGCTTCTTTTAATATTCTGGTCGTTTTTCACGCAATGCTTGGTTCAAATCCATCATTTGTTGTCGGTAGCGTTCAGTATTAACGGTTTCGCCAGTTTTTAGCAGCTCATAATAGATAACACCCTTCTGATCCCACCAAACACAGAGCATTGTCTTCCGTCCATAGCGATTTGGCCTTGCAGTCGATCTCGCTGGTTTACTTGGAGTTAACCATTCTCGAAATATATCCATTTTCATCGCCAGTCAAAATTCGATGGAGAAATGATTTTCTATTGTACCTGACGAGCAGCATTTCGCAAGTGGTTTTTTTCAGTTTTTCTGCTGTCTTCTTTCATTCAGTCCATGTGAAACCAATTTTTACACCATCTGGATCTTTTCCATGGCTTTCAAACGTATCCAGATGGCTTCTCGTGTCACATTTAATTGATCCGCGAGTTGTTGCGTTTAAGCGTCATCCTCATCCAACAATGCTTGCAATTCGGCGTCTTCAAACTTTCTCGGTGGTCTTTCACGTTCTTCGTTACTCACGTCAAAATCGCCACTTTTGAATTTTTTAAACCACTCAAAGCACTGTGATTAACCAAGAGCATGCTTACTGTAAGCCTTGACAAGCATTCTACAAGTAAACTGTCCGCAAATCGTAGTTTTCAGGCACAAAAACAGACATGTTCAACGCTATGAAAACATATGTTGTTGTATTAAACTTGTACTGTTGTGAGTTATAAGTCTTTGACAAATGTAAACACAAGAAAAAGGCGCCAATGGCGCGATTTGACCGTCACTACGTTGACAACTAGAGCTACCTTTGAGCAAATTCCTGTTTCATATTTACAGACTGGTATATATGTATATTTTGTTAGTTTTTCTTCATTTAATTATTCTAATATCCACACTGTTTCGCAGTGCTCTTATTTTTCTTAACACTGCAGTCTTGGGTTAACATTAATCCTTAATCACTTCATTCCGTATCCTATCATTCATTGTATCCCTATATGATATATTCTTCTTAGATCACGCATTTATCCCTAATCACTTCATTCCGTATCCTATCATTCACTGTATCCCTATATGATATATTCTTCTTAGATCACGCATTTATCCCTAATCACTTCATTCCGTATCCTATCATTCACTGTATCCCTATATGATATATTCTTCTTAGATCACGCATTTATCCCTAATCACTTCATTCCGTATCCTATCATTCACTGTATCCCTATATGATATATTCTTCTTAGATCACGCATTTATCCCTAATCACTTCATTCCGTATCCTATCATTCACTGTATCCCTATATGATATATTCTTCTTAGATCACGCATTTTTTTCCGCTTATACATTAAAATGTATTGTAAAAGAACATGTTTGATATTGGGTTGATTTTTAACCCCCAGTCACGTAAAACGACAAACAAAAAGACGAAATGAGAAGTTTCAATAAAATTCCAGAAATAATAAAATTCTCTAATAAAT
Organism: Odontocerum albicorne; assembly: GCA_949825065.1. NCBI lineage: Eukaryota > Metazoa > Arthropoda > Insecta > Trichoptera > Odontoceridae > Odontocerum > Odontocerum albicorne. The sequence continues at coordinate 25,343,058 of OX463861.1, forward strand.
GTGTTTATTAAAATGATTATTGTTTTATATAAATTTTGTTTTAATTTAAATATTATTTCATTTATTTGATTTTATAAACATTAAATGGTGTACTGTAGCAGGAAACAAGTTCAATGGTGTGCATTATTTATTTATTTAAACTTCATTTAAAAAGGTTTCTGTTAGCCTATTATCAAGTGGCAATTTATTACAACCAATTAGATAAAAGTAGAATAAATTCAACATTAATTGCGAGTTTGTCTCCCGATTCTACCCATTTTTGAAAAGGGCTTCAGTCTAGTTTTCACTTAAGGCCTCTAATATATTTATAAAGCGTCATTCAAATTGAGCAGTTTTTTAAATTCTTGGATACAATAAAGATGGCGTCGCGAACTTGCCTGGGTCTTGTGACATTTGAGAATTGTAATATATGTCATTTATAAAAATGGAGTCGTATACAATACAACAACGCGTTAAAATTGAGAATTATTTTATGTGTTGTAATCTCCGGAAACGGTGATGTTAATTTGCCACTAAGATCAGGTGATCTGACGCGGTCGCACTTTTTTCTCTAGGTTACGTGAAAAACTAGATCTATAAAAATAACCCTCGATCAATTCCTGAGCTGAAAGACAAAATTATTCGCGTTATTGGTGAGTTGGAAACGCAATTATGCCACAATGTCATCGAAAATTTTGACAAAAGAGTGGACATCTGTGGAGCTGCAAGAGGTGGACATTTGGCAGATATTGTTTTTTTTTGTGTCTAAATGTCATTATACTTTAATAACCAATAAAAAGTTTTTTGAAATCAAAACAAATTGTATGTTTTATTCAAGAATAACAAAAATGGAATTACAAAAACCGCTTAATTTGAAAGACTCTTTACAATAGTTGATCGAAAGAAATTTTCACATAGCAATAAACTCACCAGGTAGTCCTGTATTAAACTAAACTGTTATACAATAAAGTTTCGTAATTATTCCTCCAAATACCCTTAATCACCATGATACGTGTTTCTATTTACCATCACGTTATGGTTTTTCTATCCCAATTTTTGCCTTCTCCATCATCCCTTCCTTTTCCTTTGATTGATGATATCTCACTTTTATTTTTACTATGTATACCGTTCATGAGTTTTATACAGGTGAATAATTATTTAAATATTTTTTATTACCATATAACTTATTTTATTTACTAATAATAAAAAAAAAATTTAAATCATTATTTATTTGTACGAATTTTATGATTTATTAGGTGTTACATGAGTTGTGTCCGTTTTTTTCAAATTTAAAAAATGAGCACCAAAAGTAAAACAAAATGGTAAAGGTTTATACATCATTTGAAAGAAAATTTACTTCTCTACAAGAAATTGTGTTTGCTTTTACGTTACACATATTATTTTATTTGATTACAAGCCTTCAAAATGGAATGTCAAGTAGACCAAAGTGAGCATTTTTGACACCTCCTTCTGTTCGCGTTCAATCGAGGGAATAAAGCTGCCAAAGCTGCTCGCGATATTTGCGAAGTATACAGTGAAGATGCTATGAATGAAAGGATAGCTCGTCGATGGTTTTAGCGTTTCAAAGACGGTAATTTCGACCTAAAATACATGGAGCGTTCCGGACGACCAGTGGACTCCGATGAAGATCGCTTAAATCATATAATTCATGAAGATCCCCTCCAAACCACCGTAAAATTGGCTGAGCAGATGAATTGTAGTCACATGACTGTATACCGCCATCTTAAATCAATGGGAAAAGTTCAGAAATTCGGCGCTTGGGTTCCACATGTTTTGAGTGAAAACAACAAAAATCAACGTTCGACAATTGACAACGCTCGAAAATGCTCACTTTCGTCTACTTGATATTACATTTTGAAGGCTTGTAATCAAATAAAATAATATATGTAACGTATAAGCAAATACAACATGTTGTAGAGCAGAATTTTTTTTTTCGAATGACGTATAATCTTTACCATTTTGTTGTACTTTTGGTGCTCATTTTTAAATTTGAAAAAAAAAACGGACACAACTTATGTTAACACCCAATATATAATTTTTATAAACCTACCCTTCCGTTATAAGCACAAGCTCCCGAAGCATTATCTGTTGCCTGACTAGTCCACCTACAGTATTAGCTGGGACGACCAAGGTCTGAGTGAATGTGATGGAATACAAGTAGCCTGAACGAGTGGACTTGTTTTTGCTGAATAATTAGTGTAAGAATTGTTATCTAGTTATAAGTAGTATGTAGGTGTGAATTATTTCTAAGATCTCATGTATTAAGATTGAATAAATAAAATAAAATGATATGTAGGAAAATAAGATTAAGTAAGTTCATAAATTATAACATATAATTAAGATTAGTTAAGTAATAAATGTGTATATAGGTATAGCCTTGACAAATGTTTGTACAATAATTTACTTTGTTTAATAAAAAAAAAATTATATTATATTAAAAATCACAGTGAGATATCATCAATCTTTTAAACTTTGTTTTCAATTTTTTTATTTTGTTTTTAATTTGTTTTTCAATGATTTATCTTTTTATTTCTATTTTTTGCGCAGTGCAGGCTGTGCGCCTGTGGACAGCCCCGTATTATGTTGGTAACATGTTATTTTGTACGATTTAATACCTGTTGTTCTTGTAATTGTGTAAAACTTTTTTGTTTGTACGTTCTATCTATGTTAATGCGTTGAGCACTCACTACTGACCCTTTTATTTTTGATTATTTTTTTATAAGGTACATTGTACCTTTAATTATATAAATAAAAAAATAAATCAAAGGGAAAAGATCGTGGAGAGGAAACAAAATTCGGATATTAATTTAATTGGAATGTTTGTGAAATACATATATTTTTAATATAACAATAGTGTTATAAGTATATTTTAATTAAAAATAGCACTATTAAAATAAAAAGAAAAATCCCCACTTACACTTTTAACCCTAATCTCCTCTATCAGGGGATTTTCTCCATGTCAAGTCGTTGAATGGCGGGGCGGAGTAGAACCCATATCCCTGGACACAACATCGTAATTAATTGCTATTAATTTCGGGCGATTAATTCCTGTTCGTTAAAAATAACCTGTCGACAATAGCCCCAACCCTCGTTTCCGGAACATTTAACTGCCCGCCTGTGAACCAAACGTAGTGGCGATAAATAAATTCGGAAAACAAGAAAAATCAAAATGGAGAAAAGCGCCATTGTCTATTGTTCTCAATACGAACATTTGGGCGGGAAAACCAATGATGTTTCTGGTGAATTTGAATGTGGAACGGAATATTAAGAGGTTAAATTAAGGTCAATTCACAAATTTTCAAACGGGGTACATATTTTGGGTTTTTATTAATCCAACGGTGTGTAGTGTTAGGAAACAAAGTTAATAGGGCACTAAAATATATACACTTGAATCGAAAAGTATTGAAATCTGCTAAAATGATAGTCCACAGTAGTATTAAGGTGTCAGCTTTGATGTCTAAGAGTGAACCGTGGACTTAGAAAATGACTCAGAGGAGACGTATACATTGTGTAGAGATGCGTACATTGAGAAGAACACATGGAGTGACAATGTATGACAGAATACAAAAATAAGTCATTAGGAAGGAATATGAATTTATATCTGACGTATTAAGTAAGACCAAGAAGAGCACTTTGAGATGGTTTAGGCACGTAGAACGAATGAACGAAAAAAGATTAACAAAACAAATATACAGTCAAAATGTGAGATGAAGGCGTGGAAGAAAAAGAGTAAGAAAAGTATAATTGGATTAACTGAATGATATTCAGAAAGAAGGAAATGTAAAAAGTTAGAGAAATCTTATGATAGTATGAGCAGGTGTATGAGTGTGGAAGGGGTGAACGATGTTGTCGAGATAAGAAAGTCTGGCGCTTTTTCATGAAAGAAATACCTTCATGAAAGAAAGACCTTCATGAAAGAAAGACCTTCATGAAAGACAGACGTTCATGAAAGAAAGACCTTCATGAAATTAACATTAAAAATATCTTACATACCAAACCAAAAATACCATAGAGTTATCCAATTATTGTATTCTCACGATTAATTAATTATAACGTGCAACTGTAGTAAATAAATTATTATTTGCACATTTGTTATGTAAATGATTCCGTGTTTTTTATAGCAGGAGTGTGAAAATTAATTAACACTAGAATATCGGGGTCATTAAAAATATTATGAATAATCTTCTACAGAAACATCAAATAAAATACACTTGTTTTACAGAGAACTTAAGAAGGCGGGTATAAATTAATGCCTCTAAAAAATATATGTACTAGTATTTATTTATTTATTTATTTAATGTATATGTACTAGTATAATGAAATATATGAAAAATATATGTACTAGTATTATGTATATGTACTAGTATAATGAAATATATGAAAAATATATGTACTAGTATAATGTATATGTACTAGTATAATGAAATATATGAAAAATATATGTACTAGTATTATGTATATGTACTAGTATAATGAAATATATGAAAAATATATGTACTAGTATAATGTATATGTACTAGTATAATGAAATATATGAAAAATATATGTACTAGTATTATGTATATGTACTAGTATAATGAAATATATGAAAAATATATGTACTAGTATAATGTATATGTACTAGTATAATGAAATATATGAAAAATATATGTACTAGTATTATGTATATGTACTAGTATAATGAAATATATGAAAAATATATGTACTAGTATATTATAATGTATATGTACTAGTATAATGAAATATACGAAAAATATACAATATGTACTAGTATAATGTATATGTACTAGTATAATGAAAAATATATGTACTAGTACTAGTATAATGTTGACAGTGTAAAGGTTTATAAACATTGTTATTTGTTTAGTAAAACAATGTTTATTCCACTTAACATAACGGTACTATATTACCCTATAGGTTTCAAGGTTTACACTTCATTATCAGGGACTCATTATTACCTGGTGATGTGGTGAAAACTTTGAAACTGGTAGGATTACACCTTTAAGTTGAGTGGAATAAACAGTGTTTTACGAAACGAATTAAAATATTATTGATAGTTAAGGCATTACCATTGTGGAGGTTTAAAAACATTGTGTTTCTTCTTGTTGTTTTAAATCTTGTTGTTTTTGTGTTTCTGTATGTTTTTTTATTTTTATTCTTATGATTGTGTGCGGTATATTGTGGGATGAATATTTTTGGTCTCTCTGAAGTGATGATGTGTGAGGAGTTTAATTTCGCATGATGTTTCCAGTTGTAATTGAGTGTCACTGTTTGTCAGGTTGATGAGAACGTGCAACGGGGTTTTGTTTTTGTGTAATCAAAAATCGGACAGAAGTATCGATTTATTTTTTCGTGCTAAATATCCTCAGTGAGATTCAGGCAAAAGCCTAGTTTACTGGGGATATGACAAATGAAAGGCAACAAACCCAGATCCATTAAAATAGTGTGTCCAAATTAAATTACCTGTTGTTTTCTCACAAACTATGTATATTTCTTGTCATGTGTAATAATAAATAAATTAATGATAAAGTAAATTGTAATTTGTTTTATTAAACACTCTGTATTCCACTTTTGTGGAACAAATAGTGGAATAAACAGTGTTTGATAAAATAAATTAAAATATTTCAGAAATGATTGTGGACCTTTTTAATGATGCTGGAATGGATAAGATGGTTGGGTGACCATATTGTGGAGCAATATACAACTCAACTAATGTGGATAGTAAAATATAAATAAATAAAGTGAAAGTATATATTACGACTCCATGTGTTTTAGCTTGACGACCCAAGACAACAGACAATATAATATATCTCGAAACAATGGACCGAGTTCTTGGCATAATTGTCCTTTTCATCCGTTGCTCTTGTCTGAATCCAATTGTTGTTTTTATTTCCAGAAAGGAATTCCCATTTACTTTACCCAGGACAAAGTCCTGCAATCCCCACATTCCCGACTGATCCTCTTCTGCATTCCGGACCCTAGAAGAAGCAGAAAGCTGGAAAAATAGAAGCAAAAAATAACACAAAAGGAATCGTATGACCTCTGAAAAACTATTTATTTTCTATTAAACGTGATTAAATACTTTTGTGCTTAACATAAAAACGTGATAAAATATTTTTGTGCTTAACTTAAAAACGTGATTAAATATTTTTGTTCTTAATTTAAAAACGTGATAAAATACTTTTGTGCTTATCTTAAAAACGTGATTAAATACTTTTGTGCTTAATTTAAAAACGTGATAATATACTTTTGTGCTTAACTTAAAAAACATGATTAAATACTTTTGTGCTTAACTTAAACACATTAACTAAATTAATAAGTCAGGCTTTTCACTTACCTTTTGATTGATTTGGTTAATTAAATTTTGAACCACGAATTCTTGAATATTTTAAACAACAGCTAACAGTATCATGAGTTGACGTAATTTTTACTCCGGATTATTTTATCCAGAATTGAATATTTGCAGTACATTGATAAATAATAATTTTCAATATAATATTGTATTATACATAGGAAACATGAAATGTCATGACCTTATCTCGAATAACGTATTGATTTTTTTAATATTTTTTTATATCAAAAACCTTTTTCAAAGTTTTCCATTCTATCGTGTACCTCATGACTGAGCATCGTGACTTCCATGACAGCCTCTGAAGAATCATCTCCAACCATCCCTATACTCCGTAGTTTGAAGGGCACTTGTTAAAGGTAGTCCTGTTCCGTATCTCACTTAGTCCAACGCATTAAAGTTTTTTTTTTAAATTTATTTTACACATGACAAGAAATATACATCATTTGTGAAAAAAACAACAGGTTATTTAATTTGGACACACTATTTTAATGGATCAGGGTTTGTTGCCTTTCATTTGTCGTGTTTAATATTTATTTAAAGCAATAGATGCTCAGAATACAGCAAAAAACATGATGTATTAACTTGAAAAAACTCCGCATAGCTATTTTCAACGAACTGCATTAGATCATCCTGTTTGTACCAAGGGAGTGAAATTTTAAAAGAGGAAAGGTAAAGAGGAATAGAAACAGAAGGAACAGTGTGACAATATATATGGATATAGAGGCAAAAAAAGGCATGTCTTGATTGGAAAATTTGTCACCCTGTCCTTTCTATCCACACCAACATGGAAAGTGCGTGATGATATATTTTTATTTTTTATTTTAAACATGACAGGAAATGTGCATAATTTGCAAAAAAACAACAAGTAATTTAATTCGGACACACAATTTTAATGGATCTGGGTTTGTTGCCTTTCATTTGTCGTGTCCCCAATAAACTAGGCTTTTGCCAGTATCTCACTGAGGCATGTAGCATGAACAAATAAATCGATACTTTTTTCCGATTTTTGATTATAAAACTCTCGTTGCACTTTCTCATTAACCTGACAAACAGTGACACTCCATTATGCATGTATACATCACGCAAAATCATGATATGAAACTAAAAAGTACTGAAAAAGCACCATTATTGAGTCATGGCGTTGTTACGTCATAACACCCGTTAAGTCACACAGTCGGCGGCGAAAACTCAAGTGTTCGATGCGAGGATATTTTATTTATAATATTTCAAATCAATTTAGTGTAAATGCGAGGATTTTTTATTTATAATATTTCAAATCAATTTGTTGTAAATGCGAGGATGTTTTATTTATATTATTTCAAATCAATTCGTTAGTCATTATTTATTTATCGGTTTAATGTTCCAATCCTTGTATTATTCTCATCAATTTTCGAGTTATTTACCCGATGGCATAAAAAACCGGTTTCGTTAAGAGTTAATACTGTCAACGAAGTAAATATTCTCTCTGCTTCCGTTAGTATTGCCAATATACTCTTATATACGAGTACGAGGGTCATCTAGAAAGTAAGGTTACAAGGGCTCCTGAGGCCGGGGGATTTTTTTTATTTCAAAGTTGGTGCACCTGGCATGTAGGGAGGATCCTTACGGTGAGTTTGTTTGGTCTCGCGTGTTTGTCGGCCATTTTGTTCAGTCACAGTAAATTCTTCCGATGAAGAGATCGTCGCGCACTCCCTCCCCCTCCCGTCCGTGCGAAATTGGCGCGGTCATCCGTTTTTTGACTTCGCAGAACAATACCGCCGTGAATATCCATCGGAAGCTCGTGAAAGTTTATGGTAGTGATGTGATGAGTCAACAACATGTCACGAAGTGGGTTAGGTTGTTCATAGAAGGCCGTACTGATACGACGAGGCAAGGCAGTGATTTCTGACAAACTTGTGCAAAAAATGGAGAACAAATGCGAAATGACCGCCGTGTGACGCTTGATAGCCTTCACGAAGAATTTCCTGACATTTCTTGAAGGCTCCTTGGTGATATTGTGTCGGAAAAACTTGGTTACGAGAAGTTGTGTTCGAGATGGGTGCCCAGAATACTCACACCGGAGCACTGTCAAAATCGCGTGACCGCCGCGCGTGAATGTTTGGATCGTTTTGCACAGGAAAGAAAAGCTTTTCAGGACTCTATCGTGACGGGGGATGAGACTTGGGTGTGTACGTGAGTGTGCACTACACCCCAACAATATTCCAACTATAAGGAGGTCGAGGAAGCTGTGAAGAAGTGGCTGAAAGAGCTGGCGGCGGAGGTCTATGACACTGGCATACAAAAGCTGGAGCCCCAACTACAGAAATGTCTATCTCGACGGCGATTACGTTAAAAAATAGTTTAAAATATTTGTAAAGTATCCTGTGAATTTCAATTAAATACAAACATTTTTCGATACAACATCAATGTTGTAACCTTACTTTCTCTAGATGATCCTCGTACATGAAAATGGACTGCAAGTTACGTGCTTACTGCCTCGGTTCTTAAATATAAACTTTGATAAATGGGGCCGAAGACACTATTGTTTCCAAGCAAAACCCGCATAGCCGCATTACCAATGCGGAATCCAATGCCGAATATTTAAAAAAATATTTTAAATCTGCCTTTCTTGAAATGTTCGGTTTGATATGGTAAAATTGTGTGCTTGGTGCGTAACAGCTTGCACATAATAAACCATTTACGCAGATGCGTATTCCACCATTAGAGGGGCTGACAACCATCCTTAAACACAAGAGATGGATAGCCTGTCTGTTAAGGTATTTCAGGTTTGATTTCACTACGATATCCAAAAAAAATCCCAGTCTGGTAGAGGGTATGATAATACTAGCACGCACCGACTACGTGTGTGAGTGTTGTTACCTTTTCACATGCTGTAGTGTTACAAACACGTCTAATAATGAACCATGAGTTATGTGCGTTCCGGTTCTTAACTCAAATGCCCGATTATTGGGGCTAAAGATGATATTGTTTCCCAGCTACACTTTTAAATGTATCAAATTAAGCATTCGAGATATAAATAAAATAAATAAATAAATACAGGTTTATTGATAGCAACATAGTATGTAAATAATACATTTAGACACATTTCAAGAACACATTAAAAAGAGAATACATTAAAAAACAGAAGCTATCAAAAGGTCTGGGCTCATCAAATAACATCCCCCCAGCCAAGATACACCCCACCAATATAGGGCGAGCTCAGCCATGGAGACACCAGATGTTTTTCAGCCCATAACACGTAGAACAAGAAGATTAAATAAAAACATAGAAAATAAATAGATGACAAAAAAAATACATTCAAGAGAGAAGACATTAAAAGGTCCGGGCTCATCCCACAAACATTACCCCGGCTGAGATACACCCCACAAATGTAGGGCGAGCCCGAACGCAAGAGCATCGAGGGGCTTCCATCCCACACCCCCGCATATCTATTGTACATTAAAGAATAAATAAAAAAACAAAAACGTATGGCAGAAAACAAAAAAAAAGTAAACCCACATATACCACCTCAGGTTAACTGTCAGCAAGAAAGAAAAAAAGAAAAACCTCAAAGGAGTCCAAGTTTTATAAAATGACAAATGGGAAATGAAATAGTTGAAACAACATTGAAATAGTTAGGCAGTAATACATTGAAATAGTAAAGCAGTTTTAAAAGAATGAATGAGAAGATAACGCACAAACACGTACGCATAATCCCCAATTCACCACCAGCGAAAAAAGAGAAAAAGAAAGAAAAAGAAAAAAAATGCCGACAGGTGTCGTTTGAAAGAAAAAAATTACTTTTATAATCATAATTTATTTGTATGAGTCAGTAATGAGAAGAATCTGCGAATAGTTGTGAAACCCTATGTCATTGTGATGGAACGGTGTGAAAGGAAACATAAATATGATATATGGGTATATAAGAGAAAATTAGAGCAAGCTGAAGACTTCTATAATTAAGGTTGTATTTTCTCAAATGATGGAAGATTTTCGTATGATATGAAAAGGTGAGTAGCGATAGGAAACACAGTCAATAGGGCACTTAAACATATAAGAGACGGTATTACAATCTGCTGAAATTATGCAGGATGGCCCATGAAAGGCTGAAGGATGTACATCGCTGTACTCGCACACTGCCGTCATCAACTTTGCAGTCTGCACAGTAGCTCCATCCTGTTGGAACCATACCTTCTGATTATTTTCAACCACTTGGCGTAAAAATTTCCAAGCATTGTCCTATACAGGGCCCCGTTGATTCTTTCTGTCTAACCTTTCTCCTTTTCCAATAAATAGGGGCCAATAACTCTTTCAGGCATAATACCGCACCAAACAGTGCATTTTTGGGGATGCAATTGATGCTGATGTTATTCCCTGGAATTCTCAGTACCCCAAAATCTGCAGTTTTGTTTGTTGATGTACCCGTTTAAATGAAAATGGGCTTCACCACTCACTATCAAGTTGTTCAAAAAGTTGTTGTTATCTCTGGCTAGGTGTTGAAATCAAATGGGGTACTGCAGTTGCTATTGAATATTTTGGGGTAGTAAAGTTCCATAACTTGAAAAAAAAAGATTAAAAATGAACAAGTTATGACTTTTTCAAACCCTTCAGTCTTTTAGTTGCCACCCTATCGTATTTTTGTACCATTTTTAATCTATGGGAGCGAAAAGTGGACATAGAAAAGACTCAACAGAGTCGAATAAATGCTGTAGAAATGCTTGTACTTAGAAAAATACATGGGGTGACAATGTATGACAGAATATGTAATAAAGTGATTAGGGATGAATGTAAATTTATGATTGATATGTTGACTAAGATGAAGAAGAGCACTATGAGATGGTTTGGGCACGTGGAACGAATGAATGAAGAAAGAATAACAAAATAAATATTCAGTACAAGCATGGGTGGATGGCATGGTAAAGGAAGTCTAAGGAAAGTATGGTTGGATCAAGTAAATAATATTGAAAAGACGGAAAAGTTAAAAGTAGGAAAGAAGGAAAATTAAAGAGAAATTGTAAGAGCTATATGAGAAGAACGTGGAAGAGACAAAATATGTGTGTCGAAATAAGAAAATTATGACCTCCGTTACCTAGTTGGTAAAATATTTTTCTCTAAACCCGGGGTTTGCGGGTTTGATCCCCGTTGGATCCCACATTTTTTTCAGTCTTTACTTAAGGCCTCTTGAACATATTTCTGGTTCATTGGAAAGATTGCTATGTAGCAATAAGCCCGCTAGGTATACAATGAAAGTGTAATACAATACAATACAAAGTCTTACACTCTGTCTTAGCTGCTTACTCCAGCAAGAAAATGGTATGATGGTATATATGTATGAAAAGTCAAAGTATTTTTAATATTTTCAGTAACCTGGCGTTACTGACACAACCCCTGTTAATATTTTTAAAAAAATGTCTTCGTTTGGTAAAGTTTATTTCTAAACGAATAATTCAGCCACACTGCCCTGTCATGAATGTCCCGTCCCCCTTCTCCAAGCGGTGCGTAACCCTTTTTAAAAGCCTCTTCTTACACGAGTACATCATTCCAAGGACTCGAAAGGATATCACGTAGAGAGGAGATTCCTAGAAATTTGTCTATTCGATATATATTTAAGTGCTCGTTCTCAAGACGAGAGAGTAATTTAATGAAGTATAACTTTAACTTTGATGCTTAATTTTGTACATATTTCAAACTGAAGAGTCCTTTTTTAAGTATATAAGACTTCATAATCAATTAGTATAACCTGCAAATTTATTATTTAAAATGTCTTCTTGATTTATTTATTATTTAAAACGAATGCTGTATAGGTTCCATGTTGCATCTGAGAGATATAACATGACGATATCCATCGGCAAAACAAAATGTCTAACAATATCCAGACAGCCTCTTAGATACAAATTGGTTATGGACGATAAACCCATGGAACGGGTCATGAAGTTTAAATATCTGGGTGAGGAGATATCTAGCTGCAACGATCTGTATAATGAAGTCAAAGAACATACCAATAAAGCAGCAGTTATTTCCGGATGCCTGAGGAACACTGTTTGGGGCAATAAACACATGTTGGTGGAAAGCAAAGTCAGAATATACAAAACATGCATAAGACCTGTTATGACTTACGGAATCGAAGCAAGAGCAGACTCTGTAAGAACGAAACACCTCCTCAGAACAACATAAATGAAACCACTGCGGCATATTATAGGTAGCCCTTAGAGATAGGATACCTAATAAGGAAATCCGCAGAAGTTGTAACATTGAGAACATCGTGAGGGGGAGTAGGCAGAGAAGACGATTCTGGAGGGACCACGTTGAGAGGATGGACCCCGCGATAATACCTAAGATTGTAATGCACGAGATTCCAGAGGGTCGTCTACCACCGGGACGTCCACCAGAGATGGAGAGAAAGTTGGACATCTTCGTCATAGGACCAACACTGAAATCCTGTTTAAACAGATCGCAAGATCTAGAAAAAGAAGTAGAAGTCTTCTTGATGATGAGTATATAATATGTCTTGATTGTTAACAATCTTCCAATAGACAAATAGGTTATAGGGTTTCTTTGGGTTTCTATAATCTTAGATTGTTAAAATTTGTTCATTGGTGTCTTCCAACGTAAGAAACAAAAACCTTTATTAATTTATTTGTAAATTATACGAGAGACGCTAAAATAAATCTCTAAGAATTAATGTTGCAAAATCCGAGGTAAAATAGAGTAGAAAAGTGTGGAAGGAAAAACAAATGCGATATATGTATGAAAAATTAAAGATGACAGCAAGTGGACAAATTCTGATATTTGGGTAGTATATTCTCAGATGAGTTATTAAAAGGCATATCGAACGGCGTGTAGCGTTTGTAAACAAAGTCAATGGGGCACTAAACCTATAAACTAAAACCGGCCAGTATCAAAATCTACAAAATGATAGTCCACAATAGTATTTTGATGTCAATTTCGATACATTGGAATGAAACGTGGGCGTGGAAAAATACTGAGAGGAGATGCGTGCATTGAGAAGAATACACGGAGTGACAATGTATGACAGATACGGAATGAAGTGATAAGGGATGAATGTGAACTTAGTGCTGTTGTGTTAAGTACGATATTTTTTAAAAGTACGTTGAGATGGTTTGGATATGTAAAACGAATGAATGAAGAAAGATTAACAAAACAGATATACAGTGCAGGTATGAGTGGAAAACGTACGAGAGTAAGACCAAGGAAATTATGGTTGGATCAAGCGAATTATATTCTGAAATAAGGGAAAGTCTTAGAGGTTGTATAGGTGAAGACGATGCTGATGATATGTGTCAAGATAGGAAAGTGAGGTACTCTTCCTCTCTGCCTACTCCGACAGAGAAATGATGTGATGGTTATATACGTATACATTAATTCATTTGTTGTTTCACGTCTGATTATTGTAATTTCATCTAACATATACTGCTTGATTTGCAAATGTCCAGACTCCACTTTGTTTTTAATGCAGTTGTTTACCTGATATATGGTAGTTATAAATATTGTTATTTAAATCCACTTCAAAAATTCTACATTGACTCAAGTATCCCGAAAGAATTGATTTTAAACTTTGTCTTTACATTGAATGCCTCTATGATATATTTCGATCTGTGTCAGAGGGATGTTCCTTCAGGGAGGAGCAGGAATTTGAGATCGATTTCGTCTTCGTTAAATAAATCGGCTTTTTTTTTCGAATCAATCCAATTGTGTGGAGTATCTGATAAGGCTTTTAAAATTACTGGTCATGTAACTTGGAAGTGTTAGAGATATGAGGGGCGTGTGTAGCTTACGGAGGCTCTTGGAGACTACCCTTTTTGGGAGGGTTTTTAAAAAATTACGATTTATGAACATTACATACATATACCACATTACACATTAAACCGAATTCCGCCTTAACAAATTCTCTAATTTATTCTGAAATGCACGTCTGAAAAAAAAATGGTTTTCGTTCGATCAAAAAAAAAAATTTTTTTCTCAGCTAACTTTAACTCATCATACTGTAAAAAATGATGTACTACGCTAACCGGGCAAGTTACATCAAAAGATGGCCTGTTTAGTCAAAATTTCATAATAGTACAATACATACCTACCCTTTTAGAAATAATTTAAAATGTTGTTTATAGTTAAGGCATTAACATTGTGGAGGTTTAAAGACATTGTAATTTATTTTTATCAAACACTGTTTATTCCACTTTTTATGACGGTATAACCCTACCGGTTTCAAGGCTTTCACCTCATCTTCAGGGGAGCACAAACAAGACTTGCGCTCCCCTGAAGATGAGGTGAAAGCCTTGAAACCGGTAGGGTTATACCGTCATAAAAAAGTGGAATAAACAGTGTTTGATAAAAATAAATTACAAAAAAAAATAATTTAAAATAATCAATTTCTGTATTTAATGATGACACTTTTCAATGTAGCGTCACTACCTGTCTCATATTAACTCACGTTGAGTGTTGGTTTTTTTTTTGTTTTATATCGGACTCCGACTAATAGCAGGGCTATCTAGGATTGCGATACAACCATTAAAATAATAAAATATGGCAATTTGTAGTCACAGCATATAAACATTTGGCGCAGGGTAGAGTGGGTTTCATGAGAGTTTGCACTTTTTAACATATTGACAAGCTTAGTGCTTAATATACAAAACGTATCAATGTATTAGTAAGTATCTTAGCCGTGATTGGTTGATGTGATCCGTTTATTTGACAAAAAATGCGGTGACCATAATGTCTCAAGTTACTAAATTAGGAAAAGGAAGAGCATTGTGTGGATAGACTAAAGAAGTGGTTTTTGAAAGTTTATAATTACACCAAGAAATTATGGGACATTATTGAAGAGGAAAATATTCTTGATTTTTATTTATTATTCGGTGAATTACTGATCTCAACAAATTTTTAATAAATATCAACGCGAGCTATCATAGCGATATTTTTTTTAATTAAATGATAAATGTAGGTATATGTATGGTTGCATTGTTTGTTAATTTTAATTAAATGATAAATGTAGGTAGACGTATGGTTGCATTGTTTGTTAATTTTAATTAAATGATAAATGTAGGTATATGTAAGGTTGCATTGTTTGTTAATTTTAATTAAATGATAAATGTAGGTATATGTATGGTTACATTGTTTGTAAATTTTAATTCAATGATAAATGTAGGTATATGTATGGTTGCATTTTTTGTTAATTTTAATTAAATGATAAATGTAGGTATATGTATGGTTGCATTGTTTGTTTATTTTAATTAAATGATAAATGTAGGTATATGTATGGTTGCATTGTTTGTTAATTTTAATTAAATGATAAATGTAGGTATATGTATGGTTGCATTGTTTGTTAATTTTAATTAAATGATAAATGTAGGTATATGTATGGTTGCATTGTTTGTTAATTTTAAGAAACAGTAGATAATTAAGATTGATCTGAATAATTTTCTTAGAATGAAGGTATGAAACAATGGTAAGTAACCAGATAATATGCATTGCATATATATGTAAATAATTTTTTGAATCAGTGTTAGGGTCATTTATTTATTTTTACAATACATACATACCCATTTTTAATTGGTCTTAGTATTTATTAGTGTTAATTGTATTTTATTTGCCTACTAAATAAATAATTTCATTTTATATTGACCATTGATTTCATTATAGTCATTAGGTACATACCTCAATCAGATATAATATTATTATTATGGTAAGTATTTTATTGGAACAGAAAGTATTAGATAGACAATATTTAAAAATATTGTTCACGCCGGAGCGTGACGTGAAATATCATCCCGATGTTGGGCCGCCCTGTTGTCGCTGCCGGCCCCGACATGTTGGGCCGCTCTGTTATCGCCGCCGGCCCTGTTGCGCGATGAAATATTGTTCTCACCAATTCTTAAGTGTAGTATTGTCGCGAGTTGTGGTAGTTTCGGCGCGGCTAGCATATTCCGTCGATCCGGTCACTTGTGCACAGACCATCATCGGAGTGACACCTCAAGGGGACCAATAACAACCAATACGCTTCATCGCCCGAAGAACCAGACCAATAAATTATCAACCGCCGTGACGCTCCAGGAGTCCTGGAACATCAGCAAAGATCAGCCGATACATCCGACTCCCGTCTTTAACACCCGTGAGTACCATTCCATTTGTTCCTTTATCTCCATCTAGGGTCTGGCTTTCGCCAGACTAAATATATTACAAAATAAATTAAAATATGGTCACCCTAGACCAGTAGTGCAAACTCTCGTGAAACCCACTATAGCTTATTTCACAATTTTTAAATAAATGCCTATAACTCGAAAAGTATAAGGCTTTTGCAAGATTTTTTTTAACTCTGAACCGTCATAAGGTGGTCTTTTCCTCGATACCGGCTTGACGTTGAGGCACGGGACACCCTGTATATGAGTACAGAATCATAGAGAAATTTATTGACTCCATATCCATGATGCCAAATAGTCTCATACTGGCTTACATGGTGCTTATGTTATAAAAATATATTTTGCATATATTATAATAAAATATATTTTTCAAAAAATGCTTGATTTGATGTAACGAATTTTGCTATAATGTCAAAACCAAGTTCATTGCTGGAATTCTTATAAAAGTAGGCTTATTATATAATACGATTCCTCTGATTTTTCTACATTTACTTCTTCCAAAATTCCATGTACTTGATTCAACCACCCTTTCCTTAGTCTTTCATCCCCACCTTCCACTCACATTTGCACGGTATATTTGTATTGTTGGTTATTTTAGATCAAAGAACAACGAATGAAAACCAATGGGCTCGGTTAGAAATCTTGTAGGCATTAACTTTTTCCTTCCTGTGCTAATAAAATCCGCGCGTTCCGGTGCTGTGTATTCAATACACATGTAAAAATGAGCGATTTAAAATCAGAAAAATTAGAATATTCATAGCCAATCGCTTAAATTAATAAAATTTGAAGTCAAAAGTGATAATAATTGAAATTTAATTGCTGAAAACATGAAAAAAAATATCGCCGTGACGTTCACAAAACGGGCGAAGTGACCACCTCGAACGAAAGCCCGCGAGCTACTGAGCGAAAGAAGCGAGCTAACTGAGATTCTATTTCTTGCGTTCCCATATACCGAAGTAGAGTGAGACGTGAAAAGCGTCGCTTCCTCACCCATAGTGTTTTTTTAGAATGAATATACTTACGTCACACACTGGCACAAGTTTGATTGTATTTGTGAATCTATTCCCGATTTTCACAAAGTATCTCTGATGTGGCCGATAAGTGCTAATTATTATTAATATTATTTTTTCATTCATTGCGTAAATATATTACGGAGGAATAACTAAAATCTGAAGCCAGTATTTATTATGTTTATAGAGATATAAAAGTTTTTAGCAGCAATTTGTACTAGTTACACATCACAGGACATGAAGGGTTAATGAAAGTTCTAGCCTCCGGTTAGTGGCCAAATAAATATGGTATAACATATGTAAAGCAAACGAGTTAACATCATTTTTGGTTAGTCACCATGAAAAATCCAACTCTAAATCGCTACAAAAAAACTCTGATTGTATTCTTATTTAAAAAATCTATTGTATTGTATAATATTACTGTATTGTCTTCTCCCTGACCCCAACTCACTATCTGCGAAGACTGTTGGGGTCAGCTCTCCTCGTCCTCTACGTCCCCCAGGCCATGCATCTGCATCAGGTTATCCTTTTGCACCACCCACGAATTCTTTGGTTTTCCTCTGGTTGTTATTCGAGGAAGATCCATGGATATTGCCTGGTTCACAATGTGATCGGGTGCTCTGCGTCCAACGTACCCATAACATCTCAATCGCCTCTCCTTCATAGTACTGTAATACTATATTGTATTGCATTTATATACAATACAATCTAGTGGGCATATTGCCGTGTTTCAATCTCTTCCGACAAACCAGAAAGCAGTTTAAACAAGTTTTAAGGGAACCCCCTGACTGGATTCCCAAAAACATATAGTTTTCAACAAGACTCGAGCTGACTGGAATACAGATATCTTATGAACTAGACTATGGAGACATCTGTAGAACAAAAAACAAAAATATTTCATAAAACGAACGTCTAAATCTACAATATATTTGCAATATATGTTATAACATACCATAGATTCAAGTTTAAATAAACCAGATACATTAATTAATATCCCAGTCCACCATAGACGCGCTAATTTTTGTCACTTCGAACTGATCGTAAAGTCTCGGGTCTTAATCAAGTTTTGCAGAGAAAAGGGGGAAAAAAAGTTCGAATTTTTACGTCTGAAGTCCTAAACGGAAGGGCCAATAAAATATATAGGAAAAGGGATTTTATTAAATTCGGTTACCGAACCTTGCACCGATAAAATTTGCAAGATTTAACATTACGGCCTTCTCGAAACAATTAAACTGCGGCGGCCTTCCCTGCATTGGCAGGGTTGCCAGAATTAATAAATATTTGTTTATTTTTTTATTATTTAGGATACATTTTTTGAGATGATGCAATAGTTGAATAGGGGACTACTCATGTCGAATCTGCTTAAAGAATAGTTTATTTAAGTACCAACACGGTACTTTAGTGCCAAATTTGAATATCGGAGTGAAAAGTAGACTCGGAAAAATACTAAAAAAGCCGAATAAATGCTACAAGAAAGTGTGGCCTTTAAAAAACATTAAGTGATAATGTATACTACTCGTATAATATCCTGGCTCCGCAATATACGTGATTGGACTGGTATAAGGAGCGTTTGGAATCTTTTTCGGGCTACCGGGGACAAAGATACCTACTCTCAGGTGATATTCAACGTTGGGGGATCTGACATGACACTGAGAAGAATAAGAAGATAATGTATGACATAATACCAAATTAAATGATAAGGGGTGGATATGGACATTCATGATAATACTTTGATGTATGGAAGAGAAACGTGGACGTAAAAAATTTGAGAAACGAGTCAAATAAATAATGTAGAAATGCGTTTACTTAGAAAAATACTTGGGAGGATAATGTATCACAGAGCACGGAATGAAATTACTTGAGTATTTTAATTTTATTTAAATTATATCACACAATCATACATTTTGATAAGGCTTCACAAAAAGGGTTGTTTTCAATTGTTTCCCAAAGCAGCACATGCCACCCATATATTCTACACTTTGAGGCAGACACTTTGAGGATCGATCCAATTTTAACATTACTCTACAAAACGAAAATAAATGAAAAATCAAGATCATCGATTCATTAAATATAACGCAATAAAATATGAATATTGTTAAAACAATATAACCACATTTAAATGACATATAATATGTCGGGGTCACCACTTTAGGAACGTGTGTTCCTTAAAGGAGAGATGATTGTTGATAAATAAAAACTTGTCGAAATCGCAATATGCAAAGAGGAATTTTATTGACAGATGTCGGTATTTATAATATTTTGGACGTGCGCGGGAATGAGCACAAGATATATCGCTGTCTCGTCTTTGCGCTTACAATATGTTTATTGTCGATGCGTAGGCATCCTTTTGTTTTGAGAGACAGCGCGAAAGATGTGTTACTCTCTCCTTTCCTCATGGAATGCGGTCTTCACTGGTAGTGAGTTGCATGACCGACCGCGCGGACTTTGGCATTGTTTGTCTCGCATTGTTAAGGTGGGCAAAGGTCGTCTCGTGGGTTCAGTGACCGCGATCGACTACAGACATTCAAGAAATAGACTATAAATATAATGGAATATTGTAAACGGTTTCAGAAATACCCAAATTTAATAAATAACAAATCACTTAAAATAAAATGTTGATAGATTACCAGCGAAATAAGGTTTCTAGAGCATGCAACCACGAATGAGAAGGAAGACGACAACGTGTGGACAAAATTGACATATTTCGTTTATAAATATTATTTTCAGATCTTATTCAACAAGATATACTTAAAGGGTGGGTATTCAATCATATGGATTTAATGATAGAAGATAATTTATATACAACCTTTTAGAAAACAGACTCTTCTCAATAACTCTTAAATTTGAGTCCACTTTTATTGACAAATTATAATAAAAACTCAATAAATGCATGTAAAGAACCCGGCGGTCAGTAATACACATCGTTTGTAGAGCGTCGTCTCTGTCGCACGATGCGCTAACCGCATCGTGACTACGATACCTGACTATTAGCGCAACGTGTGACAGAGACGACGCTCTACAAACGATGTGTATTACTTACCGACGGGTACTGTTAATTGAGTGTAAGGCCGAGGCAACACCAAAGTGCTTCGTTAGGTGCTAATGTAGATTTTACGTGACTCATATACTAGGTGACTTCATGTTTGGCCACACCAAAGTGCTTCGCACAAATTCATTTGACATTTGGCAACGGTTGAATCAACAAACGATGCCACTCTCAAAACTAACCAATTTCATTACAACTTACCATCTTTATTTACTTCCTGTGCAACTTCATTCCAAAGTGATTTTATTACGGGTACATTTTTGTATAATTTGCTCGATGGGTTCCACAAAGGCTCCCTTTTATACACAGCTGTTATTAAAACTTCCGCCATCTTGTAAAATCACGGTGACAAAATAAAATTAACCAGCACGTCTGTTCGCTAGGAGATTCACTCGGTGACTAATCGTCACGTAGCATGGCACGAAGCGTACAGTGTGGCCATTGCGATAGTATGTGGTGCGTTGGTTTGCTAGGATATGTCGCCTAGCTCGCAGCGTAGCTCTAAGCACCAAGCAAGGCTCCTACCTGTGTAGCCTCGGACTAAGGCAAGTAAGGTGGTTGCTGTGCCCATTAAATTAGGTATTTACGAATCCTTTTTCAACACTTCCATAGTATGTCGTAACAATTATAAGTCACCCAGAGTAATTAACAAAGTCATCTAAAGTGACATATTAGGTCCTTACATATGAAATTGGCGTTTTGTTTAGGAGGAACATAAAGTTGATTTTTTTTTAATATAATATATTTATTTAATCAAAGTATGTACCATTGCTATCTATGCACTTTTGCCATCTCATAAGTAGTTCATCGATCCCTTTACTAAAAAAACCATTCGGACGGGAATCAATAAAATCTTTGAAGTCGGTTTGGACTGCCCCATCGGAGTTGAATTTTTTCCCTTGCAAGAAGTTATCCAAGTTTTGAAAAAAATAGTAATCTGTTGGGGCAAGGTCCGGAGAGTACGGTGAATGTCTTAGACATTCCAATTGAAGCTCTTCTAATTTGGTAGCCGTCTGTTGTGCAGTGTGTGGTCTAGCGTTATCATGAAGCAGCAGTGGCCTAGAGCGATTAACCAGCCTCGGTTGTTTAGCAGCTAGCTTTTCCATCATGGTTTGCAGTTGCTGACAATAGACATCTGCCGTAATCGTCTGGCCAGATTTAAGAAAACTGTAGTGAACGACACCAGCACTAGTCCACCAAACGCTCACAAGTAACTTTTTTGGAGTCAATTTTCGCTTGGGGCATGGTTTGGCTGGTTCGGCAGGGTTCAGCCATTGCGATGAGCGCTTCCGATTATCATACAGGATCCACTTTTCATCACAGGTAATGATTCGATTCAAAATCCCTTCATTATTGTGCCGGTTGAGTAATGCAACGCAGCAGTCAACGCGCGTTTGTTGATTTGCTTCACTCAATTCATGAGGTACCCACCTTTCAAGCTTTTTCACCTTCCCAATTTGCTTCAAGTGGATTAAAACAGTTTTATCACTAACAACGCAGCCTGCAGCTAACTCGGACGTGGTTTGCGATGGATCCGCTTCCACAATAGCCTTCAATTCTTCATTATCAACTTTGGTCTCCGGCCGTCCACGGGGCTTGTTCTGCAGGTCGAAATTTCCAGAATGAAAACGTTGGAACCAAAAACGCACTGTGTTTTCTTTTGCGGCACCGTCGCCATACACATCATTAATCCTTCGAGCCGTTTCTGCAGCACTGGTGCCACGGTGGAACTCGTACTCGTAAATAACGCGATATTTCAAGTTTTCCATTTTGTAAACTGAGTGACGCAAAGAAAAAAAACAATTGAGCAAAAAACAAATGAATTATAATTTTCGAAACACAAATACTTGAGTAAATAGCTGTATAAATTTGAATTTGGAATTCCTAACCAAAGAGAAGATATTTGAGATCAAAGTTGCCAGTACGGCAAAACGCCAATTTCATATGTAAGGACCTAATATATGTTAAAATGATAAGGGATGAATATAAACATAAAGCATATGTGTAAAATAAGATTAAAAAGAGCACGCTGAGATGATTTGGGCATATAGAACGAATGAAAGAAGAAATACGGAAAAAAGGTTGTATCAAGTGAATTATATTTTAAAATAAAGATATGTAGAAAGTCAAAGGATTCGTAGAAGTTGTATGAGAAGAGTAATGGATATGGATGAGGCTAAAGATATGTGTCGAAATAGGAAAGTCTGGCACACTGTTATCTTTACCTATCCCGACAGAGAGATGCCGTAATGGTAAGTATATATAGATCGTTCAGCCTAAAGAGTCATTTTGCAATAGTGTGAGTAACAGTGCGTTTACAAAAACTTGTCACTTTATTTGTTTAATGAAGTGAAAAAGCAAAAAAATATAAATATAATTTTTTGTATACAAACATTGAAATGAACACACATGTTTTGTAAATTAAAAATGCTGTCAGCTTTAATTGTAATAATCATAAAAATAAAATGAAAGTAAGTTTATTTCACATATTAATTGTTTAGGCATGGTAAATTATAGGAAACATTAAATAACAATAATGGAATTTTTCAAGATTAAAAATAAATATTAGTACAAGTATTATAAAGTAAAAATGTTCGTCAGCTTTAATTAGATTATAGCACCTAAAAATACAATTATTATTGCATGTAAGATTATTTAACAGAAATGTATCATAATTACTACATTGCAATGCCAAATAATAAAGTTTTAAAATAATAGTGGAAGGAGTAATACTTAATTCTAGGAAACTTTAAGTTATATCAAAGTACATTCTAAGCTATTGAAAATTGTTTAATTATACATTACATTAGATAAAAATCGCACTAATAGATTGCAGCACCTTTTCGACCGATCCCTAATTATTTATTATCAATCATTACCAAAATTTAAAACAATCTCCATTGCTTGGCCCGAAAGCGATTTTCCCTTTCCTAATTTCACTATTTGACATGGTAGTGTTTTTCTAATCATCGAGTATTTTAACAACAATAGAAACGTGCGCTCTGCGCGAACCAATAATGTGGCATTCTAAAACCAATACCACCACAAAAGTTATGTAATACAGAGAGTGTTACTCACAATATTGCAAAATTACTCTTTAGAGTAAACGATCTATACATATAAAATAATTGAAATATATTAAAAATAAAATATTTAATGAATTCCTAGTGCCAGCCCTGCGCGCAGTTCCGCTTTGCCCTCTCGCTCTAGCGAGACGCGTGTTTCTCGCTTCAACAGCAGAACACTTCCTACTCACTACACACGGCCTCAGAGATACATTTGTGTACAACCGACGAATAACCAGAGCAAAGAGGCACTTTGTAGAAATTACTCAACGCTTACACTTGCAATGAGTAACAATTCATTCTTAGTATTATTTTAATGCGACTTGTGATAACTGTCATATATTTGTTTTACACGTAACAAAACACCATTTCTTCGTCAAGGTAGGACAAAATACAAGACTTGCCTATATCGACATACATATTTCGCCTCTTCCACATCTATGCATCTTCTTATACAACTACATTTCTCTATTTACTTTTTTTCAAGTATTATTTATCACACATTTGTTGAATACATTAAAAGCTGGCGGTTTTATTGTCATATAACAATATCTTCAAACCAATTAGAAATATGTTATAAAGACCGTGATACTGAAATCTTCTTCTTTCTGTAGACTCTAGATTATGTTATTACAAGATTATCCTCTTGTGATGCTGAGCTCCAGCTATCTCTTCATCGTTTCGGGGGTCTCTCTCGTGGACGCCGTCCATCCGGTACCCCGTGCAGAGTTATGTATGGGATTCTTGTAGAATTCATTCTCTGTACATGTTGGTACCAGTATCGTCGACGCTGTTGGCTTCATCTGACTACATCTTGGACCTCACATACCTCTCGGATTGTGGTGTTCCTTACACGATCACGCAAAGTCTTCCCAGAAATAGCACGTCGAGTTCTCATTTCTGTTGTCCTTAGCATACTCGCTTCGATGCTATATGTGAGAATAGGTCGCACACAGGTCTTACCTTGCTATCCGTTCTCATATCTTTATTCCTCCATATGACATCTCTCATCCTCCATATGACATCTACTTCTCTGGGGAGGTCATGAGAGCTGAGCAGTTCACTGCCAAGATATCTGAACTGGGTTGCTTGTTCAATTGGCTCGTCACGTACTGAAATTCTGCACTCTAGTGGGTCTTTAAAGAATGTCATACACTTTGTTTTTGCTACGGAGATAATCATTAAAGATACTGAAATCATTAAAAAAAATTTTGGGTTCTATCAGAATTCTAGCCAGCGACCCCCAAGTCAAAAGATAAGCTTCTTGCAACTAGGCAACGGAGGAACATTATTAATCCACTTGATCCAATCATGTTTTTTTTATCTTTCTCTACCTTGTTTTATACTCAAATTTACAATACTCGTACATATTTATTTTGGTAGTCTTTCTTAAATTATTCGTTATTGTATTGTATAACACTTTCGTCGTGTAAAGTACAACCTGACGGGTTATGTTCCATGTGAATATCTTTCAACCAACCAGAAAGATTCCTTTTGATTGATGATATCTCACTTTATGTGAAAAATAATGTTCGGGTGATTGTCCGTCTTTGTGGGGTTCGTGGATATATGCTCACGTATGTGTTTATGGATTTCGTTGGGATGAATAGTGACGACCTCCGTGGCCTAGTGGTATGACATTTGTCTGCCGATCCGGAGGTTGCGGGTTCGATCCCCGCTGGAACCAAGATTTTTTTAAATAGGATTCCAGTCTGGTTAACACTAAGGGCCTATAAAAACATCTTTCTGGTTGGTTGGAAGAGATTGCCACATGGCAATAAACTCGCCAGGTTAAAAAAAAATGTCATTTGAATTATTTATTTGTAATAACAGTGTTAAATAAATAAAGATTTAAAAGAGGCGTTAATCGAAAAAAAGACTCGAATCCTTTTTAAAAAAATCTATGTTCCAACGGGAATCGAACCCGCAACCTCCGGGTTGGGAGACAAGTGTCTTACGAACTAGGCCACGGAAGTCACCTACTTTTTTACCACCCTAACCATTCGTTCTATATGCCCTAACCATTACCGAATGCTCTTTTTTATCTAACTCAACTAACACGTCTGTCTTACGTTCACTTTCATACCTTATCCCTTCATAACATATAAGGTCACATATTGTTCATCTACATGTGTCCTCAGAGCGCGTATTTCTACAGTATTTATTTAACTATTTAGTATTTTTACGTCTACTTTTCCCTCCCATACATCGAAATCGATAGTAAATACTGTTGCAAACTTTCATCTAATATTTTCCAGAACGGGTCTATATGTTTAAGGGTCCCATTTACTTTGTTTCCTATTGCTAAGCATATTTGTTTTATATTATATAATAATACGTTTTTATTATATTCAGCTCAACTTGGCTTTATTTCTTAAACGTATTCTTATTTCATATGACGAACACATCCGAATTTATTATGCGGACATACTAAAAAGGGCGATTTTTTTTAAATATATTATCAGTCTAGTATTCACTTTAAGGCCTTTTTAATATATTTTGGGTTGGTTTAACCCACGGCAATAAACCCACCTGGTCATAGTAAATACAAAACAAATTTAATAAAATAAAATTCAACACCGTTTGCTCATTTGTATGTTAAAAAAAACTCTTTAATAAAAGAGTTTAAAATACTGTTAAAAGTTTAATCAAAAAATTAATCAATATATTATATAATAATACGTTTTCATTATATTCAACTCAACTTGGCTTTATTTCTTTAACGTATTCTTATTTCATATGACCAACACATCCGAATTTATTATGCGGACATACTAAAAAGGACGGTTTTTTTTAAACATAGCATCAGTCTAGTATTCACTTTAAGGCTTTTTTAATATCTTTTGGGTTGGTTTAACCCACGACAATAAACCCACCTGGTTATAGTAAATACAAAACAAATTTAATAAAATAAAATTCAACACTGTTTGCTCATTTGTATGTTAAAAAAAACTCTTTAATAAAAGAGTTTAAAATACTGTTAAAAGTTTAATTAAAAAATTAATCAATATATTATATAATAATACGTTTTCATTATATTCAACTCAACTTGGCTTTATTTCTTAAACGTATTCTTATTTCATACGACCAACACATCCGAATTTATTATGCGGACATACTAAAATGGACGATTTTTTTTAAACATAGCATAAGTCTAGTATTCACTTTAAGGCTTTTTTAATATCTTTTGGGTTGGTTTAACCCACGACAATAAACCCACCTGGTTATAGTAAATACAAAACAAATTTAATAAAATAAAATTCAACACTCTTTGCTCATTTGTATGTTAAAAAAAACTCTTTATGAAAAGAGTTTAAACTACTGTTAAAAGTTTAATTAAAAAATTAATTAATTTGAACACTTATAAAACGTTGTAAAGTGCCTTTTTACTTTACTAGTTATTTTAACATCTCCCCTCGCACTGTGTCCAAACAGAAAGGCGTTCGAGATTTCAAAGGAAAAGCCATTCAGTACGCCACGGACCGCCAAGAGCGATGGATGTGCGCAAGTTTTACGAAAACGTCGACGTGTACCGATTTTGACATCTCTTTTGCGTCAAAAGGCCAATCAATTTTGTATCTCACTTCCACATTGAATTCTTTATACGTACGAAGAAAAAAAAAAACAAAACCTCCGTACTCATAACCACAACTGAGTTTAAAAAAATATTTATTCGTACGTCATTTGACATTTTGTGTTTTCCGAAAGAAAAAAAGAAAAAAACGTGTGGTCATAATTCGATATCGAAAGTTTCGCTTTTTGACATTCTTGTGTTTTGGTTTCGTTTGTTAGTTTTTTTTTATTATTTATTTTGATACTGTGAACTAATTTTGTTTTTCTTCCAATGCTTTTGTTTGTTTGATTTGTTTTTGCGCCACGTGTGATGTTTATTTTTTTGTTTGTGAATTAAATTATTTGTGTTTTGTCTTTTTTTTCTTATGATATCTCGTGATTGTGCGATAGTATTTATTTGAAAAGTATCAACAACTAACTGACTGTAAACCGCGCGCTGTAGTGCGATTTGCAATCATTTCGCAATCACTTCATTGGTAAGTTTGTACTGTGGTTTTCTATTAAATTTAGCGAGTTTTACGCGCAATTGGTTTTTGAATTAAGATATAAATCTTTGACAAATGATTTAATTGAGTCGTTTAATAAGTGAAATAAATTTAATACAAAATTGAATATTATTATATTTTTCGTAGACGTTATTAAAAAAAATTTGTTAAATATTCTATTGTATTTTTCTTGCATGCTGAACATTAAAGCGGCTATCATTTACAAATATCGTCCAATCGACCAGAATTGTTATACGTTAAAAGTTCTTAGAGAAAGAAAAATCGAAAAACGGACCTTTTTTGGTTCCATCAGGAATCGAATCCGAAGCTCACCGGATAGATGTCGAATGCTTTAATTACTAAGATATTAAGGGATATGATATTTCAATTAATTTACAAATATATTTTTTTCAATTTTCAGTTGAAAACTATGAATCAAATTATTTCAAAATATTTATTTTTTCTTAAAAATTGTTGTAATGTACTTGTTTGAGTAATTTTATTCGATTTAATATTTTATATATTTTTTATAATTCTTTCTATTGGTTAAAATTTTAAATATATAAAAAATCATTAATTTTTGTTCTTTATTATTTTAGAATATTTATTAAACTTTTATTGAAAACATTACCATCTTATAGATTCATTATTTATTTTGTTTATTTTTTAAAACCAATTAGAATATTATACCAGTATAACACGTCAGAAATACATTATTTCTTAGTCTACTGGGACTTGAACCTGAAACCTACATTTAAATGTGAAACATTTTAGTTTTAGGATACAGATATTCAAAAGTCATAATTTATTTGCTATATTAATAATTTTTAGATGTAACTATTTTTATTTATGTATATATTTTTAATCGTCAGTATTTTTTAAAAGTCAACAATTTGGCTTAAAACTTTGTCTGACGTATTTGGGATTAACACGATTAAAAATTAAATTTATTTTAATTGTTATTTTTATATATGAGGATTATTTTTCTTTGTAATGAATGAAACACTAATTTCTGGTATTTTTTGAATTATTTATGTAAGATACACTTTCTTCTTGATGAATAAATAAATACTTAAAAGGGCTTGTAAGAAAATACAACAGAAAACTAGAAATAAACCGGAAAAACCCTGAAAATCGAACCCCGTGCGCCTTCGTTCTCGACAAGTATTCCAAGCACTAGGCAAGTGTGACGTTTTTTCAAATATATTTTCAAACAGTTTAATTTATGTTGGACATTTAATTCATAAATATAAACGGTTGGTTGGTTGGTTAAAAGTCTGTGTTTAGTTAGAAGTTGCGGATTCGATTCCTTAGATTAACATTTTTTTAAAATAGTTTAAGTCTGATTATCACTTCAGACCTTTTACGTTAGTTGACAGTAAGGTCATATGATAAATCACTTACCAGATTTTTTTATTCCTTCTGGCGAGTTTATTGTCATGTGGCAATCTCTTCCAACCAGTCAGAAATATGTTTTAAGGGCCCTAAGTGAAATCCAGACTGTAATTCCATTTAAAAAAATCTGGATTCCAGCGGGCGTCGAACCCGCAACCTCCGGATCAGCAGACAAGCATCTTACTACCAGGCCACGGAGGTCGTCAGATTATGCTGTGGACCATTTATTTTCAACGAATTTTAATTAACCAAGTTTTTTTATAAATTTAAATAACCAAATTTATTTACATATTTCATTAGCTTATGATATTTTTATAGTTAGTTAAAGTAAATTTTGATATGAAAGCAGTTTATACAATGGGAAAAGTCTAATTCAGAATGAGAAAACCTAAAATATCAAAAAGTTAACTCATAAAAATTATATATTATACATGGTTAAGGCATTAATGTCGTGGAGGTTTAAATACATTGTAATTTGTTTTATCGAACACTGTTTATTGTACTATTTGTCATAAAGTGTAATAAACAGTGTTAACAATAAAAAAAATAACAATGTCATAACATTAATTTTATTTCATTCATCCTTTTTTTTTTTGTTAAACAAAGTGAATTATTGTACAAACATTTGTCAAGGCTATACCTATATACACATTTATTACTTAACTAATCTTAATTATATGTTATAATTTATGAACTTACATAATCTTATTTTCCTACATCTCATTTTATTTATTCAATCTTAATATATGAGATCTTAGAAATAATTAACACCTACATATTACTTATAACTAGATAACAATTCTTACACTAATTATTTAGCAAAAACAAGTCCACTCGTTCAGGCTACTTGTATTCCATCACATTCACTCAGACCTTGGTCGTCCCAGCTAATACTGTATCCTGGCAGGACAACTTTTTTATTTTACTTATTTACTTTTATCAATGACAAGAACTCAAAGCCGTATAAAAACATAATAATGATCATACTAATGGTCCAATTTATGTATTCTTGACATAAAGAAATAAATTAAAAATAATCAGATTAAATTTTTTCTTGTCCCTATGTTCATCACAGTAAGTGGAATCTGTACCCCATCAGCTCATACCACAAAAAATAATATTATGCAGGCTAAAGTGTCGTTTTCACAACTACTTTAAAAAACCTTAGAAAAAAAAACAAGTCGATGTAAGATCATATATCTATTTTTAGGTACGTTTTGACCGTGCGTTGAAATATTTTCTTAGATCACATCGATCGTACTGGAAAATCTTTTGCTTATTATGTTAACAGCTGGATGGGAATTTTCTACTTAATCCTTTTATGCATAAATTAAGTTTGCCCGTTATTTGACAAAATAAATGCGGCATCACACTTATCAATATTTGACATATCATATAATTTATTTATTAAATAGTTAAACATAATGAAACCTTCTTTTAAGTTTTTCCATAATAGTTGCAAAACCCAAAATAGAATTGACAGAATATGCAATAAGAAAATACCAATTCAAAATAAATGCAGTGTTTAAGATTAAGAAAGGGTTGTAGACATGACTCAGCAGTATAATAATAATATTAATAAAAGTGCTATATATGTTATATAGCACCGTTCAAGAGCAGATTCCCCGTAAGGACACTTTCACTCGTGATCTAAACCCACTTTTATTAATAGGTTAAAAATATTACAACATAAATGTATACTTCTTCTTCTTCCTAGTGTCATGTCAAGCCCCCTTAATGTTGACTATCATCTGAGAGTAGGCATCTTTGTCCCCGGCGGCCTGAAAAAGATCCCAACGCTCCTTATACCAGTCCAATCACGTATATTGCGGAGCCAGGAGATTTGCCTCCTGCCAACACCTCTTCGACCCTCTATTTTGCCTTGGATGATCAGGTGCAGTAATTTGTACTTTTCTCCTCTAAGTACATGACTCAAATAGGACACTTTTCGGATTTTAATATATACAGTGTATATAAATTGAGTGTAAAAATAAGAAGATGCGGTAATTAATGCCTAGGTACTTAGTCGCGTCTGCATTTGTTTAGAAAAATATATTTGGTAAGAAAACCGCACAAAAATTAACAAAGAATGACGTAAAAAGAATGTGTGATGAATAATTTACAAAAAACGAATTTATACGAGTAGTATTGAAAATACAAGAAGTGTTAGAAGACCAGTGAATACGTGGCACGACCAATTGAGTTGTATTCTGAAAAAAAGTTGAGGGAAAAGACTTTGGAATAGAAAAGTATGCATTGCGAGGTGTGTGGTAGAAGTGAGATGTGTGTGAAGATAGAATAACGTGTAGATCAGTTATTTTTATTGAACTCAATAGAGACATGGGCTATGATAATGTAAAATTTATTTAAGGAAACGTCTTTGTAAATTTTTCAATTGTTTTTTTATTCATTCGACTATTTTACCTATCTTTGGGATATTCGAGATAAGAAAATGTCGTTTTGTAATAAAGGTTAATATAACGGAATTTCACCATAAACATAAATTTTATTAAACTGATAATAATAATAAACGAACAATTTATACAGCGTCGTTTAGGGAGCAAACTTTCCTCAAGAACGCTATGACGCGTGACACGTTTCCATTATTATTGGCAAATTTAAAATAATCCAAATTTAAGTTGACATTAGTTGAGTATAAAGATAGGAAGGTAGTGGGAAAATTTATTAAGGGAAGACACATATCAAATAAACTTTCGTACTTCATTGGATATGTGATTCTAAAAATTCGGCTTTAGGTGTAGTGAAATATATGTGTAGTATCTATAACCATAATTCATTTTGATTAGATCTCCCAAAAAAAATTGTCTTCAACAACTTCCTAAAGCCACACACGCCATATACTTCTACGTGTATATCTTAAACTAAGAGGCAAAACCATTCCACGCCATAGGACCAGTAAGGGCAAAAGCTCAATCATAATACTATAAACTCGATTTGGAACAAATCATTTATTAAACAACGAAGTATTGCCCTCTAAAGTTTTACTCTTCCCTAAAAGGACATATTTCAGACACAGATTCAAAAGATACAATGAATAAATTTGAATTTGGGACATGAAAACAGACACAAAGTTTGATATCAATCTGTTCGCGACATTTGCGTCAGTGTATCCGTATTTAGAAGCTGACTCGTATGGTGATATTTTTTTATATGTATACACAATTAAGATTGATTAATTATTTTCTCAATAAATCTGCATTTAATAAGTCTTAAGGTCACAAATGTACGGGTGTCTTTTACGCAACTGAACAAATTTCTTAAGTAAAAAGGTTTAAACAAATTTCTTAAGTAAAAAGGTTCTAGATATAAATTATTCAGCAATATACTTCAATGAGACAGTGGTAAAATAAAATAAGAATAAACAAGACGGAAGTGTCAACCTTTTGTCATTTACGGATAAGTCAATGCACGGGGGCTTATCACCTTTGCAAATTAGGTATTGTAAAAGATCCCAGCTGCGAACATGGTCTGAACGATGAGACCATAGATCATGTGTTTTTCGACTGTCATTTACATGATAAATTCAATATATTAAATTCCATATCTCCGTCACGTCTAATGAAAGTTTTGTTTTATTTTTTGTTCAAAGAAATTTTCCACGTATAGATTGAATTTTTTTTAATGTTTTAACGGTTATCATTGAAATATAACACATAAATATCATTGAAACAACAACTCATTTTAATGGCTTAAACATTGATGTCATAAATCATCTCTGTGAGGGTGGATTAGCAATGTATAAAAAAATAACATATCCGTATTAATGATAAGGACTAACTGATGAGCATTCCCTTGAGACAACTATATTTTGCGCTCCATAAATGAGTCTAAAAACACTGTCAGAATTTGTAAATAATAAATCCACAACAGTGTAATAATTAACTTAAGTCGTAATAAATCTGAAATCAATAATAAACTTCCTGAAAATTGAACCAGTGATACAGGAATATATATACGAACGCTGATATGATATTAGGCATATGGCGAGTTAATTTCATTATGTAAATATCTTCTCAACAACCAAACGAGAGAATCTCAAATTCTTGCTGACATCAAATAAGCATACTTTATTCTTTGACCTCTGTCACCTTGTTGATAATATGCTATAGTTCGGAAATTCTAGGATGAGTCCTGTGACAGCTCACAAATTTGTAAATAATAAATCCACAGCAGTGTAATAATTAACTAAAGTCGTAATAAATCTGAAATCAATAATGAACTTCCTGAAAATTGAACCAGTTATACAGGAATACATATACGAACGCTGATAAAATGTAAGGCATATGGTGAGTTAATTTCATTATGTCAATATCTTCTCAACAACCAAACAAGAGAACCGCAAATTCTTGCTGACATCAAATGAGCATACTTTATTCTTTGACCTCTGTCACCTTGTTGATAATATGCTTTAGTTCGGAAATTCTAGGTTGAGTCCTGTGACAGCTCACAAATTTGCCCCAATACAACCTTATGTAATGTATTTACCTAAATAACTTGCTATTTATTAGAATTGAGGCTTATATTAAAGTTGATAAAATAATTAAAATTACTGAACATCGTTACAAGGTTGTATTGGGGCAAATTTGTGAGCTGTTACAGGACTCATCCTAGAATTTCCGAACTATAGTTTTCAAACACGGGGATCGCGGATACAATTAAAATGTATTTTAATAACTATTCGCCTTTAAAAGAATTCACGAATAATATACATAGTAAAAATAAAAGTGAGGTCACTAATCCGAGGAAGATAGAAAAATCAACAATGAAACTCATTATTATTAATGACTTAAAATTAAGCGTTAAATCATTATAGATTTTAAAATAAAAAAAGATAGGAAAACCGACAAGAAAATATTTGCAAATGTCATCAACGACTGGAAAAGGACAAAAAAATAAGAGTTTTTTTTTATCCACTTTGCACAGATTTCTCCTGTTACACAAAGTTGTGGGGAAACATTTTTCTTCATTGAAGAAAGATTCAGTATTTTTAAGCCGCTGTTTGAAGTAAGCTATTGATGGTCCGAGTCTTTTAGTGATACTATGTAAACTGGTACTTACTAACTTTTATGTATGGGAGTGAAACGTTTACGTGTAAAAGACTGAAAGAAGTCAAACAGATGCTGTCGAAATGCGTGTACTGAGAAGAATACACGGGATGTCAATGTATGACAGAATACAAAATGAAGCGATTGGGGATGAATTTGAACTTAAGGCTTATGTATTGAGTATGATGAAAAAAAGCACGCTGAGATGGTTTTGACACGTAGATCGAATGAATGAATAAATGTTTAGTATGTAAAAGTGAGTTGAAGGCGTGATAGAGGAGGACCAAGAAAGTATGGTCGGAACAAGTAAGAGTTGTTTAAGAAGGTGTATGGATGTAGAAGAGACGAAGGATGTATGTTGGGATACGAAAGTCTGGCGCTCTGTCCTATCTGCCTACCCCGACAGGATAATCGTCTGTCAGTATTTATATGTTATATATTGAGGTCTTTTGACCGTATAATCTATTATATCCTTTACCTAATGCCGTGACTCTGAAAATGAAAAAAAACATACTGTGACCGAGAAGTGAAAATGAAACAAAACGTATACAGAAGCTAATGCGTAACGTTAGTATTCCAATTTTGAAACACACGCTAACGAAGTAAAATAAGTTGGTAATTTATATGTAGGTACTTGCAATATTAAATTACATCGTTTATTTTTTAAATTAAACATTTGTTTTATTATTTTTTTACAAAATAAGGTCCTAGAGTCTGTCGATCCAAAGGCTGTTCCCATATATGGTATTTTTCTCATTTTTAACTTATTCTTTTTTGTGGAAAATTTATTAATAATGGAATTTTAAAATATAATATTAAATTTTATTGTCCGTGTTCATCCTCTCAGTCCTGGACCACGTTGGATGCAGCGCTTAAAGATAATCCTTCTTTATTTGATCTTTTCATCTCAAAGGACATCTTCCTATTGCTCGCTTTTCCTCTACTGTTCCCGTGATCACGAGCTTTTTTAGACTTTCATCATTTTTTTTAGCAATATGCCCAATGTTTTATTTAAGAACTCTTTTAAGAATCTCTTATTTTTAATGAAATACACTTTGGTATGCAGTTGCAGTCCATGGGATACGGCCTCCAAAACCATATAGAAAGAAAAATATCATAAATAATTAATTCAATTTACTCTATTCTCCTCTTACACTTTTCATCATAAGACCATAGACAATATTTACTTTAAATTATAGTTTAACGAACATGTAATTTAGTTAAAATAACTCACCTGAGAAAAACACTGAACGTGTTGAAATGCGCAAAGTGATTGCCCAAAAGTATAGAGGTGGAAAATACAGATAAATGTGTTATTTTATCAAAGGCTTCGTCTTTCACTGTTAAGAACTTGATATAAGAATATTTAACAATAAATTACTTTGATATTCCGTTAGTGAAAATTATTGTTAAATATTCATAAATATAAAATTTTATATTCCATCAACAAATATCATGAGTACCATTTGCCTTTACTACACATTTAAGTATCGGGTCCTAAACATAGCCAATTTACATTTCAAATTCATTCTCTGGCACTACCATCTAGTAGAAGGGAAGATGCAGATTCAGCAGAGACACATGACACGCATGGCAACTGATCAAATGTTCACCATCCCTAGAGTTAAAACATATTTTGTCCAAAGGCAATATGCCTATTTAGCTCCCATGACATACAACGGGGTGCCGAATTCAATAAAGGTAAAGAAAGGAAAACAGTTTAGGCAGTCGATCGGAGCGTGATTGTTATTGCGACAGGAGTTTGAGTGCTTGGGCTTGCAAGAGGAATGACTTGTGGAAGAGATTTGTGTGAGCTCTTGAGTGTGGTACTTTTTATTGTTTTATATTTATATTTATATTTTTGTATAAATGTTTTTTTTTTGCTTCATGACTGTGTGCGGTATATTGTGGAATTAATGTTTTTGGTCTGTCTGGAGTGATGAAGTGTGAGGAGTTTGATTTTGCGTCATGTATACATATGTAATCGAGTGTCACTGTTTGTCAGGTTGACGAGAATGTGTATCGGGGTTTTACATAATCCAAAATCGGAAAGAAGTATCGATTTATTTTTTCATGCTTTATGTGAGATATATTTTATATACAGTGAGATACAGGCAAAAGCCTTGTTTACTGGGAATACGATAAATGAAAGGCAACAAACTTAGATCCATTAAAATTGTGTCCAAATTAAATTACCTGTTGTTTTTTCGCAAATTATGTATATTTGTTGTCTTGTGTAACATACATAAATACAATAAAATTTACCGACTGTTGATACCTGTAACATTGCCATGTATGTTATGGGCAGATATCTAGATTATTACTGCCCAATAATGATGTAGGATGATCTAATGCAGTTTGTTGAAAATAGCTATGCGGAGATTTTTCAAGTTAATAGATCATATTTTTTGCTGTATTCTGAGCATCTACTGTTTTACATAAATATTGAGCCGTCTAGTATATTAATCACTTTTTGGACACACAAAGTGAAAAAAATGTTTTTAATTTTCACTATGATAAAATCTCTAAATGAAACCTTAAGGCAAATCTTATTGTGAAAACGAAAAGCCTCCCGCGTCAGTCAGAAATATAACATTCAAATTCGGCATTCACGAAGAATATCCTGGCCTCCCCGTGAATGCCTGGAAGGATACAAAAGACGGATTAGAAGGCTGGAGTGGAATCTGGAAGGCGAGAAAAAGAAAACTGAATGAGGCTCTATTGGATTCTTTCTTCAATCTTCTTTTACCCGTATTCAAATCTCATCACATTTCAAAGTGATATTTTTTTCCTCTTTTCCTCTTTCGTTTTTAATTTGAATTTAAAATTATCACCAAAAGACCTGCTCATTTGGTTATGAAAACGTGTTAATTTTTGCCAGATAAGCAGACATTTTTATCTGGAAAAGAAATCTTTGATATGTTAAATAAAATAACTTACATGAATAATACAGAAAAAGATTTTAATAAAATGTGTTTTAAGCGTATATGCCGAGTAAACTAAATTCTTTAAATATATTTGTTAGTAGTCCCTGGAAAAGTTAAAGGGAAGTAAGTGGTTGGTAATGAGAAGGGTGCTGTAGACATAGTAAAGAAGTAGATGTTGGAATGAGACATACGTCAAGGAGAGAACTTTTACTTAAATAAACCTGATTATTTGTCATATAATATCGATTAAAAATTTAATGCTTTCTATTTTCTCGAGAATTTATATTATGGTGACTTCCGTGACCTAGTTGGTAAGACGTCTAACTTTTACTCCAGGGTTTCGAGTTTAAATCCCAATAGTGCTCAACAAAAAATAAATAATGTTCCTAGTATGATAAAAAAATTCGTCAGCTAACAATAATGAAAGTATAATTTATATAGCGCCGTAGAAAGACTGGGTGCTCCAACATGGGACACGAACCCACTGTTATTGACAGATTAAAATATTAACAAAATAAATATAAGTTTAAATATAGGATAAGAAAATTGTGGCTGTACTATAAGATTTGGTATTCTATTGATAACCATTAAGCAAGCCCTGAAGCCTTGATTAATATGGTAAAAGATGTTAATATGGTAGAAGATGTCAATATGGTAGAAGATGTCAATATGGTAGAAGATGTCAATATGGTAGAAGATGTCAATATGGTAGAATATTAATATGGTCGATGCAGTAGTATAACGTGTTTCATTCCTGATTTGTTTTCTTTCCTCTTAACCATCCCTACATTTTCCTTTGATTGATGCTATCTCACTTTACCACATATGAAAATGAATGTTCGGGTGATGGTAAAAGATGTTAATATGGTAGAAGATGTCAATATGGTAGAAGATGTCAATATGGTAGAAGATGTCAATATGGTAGAATATTAATATGGTAGATGCAGTAGTATAACGTGTTTCATTCCCGATTTGTTTTCTTTCCTCTTCACCATCCCTACATTTTCCTTTGATTGATGCTATCTCACTTTACCATATATGAAAATGAATGTTCGGGTGATGGTAAAAGATGTTAATATGGTAGAAGATGTCAATATGGTAGAAGATGTCAATATGGTAGAAGATGTCAATATGGTAGAATATTAATATGGTAGATGCAGTAGTATAACGTGTTTCATTCCCGATTTGTTTTCTTTCCTCTTCACCATCCCTACATTTTCCTTTGATTGATGCTATCTCACTTTACCATATATGAAAATGAATGTTCGGGTGATGGTAAAAGATGTTTATATGGTAGAAGATGTCAATATGGTAGAAGATGTCAATATGGTAGAAGATTTCAATATGGTTGAATATTAATATGGTAGATGCAGTAGTATAACGTGTTTCATTCCTGATTTGTTTTCTTTCCTCTTCACCATCCCTACATTTTCTTTGATTGATGCTATCTCACTTTACCATATATGAAAATGAATGTTCGGATGATGGTAAAAGATGTTTATATGGTAGAAGATGTCAATATGGTAGAAGATGTCAATATGGTAGAAGATGTCAATATGGTAGAATATTAATATGGTAGATGCAGTAGTATAACGTGTTTCATTCCCGATTTGTTTTCTTTCCTCTTCACCATCCCTACATTTTCCTTTGATTGATGCTATCTCACTTTACCATATATGAAAATGAATGTTCGAGTGATGGTAAAAGATGTTAATATGGTAGAAGATGTCAATATGGTAGAAGATGTCAATATGGTAGAAGATGTCAATATGGTAGAATATTAATATGGTAGATGCAGTAGTATAACGTGTTTCATTCCCGATTTGTTTTCTTTCCTCTTCACCATCCCTACATTTTCCTTTGATTGATGCTATCTCACTTTACCATATATGAAAATGAATGTTCGGGTGATGGTAAAAGATGTTAATATGGTAGAAGATGTCAATATAGTAGAAGATGTCAATATGGTAGAAGATGTCAATATGGTAGAATATTAATATGGTAGATGCAGTAGTATAACGTGTTTCATTCCCGATTTGTTTTCTTTCCTCTTCACCATCCCTACATTTTCCTTTGATTGATGCTATCTCACTTTACCATATATGAAAATGAATGTTCGAGTGATGGTAAAAGATGTCAATATGGTAGAAGATGTCAATATGGTAGAAGATGTCAATATGGTAGAATATTAAAATGGTAGATGCAGTAGTATAACGTGTTTCATTCCCGATTTGTTTTCTTTCCTCTTCACCATCCCTACATTTTCCTTTGATTGATGCTATCTCACTTTACCATATATGAAAATGAATGTTCGGGTGATGGTAAAAGATGTTAATATGGTAGAAGAGGTCAATATAGTAGAAGATGTCAATATGGTAGAAGATGTCAATATGGTAGAATATTAATATGGTAGATGCAGTAGTATAACGTGTTTCATTCCCGATTTGTTTTCTTTCCTCTTCACCATCCCTACATTTTCCTTTGATTGATGCTATCTCACTTTACCATATATGAAAATGAATGTTCGGGTGATGGTAAAAGATGTTAATATGGTAGAAGATGTCAATATGGTAGAAGATGTCAATATGGTGGAAGATGTCAATATGGTAGAAGATGTCAATATGGTAGAATATTAATATGGTAGATGCAGTAGTATAACGTGTTTCATTCCCGATTTGTTTTCTTTCCTCTTCACCATCCCTACATTTTCCTTTGATTGATGCTATCTCACTTTACCATATATGAAAATGAATGTTCGGGTGATGGTAAAATATGTTAATATGGTAGAAGATGTCAATATGGTAGAAGATGTCAATATGGTAGAAGATGTCAATATGGTAGAATATTAATATGATAGATGCAGTAGTATAACGTGTTTCATTCCCGATTTGTTTTCTTTCCTCTTCACCATCCCTACATTTTCCTTTGATTGATGCTATCTCACTTTACCATATATGAAAATGAATGTTCGGGTGATGGTAAAAGATGTTAATATGGTAGAAGATGTCAATATGGTAGAAGATGTCAATATGGTAGAAGATGTCAATATGGTAGAATATTAATATGGTAGATGCAGTAGTATAACGTGTTTCATTCCCGATTTGTTTTCTTTCCTCTTCACCATCCCTACATTTTCCTTTGATTGATGCTATCTCACTTTACCATATATGAAAATGAATGTTCGGGTGATGGTAAAAGATGTTAATATGGTAGAAGATGTCAATATGGTAGAAGATGTCAATATGGTAGAAGATGTCAATATGGTAGAAGATGTCAATATGGTAGAATATTAATATGGTAGATGCAGTAGTATAACGTGTTTCATTCCCGATTTGTTTTCTTTCCTCTTCACCATCCCTACATTTTCCTTTGATTGATGCTATCTCACTTTACCATATATGAAAATGAATGTTCGGGTGATGGTAAAAGATGTTAATATGGTAGAAGATGTCAATATGGTAGAATATGTCAATATGGTAGAAGATGTCAATATGGTAGAATATTAATATGGTAGATGCAGTAGTATAACGTGTTTCATTCCCGATTTGTTTTCTTTCCTCTTCACCATCCCTACATTTTCCTTTGATTGATGCTATCTCACTTTACCATATATGAAAATGAATGTTTGGGTGATGGTAAAAGATGTTAATATGGTAGAAGATGTCAATATAGTAGAAGATGTCAATATGGTAGAAGATGTCAATATGGTAGAATATTAATATGGTAGATGCAGTAGTATAACGTGTTTCATTCCCGATTTGTTTTCTTTCCTCTTCACCATCCCTACATTTTCCTTTGATTGATGCTATCTCACTTTACCATATATGAAAATGAATGTTCGGGTGATGGTAAAAGATGTTTATATGGTAGAAGATGTCAATATGGTAGAAGATGTCAATATGGTAGAAGATGTCAATATGGTAGAATATTAATATGGTAGATGCAGTAGTATAACGTGTTTCATTCCTGATTTGTTTTCTTTCCTCTTCACCATCCCTATATTTTCTTTTGATTGATGATATCTCACTTTACCATATATGAAAATGAATGTTCGGATGATTTTCCGTCTTTGTGGGATTTGTGGACGTATGCTCACCTATGGCGTTCATAGATTTTGTGGGGATTGATAGTCATTTGAATATCTTTTTGCAAACATGTTACTTGCCTCATTTACTTGTGTCTGGTTGGCTGGAAGAGATTGTCCCCTGGTAATAAGCCCGCCAGATTGTATTTGCAATAAAAATGTCAAATAAATTAATAAATAGAAGATAGTGTTACCTCTTGACTACAATCTTTAATATAACATATCTGAATCAACAATATTCAGATCAGTTGAAGGGAACCTTACGAATGAAAAAAAAATAACATATTAAAAGGGTCGAAGTTAAACCAAATGGTTCTTTTTATAGTCAAAATACCTGTTCTACCGGAAGTTAGCCACCAGCATGATAATCTTCATACTGTTAACTGCAGCCTGAAACAACTCAGTAGAACTGCACCATAAAAACTCCTGAAAGTTCTTAAATCAAGAGATACGGCATTTTCCTCTTTTTCGTTTACCATTTATTATTCCATGAATGATCAGCTGTATTATAATGTATCTTGTATATCTCATCATATGACCGAGTTACAACTATAAGCAGCTCTTGGTTCTTATTTATACACATAAATACTTTGACGTCTATTTTTCAACAGGTTTTTAGGGTTGTTGCCGAGAGAAATAAATTTCAATGCTGACCCACCTTTCAAAGGCGCTACGGTCTTCACTTTTAACCCTTCCCTTACGGTGATAAAATTGAAACGCGCGCTCCGGTGTTGGGTAGTGAGTACGCGATCAAAAATTAGCGATTTTAAATCGGAAAAATAAGAACATTCATAGATAATCCCCTTAATTAATTATAATTGAAGTTAAAAATTATAATAATTGAGATTTATTTGCTGAAAACATTAAAAAAACCATCTGACAATGCTCACGGAACGGGCGTAGATCTAGTCTCGTTGCCAGCTCAACAGCTACTGCGGCGCGGCAGGGTTGGTGGCTAACTCGGGCGTGGCTTACACTTGCGAGGTTGAGACAATTGAGCTCCTCGCTATTCAGTGACATATGCAAAAGTGAGATGCGAATATAGTGTCGCGCTTCCCGCATACTCTTCACCTATCGTCAAGACCCAAGATCGAGGCACTCACAGCGTTTAAATGCGAATTTGTTTCCGATATTCACGAAATACTTACGATGTAGTCGATAAATTCTGATTATTATTAATATTTTTTTTTAAATCAATGCGTAAATATATTATGGAGGAATACCTAAAATCTTAACCTTGTATTTATTATATTTATAGAGATATTGATGGTTATTAGAAGCAACGTGTAGAAGATACCCAACACAGGGAAGGAAAGGTTAAAACGATATCAATATATAGTATTTTTAGCACGCAATAAACACCCACTCAGTTACCCGTACTCACGACTGCAGCGTGAACACGCTCGATGGATCTTGCGCTGGATGCTACGAGGTGTTCACGCTGTGGTCGCGAAAATGTGTAGCCGTGCGTATCAAAAGCGTGTTCAGTAAATAAAAAAATATATATCCCTTACTTTTAGATCTATTTCATCGAATCGTGTTCACTGACAATAAATATTATCACGAAAATAACAACTCGAATGTACAAAAGAATCAATCTTCTTTCAATAAAATTTCTTTCACAAAACGTTGACCCATTTGTCACGGTCTGTAGTTAGAGGCTTATTGGTCAATCGAGAATCGCCCATTCTGGTGACGTGACCCAACCAATAGGCCGATACTTCTTTCCAAATATTGCGTCACAACTTTTATTCGCATTATTTATTAAGTCGTCATATTTTCAGCAGTTAGTCACTTGCTTGAGACACTTTTTAAAAAATATTATGAATTTCTTTCATTTATCAAAGGCTTCGTCTTTAACTTTGTGTAACTCCATTTAGAACATTTACCAATACAATAGTTTGTTATTTCATTAATAATATTAACCTTTGCTATATTTATTTCTACCTCCTATCACGAGGTCCTTTTCAGTATGATTCCACGTCAAGAGAGCCGTAGAATAGAAGGCAAAATCACATGTAGCGGGGATTAATGTAGTTAGTGAAATAAAAAGTAATTTATTGTTAAATATTTGATTTTATTTATTTGTTAACAAAATAAACGAAATTAAGGTGTCTTTGATATCACTATTACAATTATACAACAAAAGATAACGTATCAGTATATCAAAAAAATCTGCAACAATTCAGAATACATATATCTCTCAAAATCTGCAACAATTCAGAATACATATATCTCAAAATCTGCAACAATTCAGAATACATATATCTCAAAATCTGCAACAATTCAGAATACATATACGAGTATCTCTCAAAATCTGTAACAATTCAGAATACATATAT
The DNA here is from genome assembly GCA_949825065.1 of Odontocerum albicorne. Classification (NCBI taxonomy): domain Eukaryota; kingdom Metazoa; phylum Arthropoda; class Insecta; order Trichoptera; family Odontoceridae; genus Odontocerum; species Odontocerum albicorne. The sequence goes on from OX463861.1 coordinate 25,386,539, forward strand.
CTCTCAAAATCTGCAACAATTCAGAATACACATATCTCTCAAAATATGCAACAATCCAGAATACATATATCTCTCAAAATCTGCAACAATTCAGAATACATACGAGTATATCTCTTAAAATGTGTTGCATGAAAATAAAAAGCTATTCTCTTACAGCATGGAGAGTAACAAAAACAATCCAATACAATTAATTCAATCCAATAAACAATACAAAATTTGAGATGGAATAAATAAAACCTTTCCTTTATTTAATTTAATAACGTTATCTATTAGGTGTTAATATAAGTTGTGTCCGTTTTTTCCAATTTAAAAATGAGCACCAAAAGTAAAACAAAATGGTAAATGTTATACGTCATTCGAAAGAAAAATTTCTACTCTACGAGATATTGTGCTTGCTTTTACGTTACATATATTATTTTATTTGATTACAAGCCTTCAAAATTGAACGTCAAGTAGACGAAAGTGAGCATTTTCGACACCTCCTTCTGTTCGCGTTCAATCGAAAGAATAAAGCTGCAAAAGCTGCTTGCGATATTTGCGAAGTGTACGATGAAGATGCTATGAATGAAAGGACAGCTCGTCGATGGTTTTTGCGTTTCAAAGACGGTAATTTCGACCTGAAAGACGGAGCGTTCCGGACGACCAGTGGACTTCGATGAAGACCGCTTAAACCATATTATTCATGAAGATCCCTTGATATATTAATTGGTTTTGCAAGCCTTTTATAATTCATTCTCTTGCTATGTCCAAACCATCTTAAGATTAATTCATAGGTTTTACTTATAACGTGTATTGTATTCTACATTGTGCTACCAGATATTCTTCGCATTTATTTTGTTTCTATCACTGTAACAATCTCCGTGGCCTATTTGGTAAAAAGGTTGTGTTCTAACCTGGGAGTTGCGGGTACAATTCATGTTGGAACCTACATTTAAAAAAAAGTATATCTGGTTTTCACTTCACGCCTCTATAAAATCTATCTGGTTTATTGTCATACACTGTAATACCAGTTAGTTTTCACTTCCTAAAATAAACAATAGGCTCTATCACACCACTATGTTCTATCAGTGTTCAAGATTTTGCAATTGATAAATATAATATTAAGTATGTCGTTAACCTTGTTTCCTGCTGCAGCGCGCCTTTTAACTATACTTCAAACTGATATAAAGTAATTATAATAAATTAAAAGTGATTAACTCAGATTACCTTTTGGGCAGCAGCTGCATAAAATGGCGTCGGGTTGATGGGTTTTGTTTATCAACCCCATAGGATTTATAAATTATACCTCAAAATATGGGTTCTTATTCTGGTTAGTTGCCTTATCACTGAGAATATCGATATTCTACCATCTTCGTTTTTCAATTTATCTTGACTTATTTTAAGAATCGACCGAGCGTAGAGAAGATACCTCGAAATGTATTATAATAAAAAAAAACTAAATTTTAAGTCTATTGTTCTTTCTGAAAAAACTTTCAGTCCCTGTACCCTTCAGTTAAGTAAACAGTAGCAAAAATAGACTTGGCTCATTTAAAAGTTATGATAAGAGAGACCTATGGTAACTAAATATTGGGGATGAAGGAAAACTACCGAGCTGACTTGTGAGAGGATTGAAGGCTTCGTATTTAGGGACCCCCATTATTTTTTATAAGTTGGCCCCAATGTATACGTTTATTCATTCAATACTTTATTATACAATGTATAATATGAAAATACCTTCCTACAAACCTTACATAGTTTAACAAGACAGTTTTGAATAACCTTCTTGGCCTAATTGGTAAGACTAAAAAAACCCAGATTTAAAAAAAAGGTATTGATTCAAGTTTTGTTTTTGCTTATTTTTTCCCTTCCTGTAGTAAAATAATCCGGCCTTTTCGGTGCTGTGTATTCAATACACATCAATACACATGTAAAAATGAGTTACACATGTAAAAATGAGAACTAGTTTCAAGTCATACGCAATTCACCTTTTAAGGTATTCCGAATTAACTTAATTTAAAAAAAGAGGACAAAATCTCAAAAAATTTATATATTATTTATATTTAAGGCATTAACATTGTAGAGGTTTAAAGATATTGTAAGTTCTTTTTATCAAACATTGTTAATTCCACTTTTTTAATGGTATAACCCTACCGGTTTCAAGGCTTTCACCTCGTCATCAGGGAAGCACAAACAAGACTGAATTATATTCAAACTGGTACCGCGATACACGTTTCTAACGGTATTTCGTAACCATAACCAAAATAATTCCAAGTCACATAAAGCCAGCTTTTTACACTAATTTTGATCTCCGGAAACTCTTATTTAACGGGAAAGGCAAAAATGGAATAATTAGCAACAGTGGTGTGTATACACTTTTATGTGCTGACTGTGCTAATTTTTCTATATGAAAGACAGGAAGATTCTTTGAAAAGAGATTTCGTGAACACAAATCCGCCTTAACAAATCCTCTAATTTATTCTAAAATATCGAATCATTGTCACCGTGAAAACCATACATTTTCTATTCATGATGCCAAATTCTTACATATCAGTAGTAACGGAAATAAATTGGACAGATTAGAGGCCCTAGAAATTTCTAAGTCAGTACATCGAGGAGAACATCTAGCAAACACATATATCCCAAGAATCTCTTCGCTGCTCGCCGAGGTTGTCCCATGCCTCCCCCAACCCCCAGTCCCCAACCCGAATGTTTACCGTTAGAAGCGTGTATCTCGGTATCAGTTCGAAGAGAATTCAGTCTTGTTTGTGGTCTCCTGATGTTGAGGTGAAAGCCTTGAAACCGGTAGGGTTATACCGTTAATGGTTATACAAAAAGTGGAATAAACACTGTTTGATAAAACAAGTTACAAAAACTTAATAATAAGTTAGAGCCTTAAAAATAAATTTAGCTGAATTTTTTTTTAACTTGAAAAATGTTTAAGTTTTCTTTTTGAAAACGCGGTTGGATCATTTTCCGGTAAGAAACCAGTACTTATCTGCATAACTCTTTTTTAGTTGTACAGAAGATATATAATATTATCGTTTAGCAATAAATTCGCCTTTAATAAAAAGTGTGTAACAAATAAATTAATCCAAGTATTACAAATGTTTCTGCTAAAAACATATTAAAATTTATGTACTTTTCAATTCGCTTTATACTTTTCTCGTAAGATATTTCTCATTTAAACTAAAGATATTATGACATTTATGCAAATAACCTTTTTCATAAAGGTACTATCGTGTCCATAAGCAGATATAAAACAAAAAGGTTTATTCATTGTATTTGCTCCTAGATGATATAAAAGCAATATCTTTATTTTCAAAGAGAATCGAAACAAAGTTAAAAGGTTCCCGAGGCTGAAATCTTTCCCCTTTGCACTGTTTAGGAGAGAAGGGGATAGATTTATTTATTTGGAATTATTTCCCTCCCCCCTGAAAATCGTAAACGGCCAATTATTTTGGAATTTAATAACCCGCTATGGGCCAATGATACACCATATTTTGTCTTTTAATAAGGCCACATCCCCTATAATGGAGGTATTCATTTTAGAATTGCTTTATTTTTTTCGATTGCGTAGGGGGAAATAAATTGTGTGGATTAACGGAATATTTGCTTTGTCAATGTATTTATCCGATTAAATTGTTTGCTTTTAAATTGATGAGATCCATTTTTAAGTGCGTACGTTTATATCGTTTTATTTTACTGCTTATAACGAACGGGAATAATTCGATACAATAGACTATCACGTCGTGATCGAGTATAATTATTAAGCGTCTCGTGGATGAAAAATGCCTGTCTCTCTATTGGTTTTAAAGTGTGTAAACTGTAGAGCTTCAGCAAACACATACACTCTTGATAGATAACAGTTTCTTAAGCAAGAATATCAATGTTCTGGGATTATCATCAAGTTAAACTTCAATACTAATTTGTAAATTTTTAGTTAAAATCAACACCGTCGTGATACCGCAACCACCGTATTCCCCAGATTTGTTCCCGAGGATGAAAAAGACATTGAAAGAACAACGTTTTGTGACCATTGATAAGATAAAAGCCAAATCACTAAGTGAGCTAAAGACGATCCCAGCAAGTGCATTCCATTAATGGTATTGAAAAAAAAAAACAGTGGCAAAAGTGTATTATATTGTGAGGTACATGGGTCGAGCGGTAACGCAATGGACTTCTATGTGGAAGATCGTTGGTTAAAACCCCACGCTGTGCTAGTCCCCTTGAATGACACAGATATTTTTTCACCTTAAATTCGGGGGCTTAAGAATACCTATAGCTTCGTTTATATATATATATTCTTTAAAAAAAAACCAACATTGGAATGGCGAAGGAATCCTTGACTACCAGGCCCAGCAAAGACGACTACGATATCCTATTGGCCCTACTTTGAATAGGGACCACATTAATATTAATAATTAAATCAATTCTTTTTGATGAAAAAAAAATCTCATTATTTTTTTACAAAGTCTACGTCTCGTATTATCATATAAAGTCTAAATATGATTCTGTATGCATAACTATAATATGTTCGATTATTATGTTCATAACTATAATACGAGTATGTTCGATTATTATGTACATAACTATAATATGTTCGATTATTATGTACATAACTATTGTATAATATGTTCGATTATTATGTACATAACTATAATATGTTCGATTATTATGTACATAACTATTGTATAATATGTTCGATTATTATGTACATAACTATAATATGTTCGATTATTATGTATATAACTATTGTATAATATGTTCGATTATTATGTACATAACTATTGTATAATATGTTCGATTATTATGTACATAACTATAATAGTGATGTCGGGTAAACCACTAAAGAACACCAAGGAGTTTGTCTACCTCGGGAGCAAAATAACATGGGACGGTCGGTCCAAGAGCGAGGTCGACAGCCGTATACATCAGGCTAGACTTGCATTTAATAAAAGGTCGAAAATAATAGAATCAAATAATATAGACCTAAAACTGAGAATACTCCTCATCAAGACCTATGTATGGAGTATCTTGATGTACGGCTGCGAGACATGGTGCCTATCCGAAAGAGATAGACGAAGACTAGAGGCTTTTGAGATGTGGTCCTATAGAAGACTATTAGGAATTTCCTGGAGAGACCGCATCACAAATGAAGAGGTTCTCCAACGAATCGAAGGAGGAAGGCACCTGCTCAGGATCCTGTCCGAAAGGCGTGCAAGATGGAGCGGTCATATAATACGACAAGAGGGCCTCTTGCATGCCATAATGGAGGGTATGACCGAGGGGACAAACTCTAGAGGACGCCCACGCCGAGAGTACCTGGAGGACCTGTTGGTGGACGTGCGCTGCTCAACATATACAGACTTAAAAAGAGCCGCACAGAACAGGGGGGAATGGAGGAGAAGAGTTCAAATTGCTGCAAACCAGTCTTAGGACTGCAACCACGGAAGGAACTATAATATGTTCGATTATTATGTATATAACTATTGTATAATATGTTCGATTATTATGTACAAAACTATAATATGTTCGAATATTTTCATGATGTTTTCCACTGGTTGAAATTTAATGTAACAATCATTATTTTTGGCAGACGTATAAATTGAGGGCATTCAAAAAAAAATTGCCACATTGCAAAAATTTCATTAAACTTCTCATTTTCACGTAATTACGCGGGAAAGGTAAAATAGGGGTAGCATTCGCGCTGACAGGGCTAAAAACTTATTGTGGACAACCCTAGACTTCTTATAACGTATTTTTATTATGTTATTTAATTTCACATACAATCCGCCGTTTCTCTATCAAGTAGGCAGAGAGTAGAGAGCGACAGACTTTTTTAATAAATAAATATAGGTTTATTGATAACAACATACGTGTAGTATGTACATTAAGTTACATATATATATTTGGATAATGTCAAAGAAAACACATTTAATAGATAAGCTATCAAAAGGTCTGAGCTCATCTCATAATATCCCCCTAGTCAAGATACAACCCCACCAATAGAGAACAAACCCGCCTACGTGGACAGCAGATTTTTTCAACCACTCTTCCGTCATCTAAAAAAATACTGCTTAAATTGCAGAATTCTTAAACTTGCCTATATTTGGTAACTCTTTTTTTCACACGTTTCTACCACCAATACTTGGGGTTTGCTACATTTAATTTTTTCATACTTTATCCATAATATCACATTCAATTTTTTTTCACATTTTACTAGCTTTTTAATACTTCTTTTAATACTTAATGGTTAGATCTAGAACGCCCTAAGGGAGACTTCCAACCCTTTCACTCTGAAAGTTAGTTTCTGTCAGTTCAGGAGTTGTAGAAATACTCGTATACTTGGGTACATTTGTCAACCCGCATACCGCGAGACCGCATCGCATGAGGCCCATCCCTTCGCTGCCTACCTTTGCCTTCCCTACCCTTCGTCACAAACCCCTGCTCGCTGTTAGCTACATCAAAGGGCCCAGGGCACTTTGTACCCAAGACAGGGGAGGACTTACAACTATGTAATAAAGTAATACTTGTATTAGAAATTAGGAGTAGGGAATCAAAGCCAATGTCTAAGTGATAATAATCTGGTCTATTATTTCCTAAGGGATCTCTATTCAGCCTTACATCTTCCATCCCCCTTACATAGTGGCGTTTAAAAAATAGTTTGGCTGCATTCGAAGTATTCACCGAAAGTACAGACAACTTGACAGGTTTATGAACTTCACGCCTTAAGTTGCTTCAGAAGTCTGTCTTCCCTACATAATTTTTTTTAACTCAGATTTGTCACCACCGAAGGAGGGTTGTCTTTTGGCAGTTTCTTCGTAGTTAAGTGACGTCTACTCATTAAAAGTAAAAAAAATCAATCTTCTAGCGTAGATCGCGCTTGATGAGGACTTAACATATGTATCTCAATGGTGGTAATAAATTTCTCTACAGGCTCTTGAAGTCTGAATTTCTCCACTCACTTATTCTAGCAACAGCAGGGTGTTAATACAGAGGTTAAGTAGTCTTAATACAACTGCGCCTTGATTACCACTTGGGACGTGGTGGTTATTGTTTGAATGATGACAATGTCACAATTTGATAAATCATTGAGTCCGCCACTGTTGCCAACTAAAAAACTCGCAAGACGTCAGAAACAAAAAGATTTTTTTTTGCCCAAACAAAGCCTGGAAGCCTCTTTTTGAAGGTTTACCATATTTTCATTCGAAACTTTCCTTAAAAGCATTTATTTTTGAGCGGCTTTTTATTACAGGACCCGCTGGAAAAAAGTTATTTTTAATAATTCTCGTTAGCAAAGTGTGCTTACTCCCTTATTACCTCATGTTATTAGAAAAATTGTATAAAGAACCTTCCTTAATTGATTTTTATATAATAGAGAAGGAAGTTCTTCTTGGATCTTTTTATTTTGATAAAATTTTCAAAAAGAAAAGTTTGTACAGAAATTGTCAGAGTTAAATGGTATCTTATTTATTTGTTTAGCACTTTTATTGCAAATACAATCTGACAAGCTTATTGCTAGGTGGTAATCTCTTCCAAACAACCAGACAATAGTAAATGAAGCAAGTTACATGGTTGCATAAATCATTCAAATGACTATCCATCCCCACGAAATTCATAAACACATACGTGAGCATATGCCCACGAACCCCACAAAGATGGACAATCACCCGAACATTCTTTAAATGTAAAGTGAGATATCATCAATCAAAAGAAAAGGAAGAGATGGTGGAGAGGAATGGAAAAATTGGGAATGAAACACGTTATTTTACTGACTAGAAATTATTCAGTTTTTTCAGTCGCTTCTTAAAGCATATTCATTATCTTATATATATAACCCGAAGACAAAAACTGAGATTCACTGAATTTTGCACAGCTCTTTCTTTATTTCATTAAATGTCAAATGTTCTATAACAGTGGTTCTTAACCTTTTCAGCTTCCAGCGCCTCTTAAATTGTCAAAATGTGTTCTAACACCCCCGGTAAAAATCTAATTTTGTAACATTATTCACATTTAAAATAAAAGATAAACGGGAACATAATTTACATAATAAAATACAGTTTCCATTACCAAGTTGGCATTTATTTATTTTATTTATTATTACACATGACAAGAAATATACATAATTTGCAAAAAAAAACAACAGGTAGTTTAATTTAGACATACATTATTTTAATTGATCTGGGTTTGTCGTCTTTCATTTGTCGTATCCCCAGTAAACTAGGCTTTTTCCTGTATCTCACTTATACCGCCAGCTTTCTAATCTGAAGGTTGCTGGTTCGATTCCCACTAAAACCGAGATATTAAAAAAAAAAACAAAAAAATATTTCAGTCTGGCACTTAAGGCCTCATAAGCATGTTGTTACGTGACAGTAATCTCTCAGGGTTGTGCTGTTTACAACGAAAGTGTTATACTTGATTCTTTCGGGTGCTGCTATAGTTGCCAGACGTATTTTTTTTAATGATAGTGGAGTTTAGTCCCAAGTAAGAGTTCCCTTGAGGACAGTTTACTCTCTAAGCCGCGCTACATAAAATTGTCCTTTGGATTGATTTTTTTAAATTTATGCTGTCCACCAGGAATCAATTTATTTACATGTACATATATATAATTTTCCTGTATGTTGTTAAAAATAAAGTAATAATAAAAAAGAATCAAATTAGTTATTCCATGTTTTTCAATTGTAATTTTGTACCGATACCTTGTTTTAAAAACGCAAATATTGTATAACACGCCTAGTTGAACCACGAAGATAAAAAGTCCATAGTAGTTTAGGAGATATGTCCTTAAGGGAGAGATGATGATGATTTGTTGATAAATAAAACACGTTTTCGATTGCAATGCGGAAAAGAGAAATTTTATTGGTAAACGTAGGTATTTATACTATTCCCGCGTGTGTGCGGGAATGCGAGCAAGATATCCCGCCGTCTCGTTTCTGCATTCGCAAAACGATTAATGTTGTATGTGGGTATCATTCAAATACGGAACTGGCGAGACAGATGTGTTGCCTCCTCGCTCTAGCATGGAATGCGCTCCACGCCCGGCAATGAGTTGAATGACCGGCGTTTGGACTTTGTACTTGTTTGTTTTGAATTGCTAAGGAATGCAAAGGTCATTTCATCGGTCATTGACCGCGCATATGGACGCCACAGTAGCTAGGGAAGATAAAAAGTCCATAGTAGCTAGTAGCTAGAAGATAAAAAGTCCATAGTAGCTAGGGAAGGCTCAGGAAGAGCTTGTCATACCCCCATAACTTTTTGAGTTTGATGTATCCAGAATGTGAGCTCTCTGAAGTGCAATAGTTTGCAAACTATAAACTAATACAAACACAGGTGATTTCATATTAATTATACTTTGTATATAGGTAAGGTGTTATCGTACCGTAAAATTAGTTTTTAATAACTTTTTAAACTAAATAAAAAGTCAAAATATGTGTATTTTAATTAATCTATAACACGAAAAATTGCCAAAGGCTATATCTATACACAAATTTATAAAGAGTCTTTCAAATTGAGCGTTTTTTTTAAATTATTGGATAAAACACAGATGGCGTCACGAACTTGCCTGTGTCTTGTGGCATTTGAAAAGTGTATTGTATGACATTTATACAAATGGAGTCGTATACAATACAACTACGCGTTCAAATTGTTGAATTATTTTATGTATTGTAATCTCCGGAAACGGTGATGTTAATTTGCCACGAAGATCATGTGATCTGACACCGTTGGACTATTTTCTCTGGGGTTACGTGAAAAACCAGGTCTAGAAGAATGAACCCCGATCAATTCCTGAGCTGAAGGACGAAATTATTCGCGTTATTGGTGATTTAGAACCGCAATTATGCCAAAATATCGAAAATGTTGACAAAAGAGAGGACATCTGTGGAGCTGCAAGAGGTGGACATTTGACGGATATTGTTTTTTGTGTTTCAATTTCATACATTATACTTCAATGACCAATAAAAAGTTTTTTGAAATCAAAGCAAATTGTGTTTTATTCAAGAATTTAAAAAAATTGAATTTAAAAAAACACTCAATTTGAAAGACCCTTTATCTTAAGAACTAACTTATCTACCTTCATTTTAATTTCGTACAAGTCATTTTATTTTTAATAAACTGAATATTTATTATCTTAGAAGTAGTTAACACTTTCGTATTACTTATAACTAGATAACAATTATTACAACTAATTATTTTCTTAAAAATTATTTAACACGTAGGTACATGTCCACACGTTTTCGCTACTTGCATTCCATCACATACACTCTGGTCAAACACAACATAAACTTGGCCTATCATAAATTAGGTACCACTGGTTAATCGATATGATTGTAAATAATCAAGACCATTTATATAGTGCCGTTCAGAGAACAGACTCTCCTCAAGGACGTTCCAGCTCGGGACTCAACCCATCTATTATTAAGAGATTAAAATATAACAAAATAAATATACAATGTTGAGTGTGAGGATAGGAAGGCAATGGCTGCGATCAATAGATTAGGCACTTCTAGTATAATGGTGACCTTATTAGAAAAATGCTTGTCTTCCGACTTCTGAAGGGACGGATTTGATTCTGGTTTTATATTATATAAAGGGTTTTAATTATGGCATCTTTAACAACTTTCTCGCAAACTCGACTCACTAAGTTATGTTGTATACAGAGAAAGTGTAAAAAAATAAAACATTTTGCAACAACATTGAAGAATAGGGGTTGAAAGGTTAACTTAGTGGATTGGCTTGAAATTCGATACAAAAAACATATCTTAAGTTATCTGGTTACAGAGCAAAGCTCGAAAAGAGAGAGAAGTTTTACGGTTTGGTAGGAACTCAGTGGCGCAACGTGGCGAGTTTACGGCATAAAACAAAACAAAAACACTAAGTAACTTAACAGGTTACCAAAAGTTTTCAACACAGGGCACGCCTCATTTTTTATTGCAGGCAAAACCGAATAACTCTTTTATTTCGCTGGTGGAGATGTTGTAAAAGGGTGGTGTTTATAAAGTGATTTTTTTACTTTGATAACCTTAAATGAGTTGGCGCTATACTTCTCGTACAAGGAATCCAATACTTTGACAAATTGTGATTTTTTGTAAGAATTTTTTGTTTCGAACATAAGTTTTTTTACCTACAATGTTGTTCAGGTATTCCGTATATATTTTTGATATCTTTGTAGTATAGGAGTTAAGCGTGGATGTGTAAAAAGATTGATACGAATTGTAGAAATAATGTAGAAATACGTGCATTGAGAATAGTACATGGGCTGACAATGTCGTCGCAGCTGGGCCTCGTAGTCGAGGACCCCTCGCTACTCCAATGTAAATTCAGTTAGAAAGCGAAGCTGTGCCGTAAAGTTTTATAATTAAGTGAGAGAGCAGCTGCACACCGGCAAACTCACCGGCTACACCACTGTACTGAATCCGATGGCATACATGTAGTGAGACGATTGGAGCACACCGGCTACACCACTGTACTAAATCCGATGGCATACATGAAGTGAGACTATAGGAGCACACCGGCTACACCACTGTACTGAATTCGATGGCATATATGAAGTGAGACGATTGGAGCACACCGGCTACACCACTGTACTGAATCCGATGGCATACATGTAGTGAGACGATTGGAGCACACCGGCTACACCACTGCACTGAATCCGATGGCATACATGAAATGAGACGATCGGAGCACACCGGCTACACCACTGTACTGAATCCGATGGCATACATGTAGTGAGACGATTGGAGCACACCGGCTACACTACTGTACTGAATCCGATGGCATACATGTAGTGAGATGATTGGAGCACACCGGCTAGATCACTGTACTGAATCCGATGGCATACATGAAGTGAGACGATTGGAGCACACCGGCTACACCACTGGACTGAATCCGATGGCATACATGAAGTGAGACGATTGGAGCACAATGTATGACAGATGGGAATGAAGTAATAATTCTAGTATTGTTAAAAGATTTACATTAAAGTTTTTTAGAAAAAAAAAATTATAAAATACAAAGTTGCTTAAAAATATGACAGGAGTCATTTGATGGTTTATATATATAACAAATATGACTATATTGGAAAGACGTGTAATGGGATAATCAGGAAACCAGAATATATGTCTATGCCCCGCACAGATAATAGTAAAGATCTGGGTGTCTTGTTCCACATCAATCTCGCATTTGGTCCTCACATAGAAGTTATGTGCAACTCAGCTTATAAAACTCTAGGATTTGTAATGAGAATCTCTAAGTCGCTTGAAAACCACTTGGTGCTTAAAACGCTGTTTAATTCATTGATCCGTAGCAAACTAGAAAACAATGCTTGCATTTGGAGCCCGGTGGGGACGCAGAACTCACTCATGGTGGAGATGGTACAGAAAAAATATCTACGATATCTCTATATGAGTGAGTTTGGTGTCTATCCATGGTTTTATCCTACACAGTTTCTGCTAGGCATGCTCGGGTATAACTCCTTGAGCGTAAGAAGAGATTTGCGTCTCCTGGTATACGTTGTCGAGCTCGTTCGAGGAGTTGTGAGCTGTCCAGCATTACTACAAAGATTAGCGTTAAATGTTCCTAACAATTACACTAGACTGCGCTGGCAAGAACTGTTCTCAATAACATACGCTAGAACGGGTATTCAAGCCGCTATGCCTGTTGGAAGGGCCTTAACTCTTTTGAACGGGACTGCTTCGGATATTGACATATTTCATATCACATTACCAAAAGCAAGAGTAAATTTTCTTCTAAGATTAAACGCGTTAAAAAGTTCTCATTAACGTATAGTATTTAAGTGATTTTGAATATATGTTTTATGTGTGTATATATGTTATGTATGCATTTACATATTTTTTTAATTTTATACAATTTTTTTTAATGTTAATATATCTTGTATTTCTCAATGTAATTAGGCTAAGCCTGTTTTGAAAAAAAAAAATCACTGAAGGGAAATATAATGATTTTTAAGTCGCTGTTTGGAACACGCTTTCGATGGAGTCAGTCATATGTAACTTTTAAAATTGGCCTAAAAATTGGATACACGTGTTGAAAGATTCCAACTTTCGAAAGTAATGAAGAATATTTTTAGACTCGATCATGTTTCGATTTTTTTACATATTTTTTTATATTTGTTAGACACATAAATATTTCGAGTGTATTGCTATGGTATTCTTATGGGGGTTAATTATAAGGTCGGTCTATGTTGTGGGTGTAGCCTGAGTGATGCGAGTCAGGGATAGCCTGCGGGCCACGCTACTTCTTGATTAGAGCGTGTTTGGGAAATAAGTGTCCTATTTACTTGATAGTATATGTTCTCACAATTTGTCTTAAATATTTTTTATCGTTCTTAGAAACCAAAACTAAAATTTAATATTTTGTATTACAATTTCGTTGTTTACAGTAAAACCTAGTTTATTTTCATGTAGTAATCTCTTCCAACCATCCAGAAAGATATGAAAAAAGTTAAAACCAGAATGCAACGTTGTTTTTAAATATTGGTAGCTGTAACCGAAATCGAAACCGTAACATCCTGGCTGGAAGATAGACATCTCATCAACTGACTAAGGAAGTCTTCTATTATCAAAGAAGCAATGAGTGTCTCACTGTTTTTTATAGCGCGTTTCTGAATAGTATTAAGTGTTAAAACATACATAAGTATCGTCACGCCGAAGGCAGAGAGCGAATCTGCAAACTTTTCTATCCAAGCACACAACTTTTACTTTTTCCACATTTATATATCTCGCTGTGCATAATCTTATATTATTCATACCTTTTCCACGCACACCTTAAAAGTTAGTCAGATTCTAATTTGCTTAAACCAACATATAATTTAACTGTTAAAAGTGATAGTTAAACTGTTAACTTCTGTGTATCGCGAGGGAGGAGTAATCCCGCTGTTTAAGAAAATTATGTTATTTATAATATCCTGAACCGTCGTTCTTTGATGTCTTAAAGATCCTACCCTAACTCCTTCACATTTATTCCTAAAAGACGAGACCCTGAGGGAGAAGAACCCTTTCGTTAATCGTTTTTGAAATACTTTTCAAAGGGTTGAACGTAGATACTTTTGAATTTTTTCAGGATATTTAAGGAATTAACTTTCATGGTTTCAAGTTATTAAAATTTTCGATTTGTAATTATGTTTATTTTTTTTTATAATTAGCAAACGGTTAAGTAGGCTTTGTATTTTTGTGTCATATTTCACATTTACTATCCGTTAAATAAAACCCCCTGAATATAAGCAGTACGAATTGGAAAACAAAGATCGAAAAATATAGTGAGCTAACATAATAGCTTTTTCATGACCAAATGTTAATGCAAAATAGTGTAAACACTACCAAATGATATCTTCAGGATGTCAGCTATCTCACGCAACTTTACTTTGCGATTTTCCATCACGATTTTGAGGGTTTTTTATGTTTTCTGGTGTAACAGCCTCATTTGGACGACCAGAGCGTTCAGCATCATTTGTGTCTGTACGACCGCGTTTGAAATCAGCATACCACCGACAAATGGTTGTTTTCGACGGAGCAGAGCCCGGATAACACTTTTCAAGCCATCGCTGAGTTTTAACGGTATTTTTTCTCATTAAAAAGCAATATTTTATCAACACACGAAATTCGGTTTTTTCCATTGTTTTGAAAATAGAAAAAGTAGCGTCACTAAAACCACGGTAACTCAATGATACAATGTCAGAATGTCATGAAAGTTTGACACGTAACTTTTAAAGGTTGGTATTAACTGAGAATGGTATGGATTTTTTATTAGAAGCGCCATCTGTTGGTTAGTCCCGGGACTTATTGATCGATGTATTATCTAAGGAAATACCAACTATAAGGGGACTAAGGTTACGATACAGCCTTAGACCCTTTCTATTAAATCTTATAAAAGACAAGATTATAGAAAGGGTTGCACCCCTAGATATCGGTTACGAGATGGGCGATTAAACAACGCTAACGTAGTATCAGCATCAAAAGATGACATACAAAGATTATTATACCGATTCCTCTCACAGCTTAAAATTATTGCACGAGTATCTTAATTAACGAAATGAAGAGTTTAACAGTATTCAGATCCAAAGAGATACAAACTAATCATTGATGCGTAAGTATGTACAGTACCCGGCGGTATGTAATACACATCGGGCTTAAGAAAGAGACTGTCAGCCATAATCGGCTAACTTCGGCTTTATGGAGCGTCGTCTCTGTCATTCATACACGTGTTCCATCACGATTTGTCAGTCGTTGTCAAGCGGACTGTTATCGCATCGTGCGACAGAGACGACGCTCTACAAAGCCGAAGATAGCCTATTATTGCCGACAGTCTCTTTCTTAAGCCCGATGTGTATTCCTTACTGACGAGTACTGTAGAACAAATGTTGCAATGTAATAGGCTGTTCAGGAAGTTTTATATTTTCAGGTCAATTTATTTGGTATATTTAGTCGACACAGGTGGTTTTTTGGGTATGATAGAATTTTGAATTGGCCGCCAAGATCGTGCAATTTAACGCCTCTGGATAATTTTCTTTGGGTTATGTTAAACCACAGGTTTACACCAATAAACCCAAGACTCTTGATGAACTTGTGGCATACATTTGTGGTGTTATTGGCGCCATACTGCTGGAAATGCTCCACCGAGTCATCGAAAATTGACGTGATCGAATTGGCCAGTGCAAAAAAAGCCGTGGAAGCCCTTTGAACGATATCTTGTTTAAATCATAAACGGCATAAAATATTCTTTCAAATTAAACCTTCAGATTTATTTGTGGTTTATTAGTTGTTGTTTTATTTTATTTTAAAGTTCTATCGTTCTTAATGGGAAACCCATCTTATGATGTGTACATAAGAGGTACATAAGAGCCAGCCACGGTCAACATATTAATGAAATTATCTTCAAACAATAATTGTCATTAAACAACCTATCAAATGAATTCAAATACACGGCCATTTAAATAATTTATATGTGTTTTGTTTCAAAAACAAATTCTATCTCACCCAAAAAAAAAAACACCTTATATAATCGTGACTTTATTTTGTAAATCTGTTTTCGATATTTTCATTATCTAAACAATCTTTCGTGCCGTTGAACGCTGATTATTTTCGATCAAAGCCTTGGTTTGGTCGCCTTCACTGGTAACTTAAGAGCAAATAGCTCTCCAACTTCTACAATTTTGGACCATTTACTAACAGACTCTCCTTATAGTGATGGTTTTGCCTACCAACCTTAAACTGTCCTTATAGTGATTGTTTTGCCTACCAGCCCTAAACTGTCATTATAGTGATTGTTTTGCCTACCAGCCCTAAACTGTCCTTATAGTGATTGTTTTGCCTACCAACCTTAAACTGTCCTTATAGTGATTGTTTTGCC
Organism: Odontocerum albicorne; assembly: GCA_949825065.1. Lineage (NCBI taxonomy): Eukaryota > Metazoa > Arthropoda > Insecta > Trichoptera > Odontoceridae > Odontocerum > Odontocerum albicorne. Next base: position 25,402,883 of record OX463861.1, read on the forward strand.
TACCAACCCTAAACTGTCCTTATAGTGATTGTTTTGCCTACCAACCTTAAACTGTCCTTATAGTGATTGTTTTGCCTACCAACCTTAAACTGTCATTATAGTGATTGTTTTGCATACCAGCCCTAAACTGTCCTTATAGTGATTGTTTTGCCTACCAACCCTAAATTGTCCTTATAGTGATTGTTTTGCCTACCAGCCTTAAACTGTCCTTATAGTGATTGTTTTGCCTACCAACCTTAAACTGTCCTTATAGTGATTGTTTTGCATACCAGCCCTAAGCTGTCCTTATAGTGATTGTTTTGCCTACCAGCCCTAAGCTGTCCTTATAGTGATTGTTTTCCCTACCAACCCTAAACTGTCCTTATAGTGATTGTTTTGCCTACCAACCTTAAACTGTCCTTATAGTGATTGTTTTGCGTACCAACCTTAAACTGTCCTTATAGTGATTGTTTTGCCTACCAACCCTAAATTGTCCTTATAGTGATTGTTTTGCCTACCAACCTTAAACTGTCCTTATAGTGATTGTTTTGCCTACCAAGCTTAAACTGTCATTATAGTGATTGTTTTGCATACCAGCCCTAAACTGTCCTTATAGTGATTGTTTTGCCTACCAACCCTAAATTGTCCTTATAGTGATTGTTTTGCCTACCAGCCTTAAACTGTCCTTATAGTGATTGTTTTGCCTACCAACCTTAAACTGTCCTTATAGTGATTGTTTTGCCTACCAGCCCTAAGCTGTCAACCTTAAACTGTCCTTATAGTGATTGTTTTGCCTACCAGCCCTAAGCTGTCCTTATAGTGATTGTTTTGCCTACCAGCCCTAAACTGTCCTTATAGTGATTGTTTTCCCCACCAACCCTAAACTGTCCTTATAGTGATTGTTTTGCCTACCAACTCAAAACTGTTATTATAGTGATTGTTTTGCTTACCAACCCTAAACTGTCCCTATAGTGATTGTTTTGCCTACCAACCCTAAACTGTCCTTATAGTGATTGTTTTGCCTACCAACCTTAAACTGTCATATAGTGATTGTTTTGCCTACCAACCCTAAACTGTCCTTATAGTGATTGTTTTGCCTACCAGCCTTAAACTGTCCTTATAGTGATTGTTTTGCCTACCAACCCTAAACTGTACTTATAGTGATTGTTTTGCTTATATGGAAAAACAGTTCATTTTACAACAATATTCATGCACTTGACCTGTGCCATTTCTGTTGGATATTCACTGAAGGTTCAATTACTAATATATGCGATTACAAACAACGTTTCCAGTAGTTATAAACCAAAATGTTCTATTAATGAAGTTGAAGACAATGTTGTCTCCCGACAACATTCTTCAAGACATCTGACTCACCAATTCGGATACGTGAAATTGTATGTACTCGTACATTGTGGCATACGAATCAATGAATAGCAAGTGAGTTATCATTGTGGCATACAAATCAATGAATAGCAAGTGAGTTATCATTGTGGCATACAAATCAATGAATAGCAAGTGAGTTATCATTGTGGCATACAAATCAATGAATAGCAAGTGAGTTATCATTGTGGCATACAAATCAATGAATAGCAAGTGAGTTATCATTGTGGCATACAAATCAACGAATAGCAAGTGAGTTATCATTGATTGATGGCACCGAAAAGAAATGGTGGATAGGAAAGGCGAATGTGGTACTGTGGTGTGGAATTGTCTGCTTCTAAGTATTTAAGAGATAGGTGACGTGTGCAGCTTTAGGAAAAAATTTAAGACAACCTTTTAGGGAGGTGTTATTAAAATGATTACATACTCGTATTATTAAATAATAAAAATTTATTTGTATTTTTTTCTTATATTTAATAAAGTAGCCTATAACACAGACATTAGCCAAAGGCTATGCAAATTTATATCGTTAGTACTTATCCAATTTATATATTATAATGAACTAACTTAATTTTAATTTCCTACGTGTAATTTTATTTTAGATAATCTTAATATTTAGTTTTTTTATAAATAGTTAATACCTACATACTACTTATAACTAGATAACAATTCTTACAACTAATTATTAAGCACATACGTATCCACTCGTTCCGGCTACTTGTATTCCATCACATCCACTCAGACCTTAGTTCACCTTGCTAATACTGTAGGTGGACTAGTCAAGCAACAGATAATGCTTTGGAAGCCTGTACTTATAACGTAAAGATAAACCTCCGTGGCCTGGTGGTAAGACACTTGTCTACTGATCCGGAGGTTGCTGGTTCGATCCCCGCTGGAACCCAGATTTTTTAAAATAGGATTCCAGTCTGGTTTTCACTTAAGGCCTATAAAAACATCTTCCTGGTTGGCTGGAAGAGATTGCCACATGGCAATAAACTCGCCAGGTTTAAAAATAAAAAAGACATATCGTACTTACTCTCGCAAGCCCCTAGGTTCATCGTTAATTTTTCTATTGTAAGTTTACTGTAGTTTTCTTTCTAAATATGTTCTTTTGAATATATACAGAAGCAGGGAACCCCCAAATCTAATGGCCACAGTCGCTACCTTTATATCCATACATTCAACTTATTTATATTTATATTGTAATATTTTTAATATGACAATAATATTGGGTTCAATAACTGAGTTAGAGCGCCCTTGAGGAGAGTTTTCTCTATAAATGACCCTTCATAAATTATACTTTTATTATTATTATGAAATGAAACATTAAATAACGTGTTTTTCAATGACTTTTTGGAAAATTCCAATTATTTTTTAGCGATCAATAAAAGTATTAATCTTTTATAAAATGTATTCAACCTATCACTTTTCCTGTCAAATTTAACAACGTAGCAAAACTCGCATACATTCCACAACGAAGGTAAGCCATCTGACCTATCTGGTATCCAAACTAATTGTTTGTTTCCATAAACAAAACTTTCCTGAAAATCCCCCGAAATGTCTGAAGTGACCCTCCCTCAGCCCCCAGCGCCCAGCCTGCCGCTACAAGCGCGGTGGCAACAACCACCCCAAGTACCTGCAACCCTTAGTTTGATAAACACTGACTTTGTGAAAACACCATCTTCCCTATACACGATTTATAATCTACAAAACAAATCTTACTTTCTATTATTTTACTCCGCTCCGCTCTTTTTTTTACTTTTTTTCGAGAACACAAATGCTGTCACTCCCGTAATGCAAATGGATGGAGAAACATTACCAAATTGTGACTCCTTTAAGTATCTTGGGTCACTCATCTATACCGATGGAGGATGTTCAGCAGATGTAACACATATAATTAGTGTGGGATGGATGAAGTTTAGATTAATGACGGGAGTTCTATGTGATCCGAAAATGCCAGTAAAGTTAAAAGGAAAAGTATACCAAATGATTGTCAGACCCGCACTTCTCTATGGCTCCGAATGCTGGACGATGTATAACTCTTACTCTAGGCAACTAGAAACTGCTGAAATGCGCATGCTAAGATGGCCAGCTGGTGTGTCCCTAAGAGACAAAATAAAAAGCTCACGCATTCGTGGAAGCCTAGGTGTTACAGACATCAACAGTAAGATGGAGGAGAGGCGGATGGATTGAGATGGTATGGGCACGTTGGACGCAGAGCACCCGATCACATTGTGAACCAGGCAATCTCCATGGATCTTCCTCGAATAACAACCAGAGAAAGACCAAAGAATTTATGGGTGGTGCAAAAAGATAAATAGCATACAACCTGAGGAAGAGGAGAGCTGACTCCAAACAGTCTTCGCAGACAGTGAATTGAGATGAAGCCAGGGAGAAGAAGCTCTTTTTTTACGTCGTCCTTGACTGTCCATGCAGTGAGACTTTGGTGTCAGTTACAAACCAATGTTAGACTTGCTCCGTCCTTGGCAAGCTTTAAGAAGCGACTGAAAAAAAACTCTTAATTTCTAGTTAGTAATGTAGCGTGCTTCATTCCTGATTATTTTTCTTTCCACTCCACCATCCCTTCTTTTTTCCTTTGATTGATGATATCTCTCTACATATGAAAAGGAATGTTCGGGTGATTGTCCATCTTTGTGGGTATATATTCATGTATATGTTCATGGATTTCGTGGGGATTGGTAGTCATTTGAATGTTTTTGTGCGACCATGTAACTTGCTTTATTTTCCTTTGTCTGGTTGATTGGAAGAGATTACCGCCTGTCAATAATTTCGCCAGATTGTATTTGCAATAAAAGTGTTAAATAAATAAATAATTATTTAAATTCCTAAACCAGTGCATCAAATTGTTTTTTTTTCGTTGTATTTTTTGACATAATATCTTGGTTTCAATCGCGAATTAAACTTGCATATACCCACCGAAAATATTGTTTGACAGGTGTCACTTCTTGATATATAAGACGTTCAATAACAATCGTAAATATTATATGTATTAAGAAGAAATACCTTTACCGTTAAAAAGTGTAACAAATATATGAAAAAAAAAGATGTTTATAATGAGTGAGAATGCTTGATTCTTCTAACATTTATTACATTAACACTCAATTATTAGATTCACATATCACTCTCAAGTTTATAATGAGTGAGAACGCTTAATTCTACTAGCATGCTTGATTCTTTTTATAATGAGTGAGAATGCTTGATTCTTCTAACATTTATTACATTAACACTCAATTATTAGATTCCCATATCACTCTCAAGTTTATAATGAGTGAGAACGCTTGATTCTACTAGCATGCTTGATTCTTTTTATAATGAGTGAGAATGCTTGATTCTTCTAACATTTATTACATTAACACTCAATTATTTGATTCACATATCACTCAAGTTTATAATCAGTGAGAATGGTTGATTCTTCTAACATTTATAATATTTACACTCAATTATTAGATTCACATATCACTCTCACTCACTCTATAATATTGCAATATAAATAAATGTTAACAACCGAATAATATATCATAAAATTTTCTGTCACTAAGATATCTACTCTGTTCTGAATTTCGAAAATTTTCAGTTTCATCCCTGAAATGGATTTATCTCAAGATTTTGTTAAAAATCCCTTTAAGATGTTACCTTTGTAGCAAACTAGTACCTATTTTTTTAAATAAATTTTCGGCGCCATCAGGTAAAACGTCTTAGCAAATAGGCCACGAAGGTTTTAAAATTGAGGAAATGTCATAGAAGGATTTAATGTAAAAACTCGCGACATCATAAAATGGAATCGCGTATCTTAAATTTATTTAAATTGAAGGATAGTCAGGTAACTGGCTGTATATATATAAAGATGTACGTACGTTGTCAACTCGTTCCAGAAACTTTACACTGTGTCGAAGAGGAACACTAATGGATTACTTCTCTGTTTACCTCCCTGGAAAGATCTCTGGTGACTCCTCACCATAGCTCTTCATCCTGTCTTCAATGTCGTGACATACTTTCATACCAGATTGACGTTAGTTACATCAAACGTTACTGGTAACACGATATTCCTTTGAGATAATATTAAACTTGGTTAAAATATAAATGAGATGTAATGTGAATCTTCAAAAGAGGCTGAACAAAATCCTGTCACTTCCTGAATAATACGGACATGTTTGTGCCTTGTTTTTAGGCGTTTAAGGAAACTTACAACTTCGTAAAAGGGTTGATGTGTTTTTTGGTCAGATATTTGAGTATAACGGGAGGATATCGGATTTAATTCCCAACGATAACCAATAATTTAACGGAATAATCGTCTGTTCTCCTTGAGGTAAATCTTCAAATTTGAGAAGTTTTCAGTAAACTTGAAAAGTTATTTGTCATATGTGCATCTATTGAGAAAAAAAATATGAACTCAACACATGCTTGCACTCAAGATATTATAAGGAAAATTATGAAAATTAATAATTATTTCATTAAACTGATCATGAGACGTCTTCGACATGGGATTTACATGGTTTTCCGTGTCTGGGATCTCTGTAGGGTGGATTCCTTAAAACTTTAATAATTCTAGTAACCTTAAATTTACCTCACCCGTTTTGAATCCTTCCTACAGTATCCATATCAATAGAACTGAAAGTGTTTTCAAAACAGATGTATCAAACATTTTGACTATAGAACCCTCAAAGCCTTTGTCGAATCGGCGGTCGCACACTCGGTCAATGACCGACGATCCGACCTTTGCATTCCTTGACAATTCAAAACAAACAAGTACAAAGTCCACACGCCGGTCATTCAACTCATTGCCGGTCGTGGAGCGCATTCCACGCCAGAGCGAGAAGGCATCACATTTGTCGCGCCAGTTCCGTATTTGAATAATACCTACATACAACATTAATCGTTTGCGAACGCAGAAACGAGACGGTGGCATATTGCGAGCGTATTCCCGCACACATTCAAGAATGATATAAATACCTACGTCTACCAAATAAATCACTCATTTTCCGCATTGTGATCTAAAACGAGTTTTATTTATCAACAAATCATCATCATCTCTCCCTTAAGGACATAGCTCCTAAACCATAAAAAGATCTCACTTTCCAATATAAGAGAAGTTATAGATCTACTCTATCTACACAAAACTCGCAACAACTTGATTAATAGTCCATTCTTGTTGGCTGAGAATCAAGTTTATATCCTTCCGAGAACATCAATACTCAGCAGATTACAATTTCCAAATATTTCAGAACAAACTACATGCAATTGAGATTTATAAATCGAGCCTGAATTATGAACGATAGGTTTATCGTCAAGCCAAATATGAACGATAGGTTTATCGTCAAGCCAAATATGAACGATAGGTTTATCGTCAAGCCAAATATGAACGATAGGTTTATCGTCAAGTCAAATATGTTTGCCTCAATCAAATACCATCCGAAATTAACGTACCTTACATAGGTATATTCGTAGATTTATAAATTAAAGAAATTCAAGGAATAAATAAAAATGTTCAAAGATAACAACGTCTCGCCCTTTTCATTTTTTTTATTATTACACATGACAAGAAATATACATAATTTGCGAAACAAAAAAAAAACAAGAGGTAATTTAATTTGGACATACAACTTTAATGGATCTGGGTTTGTTGCCTTTCATTTGTCGTATCCCCAGTTAACTAGACTTTTGCCTGTATCTCACTGAGGATATTAAGCATGAAAAATAAATCGATAATTCTTTCCAATTTTTGATTACACAAAAACAAAACCTCATTGCACATTTTCAACAACCTGACAAACAGTGACACTCAATTACCACTGGAAACATCATGCTGAATCAAACCCTACACACATCATCACTCCAGAAAGATTAAAAATGTTCATTCCATAATATACCGCACACAATCGTACGAACAAAAATACACAGAAACACAAATACAAAACAATAAAAATTAAAACAACCAGAAGAAACCCACATTCAAGAGCCCATACAAATCTTATCCACACGTCATTCCTCATTGAATCCTCCCGTTTTATTTTCCATACTCTAGTTTTGTTGAAATTATTGTAAGTAAAAATGTTATAGGCTTTTATTTCATATTTTTATTCCTCGTTTATTGTGAGTTTATAAAAAAAAGTTTATCATTTCTCAAATAAATAAAATTAAAATCTACACCAAGGTTTTAACGTGAATATTGGAGATATAATAAGTCAGTCATGTGGCACATCCAGGATTTAATAATAAGTCACTAAGCCTCTTAGATCAGTTCATAATAAAATATTTTTTTAATATACTTAGTAAGTTCAATTATTCAGTGAGTTAGATTGTTTACCTGAGCCTTGACCTGTCTCAGGTTTGTATTTAATGTATGGGGGATGGTATGCATGTACGTATTGCATTTCGATATTTTTTTAGTATATTATGATTCGTGTAAAATTTTCTAACAAATGGTTTCTGACAAATTCTAATTTAGTGAACCTTTTTCAATGCTCTTGGAAAAATTTTAAACGGTCGATAAAAGACCGTAAATTTTAATAAAATTTTGAAAAAAATCGTGGTTGTAAGAGAAATTTTGTGGATAAAGAGGGGCTTAAGATGTGTGAGTGTCATGATAGAAAATTATGGCACTCTATCCTCTCTGCCTACTCCGACAGAGAAATGGCGTAATGGTTTCTATGTATGTTTATTATGTAAATATTCTAATAAAGAGTGCCACAAAGTAAGCAGCGAAATTCCTGATAAAATAAAAATATCTTCGTTGATAGATTCTTCGACATTTTGAGAGGTTTTTACAGTAAAAGGGTAGTAACGACCATCGAATTAACTTCAGTGACAAAATGTCAGATACGTATCACTTGTCATATAAGTATTTTAAAAAAAATGCCACTTACTGTCAATAACTATTTCGTAATAAATATCAAATATGACACCTCAGTTACACTGTGACACTTTGCCATTTCAAAACAATAATTCGATTTGATGACTGAGGAAAAAATGTGTAAATAAAAAATTATTGGGAATTTCACAAAAAAAAATATATAATCACATTGGCAACTCCGAGTCAACGCTTCTGTTATCTACCTGCCGATGTATTTCTTATTTAGTGTTGCCATGTCGGCGTGCCCTGAATTACGCGCCATTTTATTACAGTCACGTACTTTTTGGTGTCGCAATATATTCGAGAGAAAAAAAATGTCAACCATTATAAATATTTCAAAACGCTCCACGGTAAAGTTTCCTCTTCCCTTTTTCCACGTCATTCGTGTCCTTTTCGCGCTCGATTTCGAGAGGTAAAAATATAAATAAATTATAACTACCTCGAACACGTCCCATGACTTTGATTTCAATTCTTAGTAACGTCCTGAAAAAGGATAAAATAGGGTATGTGCAGTATACGTGTAAATAGTTTTTAATAGATGGCAAATGTGAAATTGTATGACGAGCTTATGTAGTGCCTATCGGTGGGACAAGATGACGTTTTCATTGGAACTTTGAAGTTTTTTTTAAGTGAAACTTCTATAGGCGCGGTAGGGCAAATTGGCCCGAACGTCACGAAAAGTGAAACGGTGTATTATATTATTATTAAATTATTATTTATTATGAAATATTTTAAATATTAATAAATTATTATTAATTATTTTAATATTAATAATAAAATATTTTTAATAATAATTAATTATTTATTATTAAAATTATTATTATTTATTATTTAAAATAAAAAAATAATCTTTTTTGTTATATGTTGTTTTTATATTTAACACTTATTAATTTTATTTTATATTAAATTGCTTTATTTAATATTTATTTTAACATTTATTTTAATATTTATTTAATATACAATTAATATTTAATATTTAATTATAATAATATATGTGTATGTTTTAATAATATTAATAATTATATTATAATTAATTATAATATAATTTATTTATAATGTAATATAATAATATTATTAATAATATTTTATTTATAATATTTTATAAATAATATAATAATAAATAAATAATTATTTAAAAATAATTAATAATAACATAAAAATATTATTATATTTAATATCTAAAAATATAAATTTAATATCATGATATTAAGTGTATTATATCGTTATTATTTATTATAAAAATAAAAAATTAAATATATTTGCATTTAATTAAGAGAGATTTTCTTGAATTGAATTCTCATAACCATTTCCTAATCCTAAAAAAAAATCGTTAAATGGAAAAAAAGCAATGCATAAAATCTACTTTTCCTAGGAGCTAAGAAGTTTCACTTATACAATACAACATAGTTAAATTATTTTATGAAAATGGGCGTTCAGTGAAAAATGTTTTTAGATAATATTTACGGGTTGCGTAATCGTCCATCTGAAAGCACTATCAATCGAGTTATTAAAACATTTCAAGGAACTGGTTCGGTGGAAGATAAAAGAAAATAAAGATATAGGCGTAGCGGTCGTTCACAAGATCATATTGATTCGGTCCAGCATCGTGAAAGTCTTGCTGAAGACCCAGAAATGTCCATTAGTTGACGTTCACAACAAGTTGGACTCGGTGAATCCACAACATGGCGTATTTTACAAAAATATTTAGCTCTAAAGGCACATAAGGTTTAAATAACACAGGAACTAAAGCCATTGGATCATGCGAAACGTCGTATATTTGTCAATTGAGTCAAAGAATAACGAGATGAATTAAAAAAAGCGCTCAATTTGAAAGACTCGATCCTTATTTTTTGTGAAATCTTAGGACTTGCATAACGCCTAGTTTAATTGAAGTGTATTTTAGTATAATTGGAGTGTATTTTAGTTTAATTGCAGTGTATTTTAGTTTAATTGGAGTGTATTTTAGTTTAATTGGAGTGTATTTTAGTATAATTGGAGTGTATTTAAGTTTAATTGGAGGGCATTTTAGTTTAATTGCAGTGTATTTTAGTTTACTTGGAGTGTATTTTAGTTTAATTGGAGTGTATTTAAGTTTAATTGCAGTGTATTTTAGTTTAATTGGAGTGTGTTTTAGTTTAATTGCAGTCTATTTTAGTTTGATTGGAGTAAATTTTAGTTTAATTGGAGTGTATTTTAGTTTAATTGGAGTGTATTTTAGTTTAATTGGAGTGCATTTTAGTGTAATTGCAGTGTATTTTAGTTTAATTGGAGTGTATATTAGTTTAATTGGAGTGTATTTTAGTTTAATTGCAGTATATTTTAGTTTAATTGGAGTGTGTTTTAGTTTAATTGGAGTGTATTTTAGTATAATTGGAGTGTATTTAAGTTTAATTGGAGGGCATTTTAGTTTAATTGCAGTGTATTTTAGTTTACTTGGAGTGTATTTTAGTTTAATTGGCGTGTATTTAAGTTTAATTGCAGTGTATTTTAGTTTAATTGGAGTGTGTTTTAGTTTAATTGCAGTCTATTTTAGTTTGATTGGAGTAAATTTTAGTTTAATTGGAGTGTATTTAGTTTAATTGGAGTGTATTTTAGTTTAATTGGAGTGCATTTTAGTGTAATTGCAGTGTATTTTAGTGTTATTGGAGTGTATTTTAGTTTAATTGGAGTGTATTTTAGTTTAATTGCAGTATATTTTAGTTTAATTGGAGTGTGTTTTAGTTTAATTGGAGTGTATTTTAGTATAATTGGAGTGTATTTTAGTATAATTGGAGTGTATTTTAGTTTAATTGGAGTGCATTTAAGTTTCATTGGAGTGCATTTTAGTTTAATTGCAGTGTATTTCAGTTTAATTGGAGTGTATTTTAGTTTAATTGGAGTGTATTTTAGTTTGATTGGAGTGTATTTTAGTTTAATTGGAGTGTGTTTTAGTTTACTTGGAGTGTATTTTAGTTTAATTGGAGTGTGTTTTAGTTTAATTGGAGTGTATTTTAGTTAAATTGGAGTGTATTTTAGTTAAAAAGTTATAATCAAATCAAAATAAATTATTTTAAAAACGTAATAAAATGTTTATTCCTATAATTAGTTAGGGTTTTAGCGTTTAAAATAATCTTAACTACTTTTGAACGCTCACAAAACACAAATCTAACAATCTACTCCCGAAATTATATAATTAGTTAATTCCTTATTAAATTTCGAGTATCCAAATAGTCAAAGTAATCGTATACCCCACCATGCGTATAGAGCCATTAAATAAACATCAAAGGACTCGCCATATCCCCTATTATCCTTCATGGATGAATATATTATGAATTTAACTTTAATAATATCAATTTTAATTTAAAATTCGGTTACTTTATCATACAGTGGTTTAAACGATTTTATTAAAACCAGGGATGAATCAGGATACGATAAAATTACGAAATGGAATTTCGTAATTTGATACAATCATTCTAGACAAGCATGTAAGTCCAAATATTGAGTTTTTAGATAAATGCAATTTAAGTTTCGGAATGCGATGTAAAATCAAGTTTTTGATAAAATAAAATACAAACAGATGTTATTTAAATGACAGTTTATTTATTTATAAGAATTACTACAAAAAATGAGTAACATAAAAACATATTACTTAAAAATTAAAAATACGGACACCTGTTTTGGACTTAATCCTTTCTAAGTAAAAATAACTGTAAAAAGGTGACTGAAACTGTTCTAAAATATTGTTTTTTCTATTAGGTGTTAACATAAATTGTGTCCGTTTTTTTTTCAATTTAAAAATGAACACCAAAAGTAAAACAAAATGGTAAAGGTTATACGTCATTCGAAAAATAATTTTCTGCTCTACAAGGTATTGTGTTTGCTTTTACTTTAAATATATTATTTTATTTGATTACAAGCCTTCAAAATGGAATGTCAAGTAGACGAAAGTGAGCATTTTCGACACCCACCTTAAACCATATTATTCATGAAGATCCCCTTCAAACCACCATATAATTGGCTGAGCAGATTAACTGTAGTTAGATGACTGTATACCGCCATCTTAAATCAATGGGAAAAGTCCAGTAGTTCGGCGCTTGGGTTCCACATGTTTTGAGTGAAAACAACAAAAATCAACGTTCGACAATTTCTGCTGGTTTGCTCGCGCGTCATCGAGCTACGCATGACCACAAGCAAAGGTTTCTTTACCGCATCATTACTGGTGATGAAAAATGGTTTGAAAATGGTGATGAAAAACGTTTGAAGGGGATCTTCATGAATAATATGGTTTAAGCGGTCTTCATCGAAGTCCACTGGTCGTCCGGAACGCTCCATGTCTTTCACGTCGAAATTACCGTCTTTGAAACGCTAAAACCATCGACGAGCTGTCCTTTCATTCATAGCATCTTCACCGTACACTTCGCAAATATCGCGAGCAGCTTTGGCAGCTTTATTCCCTCGATTGAAGAACAGAAGGTGTTGAAAATGCTCACTTTTGTCTACTTGACATTCCATTTTGAAGGCTTGTAATCAAATAAAATAATATATGTAACGTAAAAGCAAACACAATATCTTTTAGAACAGAAAATTTTCTTTCGAATAACGTATAACCTTTACCATTTTGTTTTACTTTTGGTGCTCATTTTTAATTGAAAAAAAAAAACGGACACAACTTATGTTAACACCTAATAGAATATATTATTTATTCCAAATCACTTGATGTGTCGTGGGTTATTAAGTCACGAACGCTTGTGCTGGTTGGCAGGGAATAATACCAACTATGAAATTGCTAAGGGAAGATAAATTTTTTTTTATATTTTCATAACAGCGAAACTATATTACTTTGGGACATAAATGTTTTTTTCGTGTGTAGATATTTTTATTTTAAGTAAAATGGCATCAAAAAGTCATTTTAAGCAAAAATGGACTTGAATGTTTTTTGCAGAACGACGACGATATCTAATATCTTGGTTTCTCTAACACATACTAAAACTAGAACATACCATCACGCCGTTTTCGCTTCCATGTAGTTCGTAAAAAAACTGGATTCAATTACATGAACCAACTAAAATATTTCTGCCAACTAAAACCAAAATTTATATCTTTTGCAATGTCTGCTCTTTCCGATTTTGAACTATGCGGACATATGTTATTTGGATGTTACGGAGAAACTGCTGAACAAATTAGTGTCTTCAAAATGGTTGTCTAAAATTTATTTTTATCTTGAGAAAGTACGATCAAACCATAAAGCGCTGAACTGGTTGAAGGTGAAAAATAGACGCCAAATTCACATACTGTTGTGTAATATCCTTAACTGTCCCGCCACCCCATCTATATTTACGAAAATGTTCAGTGATTTTCCTATTATGGACTAAAGCTACGCTCAAATCAGGAAATCACGCACACATGGTAAGGTTAAGTAAAATAAAATACGTCCAAGAGAGAAGACACGTAAAATTCCAGGTTCATCCCCCAACCCCTTTGTACGAGCCCGGCCGCGAGGATATCAAATGTTTTTCTACCTGTTGTTCATTTAAATTAAATGAAAAGAAAATAAATACTGTAGCGTATGGAAATTACAAACCAATTAATTAAATAAATATACAATTATATTTCATGTCTTGAGTCGGCCCACTTTCTGAAACATAGTTGAAATGTTCAACTTCGCTCTGTTTGCTTTGAAATTTCAATATGCCACTAGTGACTATCTGTACCTGCCTCACTCCCTCTCTGTGTTCCCAGCCTTCTAGCACAACTAGCGTAAAATTAGCCGTGGAGTATCGTTATATTATGAAAGTAAATTTCCATCTATTTGGCTGGCTTGTAGATATTAATTATTAACAACTCAACACAAGTCTCAAAGACAAAGACTGTTGAGCATCGAAAACAGATGTTTTGCCCAGATCCACGGTGTACTTTAATAACAATAAAATGGCAATTTATGTAGCACCGATTAGGGAGCAAACTCTCTTAAAAAATTATAACTCTCTTCAAAAATAAATCTATACATAAACAACGTTTCCCCTATTTTTTTCATTGTGTGTGCGGCCCATCAACTTATATGTGCAAGAAAAAAAAAGACTCCTTACGGCGCGTGGACTCTATGTGGCGTTTCCATGCTCCGCACACATCTCAAAGAAAGGAACCTGAGAATCCATAAAAAAATATCAAATAAAATATATAATTGCGCAAAACAAAATATGGTTACAAGTTCCTTACTTTGAAATGTGTGCGGACAATTTTTAACAGATGTGCGGTGGCACACGCGCACATCTTAGAGGGAACGTTGTACATACACATATAATCGTATACACATCTAAGTTGAGTGTAAGAATAAGAAGGTAGTGCATGTGGTCATTAGATAAGATTAATTCCTTGCATCTTCGAGTGTTTAGAAAAACATATTTGGTAAGAAAACCGCAAAAAACTTACCAAGAGAAAACGAACTACAAAGAACCCTTTGTAGTTCTTCCGATATGTGATAGTAACACATTCGGCTTTAGGTGAAGTATCGTTGTTGTTGGGTCGCGTAGTCGAGGATCTTCTTAGTCCGCATATAAAGGATGTTTTTGAGGTGTGATATGATTTTGAATTGGCCGCCAATATCGTGCCATTTAACGCCTCTGGATTATTTTCTTTGGGGTTATGTTCAATCACAGGTTTACACCAACAAATCCAAGACTCTTGATGAACTTGACGCCAACATTTGTAGTGTTATTGGCGCCATACTGCCGGAAATGATCTACTGAGTCATTGAAAATTGGTGTGATCAAATTGGCCAGTGCAAAAGACGCCATGGAAGCCATTTGAATGATATCTTGTTTAAATCATAAACGGCATGAAATATTCATTCAAATTAAACCTTCAGATCCATTTTTGGTTTATTAGTTGTTGTTTTATTTTATTTTAAATTTCTATCGTTCTTAATGGGAAACCTTTCTTATGATTGGTTAAGGTACATACACCATTGGCCAGCCACGGTCAATATATTAATGAAATTATCTTCAAACAATAATTGTCATTAAACAACCTATCAATTGAATTCAAATACACGGCCATTTAAATAATTTATATGTGTTTTATTTCAAAAACAAATCCTATCACACCCAAAAAAACATCCTATACAACTACGAGTTTTCTTTTTTTTACATTCACTTCTTTCAAAATATCATTATCTCAATCCAACCATAAATTAATTGGTTTCCTCCACCCCACCCCACACCTTCCATTAACATTTGAATGGCGTTTTGGTAAAGAGGTATATGCCATCGATTGCTTGTTTGTCGGGAGAGCCAAATGAGGTTTTGCAAAACTTGTATTCCTGAAGTGCGGACCTCAGGTAAATTTTAAAGATGAGCTTTGAATACATAAATTATTTATGTATTCAAAGTTTACCTTTAAAATTTACCTGAGGTCTGTATTTCGGGAATACAAGTGTTACAAAACTTCCTTTGGTTCTCCTGACAAATAAGTGATTGATGACATATACCTCTTTACCAAAACGCAATATTTGCACTGCATATTTGTTTTATTTGTCTTTCTTGATTCATTAGTTCCACTCGCCCAAACCATTTTAGAGTGATTTTTTTATCGTACTCAACATAAAAGCCTTAAGTTCAGGTTCATCCCTGATAACTACGTTCCGTATTCGGTCATACACTATCACCCCATGTATTCTAAATGCACGCATTTCTACAACATTAGTCCGGCTTATTTAAGTCTTTTTCACGTCCAAGTTTCACTTCCGTACAAGATTCCATTCCATTTAGAGACGCTACAACAAATCAGACACACTATTTGAGCGACTAATCTCACTAAACGTCCACATTTTAAGTACAAGGTGATCTAAGGCCATTCCATTATGATATACTACAACAAATCAGACACACTATTTGAGCGACTTACCTCACTAAACGTGCAGATTTTAAGTATCTCTACTGACTTGCTCACTTTTTACAAATTAAACGGGAATCGAACATATTTAATCAGAAATTCAAGTTCACTACTGGTTTCAAAAACTTTTGTCTTCTCCATCAGGTGATTAGAAACTAAATTGAATGTTTAACATATGGTACACTAAGAAGTCACTGGTAAAGAGAAACAGAGAGGGTTCAGTGGTTTGTAAGGGGAATGGGGTGTATAGGTGGATTCAAGAAGTTGGTGTTTGTGGAAAATGTGAAACAAGTTGATGAGTGGACTATTACTCAAATTGACCTGATTTTTCATAATATTGATTTATAATTAAATACCTTTTCTAATCTTGAAACTTCGACAACAGTTAGTCAAATGCTACGTTTGGTCAGTGTTATTGCATAGAGTGGAATCATGGACCCTCAAAGTTGGTAGTATGAACCGACTGGAAGCATTCGAAATGTGGATACACGGAGAATGCTACGGATACCCTGGACGGATATGGTCAGCAACACGAGGGTTCTTCAAAGAGCCAAAATTGATACAGAGCTGTTGACTAACATTGACATCCGAAAGGTGTCCTTGGGTCATGTACGAGTACATAGAGGAGTAAAGTACAAATAACTGCACCTGATCATCTAAGGCAAAATAGAGGGTCGAAGAGGTGTTGGCAGGAGGCAAATCTCCTGGCTCCGCAATAGACGTAATTGGACTGGTATAAGGAGCGTCGGGGATCTTTTTCGGGCTGCCCGGGACAAATATGTCTACTCTCAGGTGATATTCAACGTTGGGGGGACCTGACATGACACTGGGAAGAAGAAGAACCTCGAGAAATTATAAGATAGGTTTTGAAATGAATTTAATTCTCCCATGCACCGAATAAGTGTGTGAATCTTGTTGTCTCTTCACGTGCAATGATGAATCACAAAATACATGCGTGGGCCAAACATCTTATGGTTCTAAGCCCAAAGACTTGATTTTTAATGTCAAAAATAGTATTGTCTAATGCTCACGCTCTTCAATATGTATGGATTTACGATTTCGGATAATTTAAAAGGATGAGATAGTGGATACGAATGAGATAATTTTAACAATTACTTCTTAAGTTAAAATGCACCCTTTGTAAACTTTTCAGTCTTCATGTCATTATTTCATCCCTTAAGTGTAATTCAAAAGCTGTATATCCTATAAACCTAGAACAATATACGACATAGTATGCGCACTTGACGCACACCTTTTGTGATTATGTTTACAATGGCAAGTCTGTATCCTAATATAATAGTTTGTATTCTCTAATAGCATATAATTATAACATTAATCATATCAAGAGCAGCCTAATGATGAAGATGGCAAATTGATAATAACTTATGGAGATATGGAGAAAGGGGATGTTATGAAATATTTGGGGATTATTCTGGATAAGTATTTGAAATTCATTCCTAATACTGAATTTGAAGTTAAAAAAAGGGGAAAAAGGTATTATTTTTTAGTAAAATTAGAAATAAATTATACAACCATTTTTGATACAACTATAGAACCATATATAAATAATTATTTAACTGTCCATTTTATTAGCAATGTAACTCAATTGAGGAAACTTCTATTTATGCAAAAAAAAAATGGACCAGGACTGATTTAAAATTAAAATAAATACAATATAATTAAGGATAATGCATAATTCACATAATATCTCTATTGTTATATTCTTAACTATCCCACCACTCCTTCATATCTCGTTGAATATTTACAACGTTCTTTCGATCATGGACTTGCACCACGCTCAAACAAATATTTTTTATTGAGCTTCTCAGTTCACCGGTCTTCTTATTTTAGACGTTTTCCTTTACTGTTTATGCAGTGAGACTTTGGAACCAGTTACAAACCAATGCTAGAAATGTTCTGCCCTTGGCATGCTTTAAGAAACGACTAAAAAAACTCATGAAGATGAATGGTCATTTACATATTGATTGCGACCATGTTTTTTATTTATTTATTATTACACATGACAAGAAATATACATAATTAGCGAAAAAACTACAGGTAAATTAATTTAGACATACTCGTACATTATTTTAATGGATCTGGGTCTGTCGCCTTTCAGTTGTCGTTTTAGTTTTAGCGTTTTTATTCGTAAACAACTTTAAACATGGTAGAAAATAAAGACATCTTCAACTTAAAGTCATGATAATATGCTGTTTTAACTTAGTCATAATATTATATTGTTTTAACTTAAAGTCATAATATTATGCTATTTTAACATAAAGTCATAATATTATGCTGTTTTAACTTAGAGTCATAATATTATGCTGTTTTAATTTAAAGTCATAATTTTATACTATTTTAACTTAAAGTCTTAATATTATGCTGTTTTAACATAAAGTCATAATATTATGTTCTTTTAACTTAAAGTCTAAACAACGTGGCGACGTAATGTCAGGCTCAATTTAAGCAACTGTTTGAACTTACTATAGTGTATTTGACATTTTTGATAATGCGGACGGTACGACCCTCATAGTGTAATGCCATCAACTTCTATGATTCCAGAAAACGTCAACAAAGTCATGCATACACTGTTTTAACTTAAAGTCATAATATTATGCTGTTTTAACTGAGAGTCACAATATTATGCTGCTTTAACTTAAAGTTATAATATTATGCTGTTTTAACTTAAAGTCATAATATTATGCTGTTATAACTTAAAGTCATAATATTATGCTGCTTTAACTTAAAGTTATAATATTATGCTGTTTTAACTTAAAGTCATAATACTATGCTGTTATAACTTAAAGTCATAATATTATGCTGCTTTAACTTAAAGTCATAATATCATGATGTTTTAACATAAAGTCATAATACTCGTATTATGCTGTTTTAACTTAAAGTCATAATATTATGCTGTTTTACTTCCGAAAAGGCAAAAACGCGTCGCAAACTTGTTAAAAACATTGTGTTGTATACGGAGCTGATTTTGCATATGATTCAACGTGCCGAAAATGTTTCTTGAGATTGAGAGAGGGAAATGTTGACACCAATGATGCATTTTGCACCGGACAACCTGTCACCACAAACGTGGACTGAATCAAATTCATGATTGATAAGATATGTGCACGATAGAAATGTATTATTTTTAATTTAACTTAATATTTATATATTTAAGTTAAAATAATTTGGTGCATAAGCAACTTTAAGGTGTGATTTATGCGTCGCGATGTATTTCGTTGAGTCGCGATGAATTTGGCTTTTCATGAATCAAAATTACATAAAGGCGAAATCAATAATACTTCAAAGGTTCAACATTATTATCGTAACGGAAAAAAAGTGTTAAAGAAGCCGAAAACATCCGGACTTTTTGTATCCTTTGTGTTTTATATACTTGTATTAAGGATAAATTTAATAACTATTGTTATGAAAAAAAAACATAAATACTATTGTAATTTATTTTATCAAACACTGTTTATTTAACTTTTTTGTAACGGTATAACCCTACCGGTTTCAATGCTTTCACCTCATCTTCAGGGGAGCTCAAACAAGACTGAATTATGTTTGAACTAGTACCGAGATACACGCTTTTAACGATTAACATTCGGGCTGAGGACTGATGGAGGGGTGAAGGGAGGTCCACTTTTTTGTAACGGTAACCTCCCTTCACCCCCAGTCATCAAACTGAATGTTAATCGTTGGAAGCGTGTATCTCGGTACCAGTTCAAACATAATTCAGTCTTGTTTGTGCTCCCCTGAAGATGAGGTGAAAGCTTTGAAACCGGTAGAGTTATACCGTTATAAAAAAGTGAAATAAACAGTGTTTGATAAAACAAATTACTATGTCGAAACCTCTACAATGTTAATGCCTTAACTATAAATAATACATAAAAATAACATAAACACTGTTTCACTATTTCCACATTTGTTATACTTCCTTCGCCTCTTCTTCATTCATACATATTGTTATACATCCCTTTCTATTTTTTCACTTTTTACTTTTCTTTCTTTCAATTTTTTTTCACTTGATTTTCATGATTATCTTCTTCCACGAATCCAACAAAAGCTTCCAAAAATTTGAGTTGTTTAAAAATTTACTGCCTTCAAATTTTATATAACTATTCAAATATCTATCAGATGTTTGATTAAAATAATTAACAGTGCTTTATGGTTTGAAATTCCTATGTGCCACTAGAAGTTTCTCTCTAGTACCTGCCCCACACTCCACTTTCAATTAGCCATGGAATATTGTTTGGTTGTTGGAGGTAATATTATGAGAGTAAATCTTCGTCCATTCAGCTAAGGGTGTATATATTAATTATGAACATTTCAACAAAGCCTTTGTGAAGTCTTATACAGTGGTTTCGATATGTTTTGTCAGTTGTATACGTTCAGATTGTCATAAATTAGGGTAAACAATTAATTGATAACGTTTCAGATTTGATAATGGTAAACCGGAATTAATTAAACCTGTTATTTTTTCGCTTAGCTTTTCCTTGAATGTAAACATATAAAGGCTTTTACGGACTCAGCCTTCAATCTGAAGACAAATAACTATACGGTTGCTCTGAACCTTGACATGCAAAAGTAATGTTCCAGTTTTAAGAACATTCTTAAAGGATGATAGATATCAAGATTAATTAATTCATGTTAATCTTAATTGAAGATTTAGACATATTTAAGAATATGGTGCAAAGAAAGGGGAAGAAGGAGAAGGCGATTCTGGAGGGATCATGTGGACCGCATGGAGGATACAAGACTGGTAAAAATCGCTTGGACTGAAACCCACAGCAGTAGGAGATTACCAGGAAGGCCGCCGAAAAGGTGGAAGGACAGCTGGACGTCATCATTCCAGGACAGCCCACCGTCACAAACAGGTCATACGACCTAAACCAAGAGGAAGAAGAAGTGCAAATAAATTTTTAACCATTAATTGAGTAGTGAAATAAAAAAACCCTCGAATAACTACAAATTTGCAGTTCGTTATTACAAGTGTTTCCAAAACTACAACGCGCTTGAATATGTAAAAACATTGGCTCAGTTCAACCGCGTATACTGTTACCAGATGAACTCTACCAAACTAGAAGCGATTATTTCGCGTACCTTGAGAATCAAATCTGAGACTTCCTAGTGGGAGTCAAGTATCTAAACAACTTGGCAACAATGATGGCAGGCTTTAATTTAAGCAATTGTTTGAACTTGAAACTATTTGACAATTTTGATAATGCGGACGGTACGACCCTCACAGTGTAAGGCCATCAAATTCAATGATTTCAGAAAACGTCAATAAAGTCATGTATTTGGTTTTGTAAAAAAGTATAGTTGAATCAAATGAATTATATTTTGAAAGAAGGAAATGTGAACGTAAGAGAAATGAGACGAAAGATGTTCGTCGTAAGTCTAGTGCTCTCCTCTCTGCCTACCCAAAAAGGAAAATGCTTAATGGTATGAACGTATGTGACATATGTTATATTAAATAAATCAACAAACAAGATAACATATCTTTGTATTGTATTTAGATAACAACAGTTGCTCTTATAATATATATTTTTGACAGTTTTTGTGCACTTCATATTGTTTAACGTTTTCGTTGTAGCATACATAGTGCAATATAGAGAGCTTCTAATCAACCAGAAATAAAAATGTTCTAAAGTAAAATCCAGACAGAAGCCTTTATAAATAAAATAAAGAACCTATGGGGATCAAGTTTGCTACCCCTGGGTCGGAAGACAGCCATCATAGCAACTATTTGTACAGCCTAACGTTTTCGTGAAGTTCGGATATGAACTCATATCTGCTTAGCTTGACAGGGTGCAAACGCAAATGGTGTGAATATTTTTTATTTATTATTACACATGACAAGAAATATACATAATTTGTGAAAAAACAACAGGTAGTTTAATTTGGACATACAATTTTAATGGATCTGGGTTTGTCGCCTTTCATTTGTCGTATCCCCCGTAAACTAGGCTTTTGCGTGTATCTCACTGAGGATATTAAGCATGAAAAAATAAATCGATACTTCTTTCCGATTTTTGATTACACAAAAACAAAACCCCGTTGCATGTTCTCATCAACCTGACAAACAGTGAGACTCAATTACAACTGGAAACATCATGCGAAATTAAACTCCTCACACATCATCACTCCAGAAAGACCAAAAATATTCATCCCACAATATACCGTATATATCATATGTTCTTCTACTTCTTCCTCTTCTTTTAGGCTTATTGGCCTGTTATGGTCCTGCATCATCGTTTCTCTCTTGTGACGTCGACTGCCAGCTGTCTTTACGTCTTTTGGAAGGTTATCTTGGAGGTCTGCTTGCTTGGGGTATACTGTCCCTGGCCATTCTTATGGCTCTTGGTTCCGCCATTCTGGATACATGTTCATTCCAGAACCTTCTTCTATGTCGTCCCCATCTGACTATATCTTCAACTTCGCACATCCTTCGGATTTCTGTGTTTCGTACTCGATCACGAAGGGTTTTGCCAGCGATACTCCTGAGTACCTTCATTTCGCTGGTTTGAAGGAGATTTTTGGTTCTGACAGTGTTGGCTCTGGACTCCATGCTGTATATCATTATAGGGCGGACACAAGTCTTGTATATCCTCACCTTGCTTTGGATGAATCACCTCACAATACAACGAATTTTTCAGACAACTCTCGTTTTTTTTTCATTATGCAAAATAATGAATGAAATATGAGCAGTCTTTCCAATCCATGGTCAAATATTTGAGGTTATAGAAAGTGAACTAATTTGGGATTCTTGTAGCGTTGCTAATTTATTCAAAAAAACTGCGGCGAGAGCAGTACGATTCGATTGAAAAATGAAAATATCTTTATTCATAAGTCAATTAACATTTCATTTGAATAATTTTCCTGCTATCGTCTTAAATTTTGAGTTAAAACGAAAGTTGAAATGAGTTTAAGATAGATTTAGAACATAAAGTATTTCGTTTTATATTTTCGTTGCGTTATAAATTACGTCAAACTGCTTAGCGAATATTTTTTTTATTATGCCCCGAATTCTTAGTTATGCTTTAACACTAAATACTAAATATTCACATATTTTTTATTTATTGATTATTTATTAAATACTTTCTATTTATTATTAGGTAAATTAGAAGTGCATGGCGTGCGTTGAACTGGCAGACTTATGAAAACTTCGTTGAATTAAGTAAATCGAACTTTAAAAGAATGTTTATATATTTATTAACACAATATTACGTAAATATACAAAAACGGCAAGTTTATTTTATTTTTATTACTGGTGTTTTGACTTTTAACTGTAACTTTGATATTGTTGTATCATTCCGTATTCCGTATTCTGTAATTCCGTATTCTGTTCAATGTTGTCATTCCATGTACGAGTATTTTGAAGAAATGGGGCAAAACTAAAATGAGCAAGTAGAGGATTGAAGGTGGGGGGTAAATTTACAGGAAGGTGAAGGACATTAGGAAAGGTGTCCCTCCTTTATCCGGGCTTAGGACCGACTCCATCATTCGATAAAAGGCATTCATCTAGTACGGAGGTGAAATTGCGGTGGACCGGGCATGTGATACGCATGGGCGATCACAGACTCCCAAAACGCGTCTTGTACGGGGAAGTAGTGTACAAGCGAAGAGTTGGTGGGCATAGGAAGCGCTATAAGGACAGTCTGCGAGAGTCGCTTACTTTGTGCGGGGCGCCTGAGGACTGGGAGCAGGTGGCTCGGGACCGTGAAGGGTGGAGACCCGTATGTTCTCGTTCTGATGGCGTCTCAGTGGCAAGACGTATGAGAAACAGCGAACAAGACGTATGAGATACAGCGCGCTGCGAACATGCGTCAGCATGGTCAGGTGGCTCAGCAGGGTCCGCATGTCTGTAGCATTTGCGGGAGGAAGTGCGCATTTAGGATCGGGCTGTTTTCTCACAGAAGATCACATGATCGACGTGAGAGAACGGTTCAAGATTGACGATGGAGTGGCGACGGAATCCTCGACTACGAGGAACGGCAATGAAGATTTCGCATTTCTAAGTACATGCATTTCTTTATCGTTTATACGGCTATTTACAGAGTTGTTCCATGCACACTCTCATGTGTTAAATTGTGTAATAAAATATATATATTTTTTGTCAACTCTATTAAAGTTATTATGTTTATAATATTTTTACAATTCTGTCTCATATAAACATTTATTGAAACCAGTTTTTAATCTCAATAATTGAACCAAAATATGCGGTAGCTTGCTCTTGCAATATATAATGGCGAAATATCTAATTGTTCCAAATAATTTCTCATATCGGAATTGTTTCCATTGTGTTTCATGCATACCTCTACCGACACCTCGACTGAAGACTGACTGACCTTTGTTTCAAATTAAACAGCACGGCTCGCAGACTGGGGCTAGTCGACTTTAATGTACGCCAGTTTCGTATTAACGTTTGTGCAGAAATCGGCTATTTATTGCACGGAGCCGGTGCAGAGCATTAAATGCCCAACGTAATGCGAGTATTAAATTTATTGCTGTTGTTATTTGCTAAAAGAAATAATAAGATAGGTGTTAAATATTTATTTATTTAACACTTTTATTGCAAATACAGTCTGGCGGGTTTATTGCCAGGCGGCAATCTCTTCCAACCAACCAGACAAAAGTAAATGAAGCAAGTTACGTGGTCACATAAATCATTAAAATGACTATCCATCCCCACGAAATCCATAAACATATACGTGAGCACACGCCCGCGAACCCCACAAAGACGGACAGTCACCTGAACATTATTTTTAATATAAAGTGAGATATCATCAATCAAAAGGAAACGAAGAGATGGTGGAGAGGAAAGGAAAAGAAAAATCAGGAATTAAACACGTTATTTTACTGACTAGAAATTAAGAGGTTTTTCAGTCGCTTTTTAAAGCATGCCAAGGACGGAGCGAGTCTTATATTGGTTTGTAACTGATTCCAGAGTCTCACTGCATGGACAGTTAAGGACTGCGTAAAGAAAGAGGAGCGGTGAACTGGAAAGGCCAATAAACAATCTCTGTTTGAGCATAGCGCTAATCCATGATTGGAAAGACGCTGAATTTTCGGCGAGATAAGAGGGGGCGGTGGGACTACAGAATAGAGACAGTATGTGAATTTGGCGTCTATTTATTTATAACATTCAACCAGTGCAATGCCTTCTGGTATGAAGCTGTATGATCGTACTTACGTAGGTTGAAAATGAATCTTAGACACACATTTTGAAGACGCTGTAATTTGTCCAACTGTTCCTTTGTATCTCGCTACTTAAAAAAAACAGCGAGTTAAATATTTAACTGTTGAATTTAAATACAGCATTTTGATTCAAGAATTGAACCAAAATATTATATTCAAAATTTGAATTAATTAGACGCGCACTGAATACTTAATAAAGTTCCTATAAAATATGTCAAATTAAAGTTATATTTTTATTCAAGATCGACTGAGACGATTACTTCTTTTACTACAGAATACACTGTACTTATAAAAATCATAGATGAAAATGAATATCTACCTTTGTTTATCTTTGCATTGCGTCTCCTCTTCAGATCACCATTCTAACTACATGACAGTTAGCCTCCACCCCAAATATTTATTTGATTTAATGTTATAATCACTTTTATGTCTTCTTTGACTACTGAGTATAACCTTTTTCATAAGTAACAGATCTAAAATGACAGGGAAATGACATGATGGACCCGGCGGTAAGTAATACACATCTGGCTTAAGAAAGAGACTGTCGGCCATAGTCGGCTAACTTCAGCTTTGTAGAGTATCGTCTCTGTCCCTAGAACGTTTGACAACGACTGACAAATCGTAACGGAACACGTGCATGAATGACAGAGACGACGCTCTACAAAGCCGAAGTTAGCTGATTATAGCCGACAGTCTCTTTCTTAAGCCTGATGTGTATTACTTATCGCCGGGTACTGTAATAAATTAGGTTATCTAAGAGAAATTCTTCTACATGCATGTGATCTAAAGGGTCTTTCAAATTGAGCGTTGTTTTTATTAATTTTTTTTTAATTCTTGAGTAAAACACAATTTGCTTTGATTTCAAAAACTTTTTATTGGTCATTAAAGTATAATGTATGACATTTAAATACAAAAAACAATATCCACCAAATGTCCATTTCTTGCAGCTCCACAGAAGTATACTCTTTTGTTAAAATATTCGATTGCATTTTGACATAATTGCGGTTCTAATTCACCAATAACGCGAATAATTTCGTCCTTCAGCTCAGGAATAGATTGAAGGTCATTCTTATAGACTTGGCTTTTCACATAACCCCGGAGAAAATAGTCCAACGATGTCAGATCACATGATCTTGTTGGCTAATTAACACCACCGTTTCCGGAGATTACAATACATAAAATAATTCAACAATTTGAACGCGTTGTTGTATTGTATACAACTCCATTTTTATAAATATCATACATTACACTTCTCAAATGTCACAAGACCCAGGCAAGTCCACGACGCCATCTGTGTTTTATTCAAGAATTAAAAAAAAAACACTCAATTTGAAAGATCCTTTATAATTCAGTTTTTGGGCATATGTTTGAGTGATAGGTGGGTGCAGTTGAGAATACAGATCGCAAGGACATGCATTCATCGTGTGTAGTAATCGAGTCCTTGCAAGACGCTTGAATTACGGCTCAGGATCGCTATATGTAGAGTATTAACGAATAAACATCACCATCTTTAGGCATTTATTTACAAACACAATGAACGACACATAAGTATCCTATACATAATTAAGTTAAACTTAACAATCAAAAGATAAAGTTTAGACATTCTTACTTAAAAAAACTTATAATTTATGATACATATATATTACAAGATGTGTGATTTAAACATATCGATGCACAAAATAAGTGATCAGTATTATAAAACTTACAAAATATAACTTAAAAACACCCTCCAAAAGATATTATAATCAAATTCAATTAAAAAATACGTTAAAAAATAATAGAATGACTGCTCCTAAGTCAAAACCTTATTAAATTGAGAAAACGCAGGGGAAGTAACTTTTCAAACTCAACAACATCTACATTAAAAATGTTCACCATACAAGACATAGGGAGTTACTTAATTTTTATAAACCCACAATTGAGGAATAACAAAGTACAACAGTAGGTAACAAATTGTTATTGGCAAATTTTAATTGGTATGTAGTGAAGACGAAAAAGGTAGGAATATAAATGAAAAAAAAATGGGAATGTTATAAATGCGGACCTTAAAGTAGCGTTCACAAAACAGATCACCGATTATGTGAGTATGCAGTTTGCATTGGTGTTTCTATACAAAACCAGTCTAGAGCAGGTTTCGTGTCTAGCGCTCCAACGCGTTGAAGTATTTTTAGCATTGTTCGCCCATTTCGGCATACTGGAAATAACAACCATGCATTCGTTGGGTATTGCATGAACATATTTATTTCTTTGTTAGTTCATTTAGAATATCAATCAAATGTATTTTTTTTTGGCTGTATGGTGGAGTTTTGAAAGCGCTTTTACTTTTATTCTACTCTAGAAATTTGAAAAAATGGTTTTTTTGTTCTTTGCATATTCTTCAAGTTTAGACCTTTAAAAATATGTTCTCAGAAGTAAATTTTAAAATTCTTTATATTTACAAAGTTATAGCTATAAATGAGGCAGCAATTACGCCGCACTGGAATGATTCGGACAATAATCTCAAAATTTTAAACGCGTTTTTCTCGAAACTACTTTTTTCGACCTGGTCGACATAAAATTTCAGGTTCTAATACAACTATAACGACATTATTTCTTATCAAAAAACTGTTCATGATTTTTGTTTTGAATTTACGAATGGTTTTCAATCATATCGACCAGCTCACCCTTTTTTTTTTACAAGAGATAACATCTTGAATAACAGCTGATAACATCTTGAATTTTCAATTTTGTTTTTCAATTTTTTTTTGTACATTCTCAAATCATCAATAAACAAACTGTAAAAAATGTACACTAAAAATATTTTTAGTTTTGTTTTTTAAGTCTGAAAAAAAAACGCCCGAAATTCACGCCTCTAGAGTAAAATACGCCCTTGAAACACTGACATCCAAGGTTCGATTTCAGGTTTATTCTGCATATGACTGTTTTTTTTTTTTTTTTAAAGTAATTTCTCTGAATTTTCTTCGTATTTATTTGTTTATCTTTTATACTCGTTACTTAAAAAAGGAAGGTATGTAGTAACAGAACGTCAAAATACATATTTAATTTCTTTCATTTCTATGGTAGGTTTCCCATACTATATCCGAATTGGTGATTTGAACATATTGAAGAGCGTGGCTGGGAAACAGAATTTTGATTGACCCCATTAAATGAGCATTTGAACTAAGAACCACTGGAGTTACTGCCGTCATAAACGAAAACGCAGCTAATGGGAAAAAATCTGAAATTTAACTAAGTATGACACAATATCCCAATATATCAAATTCTCAACCACAATCCATAAAAAATATAAAGAAAATCATTTATTTCAATACAAAAATCGACATAATGCTTTTTTTTTAATTTTACAAAATACTAGGGTTTTCTAATAAAAAAAACAGTAAAATGTGATTCATAAGCAAAAAGACAGCAAGTGTCTATGCGTTTGCTGCATTTTTGCTTATGAATCACATTTTACTGGTTTTTTGTTTATGAATCACGACATTTTTAAGCAGCAATGAAAAATATAAAAGTACAGTTTTCTCAAAACTTAACTTTTGCCATTAGCTGCGTTTTTGCTTAAGAGGGCAGAGTAAGTACGAAACTAACAGTTTGTTATTAAACCAAAATGGCAATACTGCCACACTTGAAGATGCCTAATTAGCACATGACCAGCACGTGCGAGTATTGTTGCCAGATGAACTATTTTACTTTTTTCGGGCATTATTAGAAATTAATCCCGAAATCTGCGGGTAAAAGTCACGCGTCTTACCACTCAGACCATGGAGGTAATAAATATGAAGAATTGTCTAACAACAAAACTTTTTTAAAGAAAAAAAAACACATTCACCTTTCGTAGCATAATAATAAAGCGGTTGATTATTATTTGAAGGCTTGATTAGCAGATTATTTCGTGTACAATAAAATTATTATATCATATCACCTTCGAAATTACGTCAAAAAAAACTTCAAGCATTTTGAGTAATTAAAGACTGAAATAATGTGCTAAAATGTAAACATTCATAATAATACACATGCAGCACGTTTAATGATTAGGTTAATTTTAATAATAGTCCTGTGCTAAATATTATTCCCGTTTAAAAGCCATATTTTGATACCTTCCTACTCTCCTGTCCCTATTATCAAATATTCCCTTCCCCTCTCCTGTATCTATTACAATTAGAAAAAAAAATATTTTAGACATAATTTAGTTCATCTTTACCTGACTAGGGAGACCGAAGTCTTTAAAACTAAAAAAAAACACTCGTAAACACAAAATTAAAAAAAACAAGTGTTTTATTTATTTCATTAAAAAGTTATCACAACTTTCTTTCAGTTATGGGGTGATGTTACCAATAAAACACGTCATTGATATAACATAATTTGAACATAAATTGTAGCTTTCTTTTAAATATAAACCTATCTTTCAGTTTTTAATTAACTTAGTACACATATGTGCAACTTAGTTAATTAAAAACTGAAAGAAAGTATGCAAATTGTGTTCTTTCCATGAAACCACATAGTAAGTTGTTAGGTTTATCACAGAAGCAGCGATGCACATTTATAGTGTTAATTAATATGGTGCTCTAAGTGCGCTGCGCTGCATTTCTAATGTGACTTGTGTCGGCAGTTAGACTTTTACTTAGTGGAAATTTACATATTTTTTACATTAACGCAGATTCAAGTACCATAACATATATCATATGAGGTATTGTTAGTTAAAGTGAGAAATCGTTAACATGTTTCGTTCCTTGTTAACGTTTTTAATGTGCAGTAGAGTGATTTATTTTTCGACAAAACAAATATATAGTACAAAAGGCGGAAGACCAAGGTACAATGCCCGGCGGTAAGTAATACACATCGCGCTTAAGAAAGAGACTATCGGCCATAATCGACTAACTTCGGCATTGTAGAGCGTCGTCTCTGTCATTCATACACGTGCTCCGTCGCGATTTGTCAAGCGTTCTAGGGTGTGTTCGCTCGGTGGAACGACGCCCCACAAAGCCGAAGTTAGCCGATTATGGCCGACAGTCTCTTGCTTAAGCCCGATGTGTATTACTTACCGCCGGGTACCTGTAAGTATAGTTGGAGAGGGATATGGAAGTCTATGATATTTTGAAATAAGAAACGTAGAAAGTCAAATAAGTCGTAGGAGTTGTATGAGAAGGTGTTTGGATATAGGAGAGGCGGAGGATATATGAATAAATAGGAAAGACTATCTATCAGTCCTTTTTGCCTACCCCAATAGGGGAATCAACGTGATGGTGTGTATATATATATATATATATATGTATGTATTTTAACCAATTTTTCATCGCTTGTTGGATGTTTTTTTTATTGTATTTTATTGTTTTCATTCGTATGGTACTCTTCAACATATCCAAATTGATGATTCGGAGATGTGGAAGAGCGTGACCGGGATACATTTTGTATCTTCGGTCTCATAAAATTAGCATTTGGATTAGGAACCTCTGAAATAAGCGGTTTAATCACTGTTTGCCATATCATGTGGACAGGCAATAATACTCACACGCATCTAGCGCATGCGAGTTTCGTTACTTGACGAGCTCTTGAACGAGATTGGTATATATTTTTTTTGGTACCATTAGAAATTGAACTTGATAGACCAATGTGAAAGATCAACGTCTTAAAAACTAGACCACGAAATTTCTGTAAATAAAGAAATAAATAACACACATCATTAAAATATTTTAACTGTGGCACAGTATTCAAACTTAACCAAATAAATTAAACTGTTAAAAATTTATTTATTTATTTAACACTTTTATTGCAAATACAATCAGGCAGGCTTATTGGCCGGCGGCAATCTCTTCCAACCAACCAGAAAAAAGTAAAAGAAGCAAGTTACGTGTTCGCATAAATCATTCAAATGACTATACATCTCCACGAAATCCACAAACACATACGTGAGCATATACGCACGATCCCCACAAAGACGGGCAATCACCCAAACATAATTTTTCATATAAAGTGAGATATCATCAATCAGAAAGAAAGTAAGGGATGGTGGAGAGGAAAGGAAAAGAAAAATCGGGAATGAAACACGTTATTTTACTGACCAGAAATTAAGTGTTTTTTCAGTCGCTTCTTAAAGCATGCCAAGGACGGAGCGAGTCTTATATTGGTTTGTAACTGATTCCAGAGTCTGACTGCATAGATAGTAAAGGACGACGTAAAAAAAAGAGGAGCGGTGAACTGGAAAGGTCAATAAACAATCTTTGTTTGAGCATAGCGCTAATCTATGATTAGAAAGACGCTGAAATTTTTCGGTGAGATAAGAGGGGATGGCGGAACAGTTAAGCATATTATACAATAGAAACCGTATGTAAATTTGGCGTCTATTTCTAACATTCAACCAGTTCAATGCCTTCTGGTATGAAGTTATATGATCGTACTTTCGTAGGTTGAAAATAAATCTTAGACACACATTTTGAAGACGCTGTAATTTGTCCTGCTGTTCCTCCGCACATAACACATATTATGTGAGGCCCATGGCCGTGCGGTAATTCACTGAATTTCCGTGCAGAAGGTTGTCGGTTCGTACCCCGCAATATGCTAATCCCCTCAAATGACACAAGTATTTTTCGAAGCGTAAAGCGATACCTTTGACTTCAGTCATATATATTCTTTAAATATTAAAAAAAAAAAAAAAAATGCCGGTGTGCTCCGATTATCTCACTTCAGGTATGCCATCAGATCTAATACAACAGTGTGGCCGGTGAGTGTGCTTGAGTGCAACAGCTTACACCCTTAATAAACAAACTCCACGGCACAATTTTTCAACTGAATCGACATTGGATTGGCAAAGACATCCTCGACTTCGAGACCCAGCAACGACAAAGACTTGTATCAGAGTTATTCTAGCTTGTCTCGAAACACAAACAGCACAAGAATAAGCAGCCGTCACGATCAATTGCCACCACATTCAGCTGGTGCCCCCACTTACAGTCTCCTCAAAGGTGACCTCGCCATGCCAGTGGTCAGATTACTTTTACTGCGGTCTGACAGCACCATATTAAGATCGACATGGAATGCCTATATTAGTTGGCACCCATTTATAATAAATATAACACTGTGCTAACTCGCCGCGATACTTAGATGTATCAATTTAATATATACATATATTTTTATTTTTAACGCATATAGATCGATGTTCTAAATAATGCATGTACAAATATCAAGAAAAGTAGTGTGACCATATATTTTTTTCATAATTAGTAATAATAAAAATAATTTTAGTAAACGACAATTTATACGTATGCAATTTATGTAAACAACTTTGTGGGGTTAAACCTCACTCCGAGTTTCACAATAAAAACGCAATACAAATCACGGATGGGAAATGAATGGATGTTCTAGTGAAGTGGTCGTAAATTTCTTAAGTTTCAATGTGGTTTCCCGAAGGTTGTAAAGTTTTTGCGAATTTCATTTATTTCAGGACAAGGGGTTCTGAAATTGAATGCAATAGATTTTCATGAATTTTATAAAGCATTAAATCCTGAGGCGTTATTCAATTGTAATACACTTGCAATTGATTTATTCATGATAGGAATAATAATAAAAAGGGATAATTTATTAAGCATCATTTAAAGAGCAAACTCTCCTTAAGGGCGATTTAACTTATTTATTTATTTAACACTTTTATTAGCAACACAATCTGGCGGGCTTATTGCTAGGTGGTAATATCTTTCAACCAGTCAGATAAAAGTAAATGAAGCAAGTTACATAGTCGCTAAAAATTCTAAAGACTATCCATCCCCATGAAATCCATGAACACATACGTGAGCATATGTCCATAAAGACGGACAATCACCCGAATATTCCTTTTCATATAAAGTGAGATATCATCAACTTGGAGCTGGAACCCACTATTACGAGAATAGACAGATTAAAAATATTACAAAATATAAAGATATAAGTTAAGTGTAAAGATAGGAAAGTAGTGTCTGTGGTCATAAGATTAGGTTTTTATCTGCGTATGTTAAAAAATACATATTTGGTAAGAAAACTTACTAAAATAATACGAATTTTAAAGAAACCTTTGTAGATTTTCCGATGTGTGAAAGTAACACATTCGGCTTTAGGTGGAATGTTGTGTATGTATTTAGCATTCATATACATTTTGATAAGACCTCCAAAAAAGGGGTATCTTCAAGTGCTTTCTAAAGCAGCACACGCCACCCATATGTCTCTAACACATCATTCCATGTCACGGGACCAGCAACGGCAAAAGCTCTATCATAATACCTCGCCCTATTAGATCGATTGGGAAAAATCAATTAATTAATAAAAAAATAATAATTAATGCATAATATAATATAGAATAAAGTGAAACGGAAAAATGCGAACTTACGACTGGTGTATTAATTAAGATAAAAAAGAGCACAATTGTACGTGTCTAAAGATCAAATAAATTAATAAAGACTTAAGAGAGACGGTTTGGACATGTAGATCAAATAGACGACAAAATATTGACTATTTTTTATTATTTAAAGAATAGATATGACAGAGTCATAGGTATCCTTATACCCTCGAACACTAGGCGTAAAAAGTGGTTGTTTCGTTCGAGGAGAGTAACATCGTTCCGGGTTCGAATCGACGACCTATGTGCAGTGCAAATTTCAGTGGAGGGCGCGGTAGAGGAAGAGCTAGGAAAGTTTTAGTTTGATCGCCCTTGATGAGGGTCTGCTCTCTGAACGGTGATGTATTACAAATAGTGTACTTTTATCATAATTATTATTTATATTGCACCTGCATTTTCTAATACAATAATAGCATTTAACAATACAAATGCGTTTATAGTTATTTGCATGTTATCACTTGAATCGTAAGAATGCAATAGTTGTGTCAACTTATTATTTTTGCAATATTTTCATTCGTCAATAAAAGTGTAGTTCTTTCTTACAACAGAATCAGATCAGAAATAACAACCACGCTCCGATCGAAACAGATCGGAGCGTGGTTGTTATTGCGACAGGAGTTTTAATACTTGGGCTTGCAAGAGGAATGACTTGTACCAAAGGTTTGTGTGAGCTCTTGAGTGTGGTATTTTTTTTATGATTATGTGCGGTATATTGTGGGAGGAACGTTTTGGTATGTCTAGAGTGATGAAGTGTGAGGGGTTTGATTTCGCGTGATGTATACATATGTAATTGAGCGTCACGGTTTGTCAGGTTGATGAGAATGTTTATTTTATTTATTTATTATTACACATGACAAGAAATATACATAATTTGCGAAAAAACAACTGGTTATTTGATTTGGACATACAATTTTAATGGATCTGGGTTTGTTGCCTTTCATTTGTCGTATCCCCAGTAAACTAGGCTTTTGCCTGTACCTCACTGAGGGTATTTAGCATGAAAAAATAAATCGATACTTCTTTCCGATTTTTGATTACACAAAAACAAAACCCCGTTGCACGCTCTCATCAAACTGACAAACAGTGACACTCAACTACAACTGGAAACATCTTGCGAAATTCAACTCCTCACACATCATCACTCCAGAAAGACCAAAAATATTCATCCCACAATATACCGCACACAATCATAAGAATAAAAATTAAAATTAAAACAAAAAATACACAGAAACACAAATAGAAAAATAATCAAAATTAAAACAATAAGAAGAAATCCACACTCACGAGCTCACACAAATCTTTTCCACTCGTCATTCATCCTGAAAGCCCAAGTACTCAAAATCCTGTCGCAATAACAACCACGCTCCGATCGACTGTCTAAATGGTTTTCCTACCTTTACCTTTATTAAAGTCGGCACGCCATTGTATGTAATGGGAGCGAAATAAGCAATGGGCAACGGGATTTTGTATAATCAAAAATCGGAAAGAAGTATCGATTTATTTTTTCATGCTATGATATATGTCCTCAGTGAGATACGACAAATGAAAGGCAACAAACCCAGATCCATTAAAATTGTGTGTCTAAATTAAATTACCTGTTGTTTTTTTTTCTCAAATTATGTATATTTCTTGTCATGTGTAAAATAAATTTAAATTTTTTTTTAAATCCATTAGAGCACACTCTTGAACTATTGGATTTAGAGCATAATTTACTCACACCCCTTTCAGAAGCAATCATGAAACTCAGAAGGTTTAAGTATCTTGACTTATCGTCCAACAAAATAGTGAACATTTATTCTTTACCACAGCATATCAAATATTTAAGCTTGAATATACACTTATTAACGAGTGTTCCTAAAGATGCCTTGCAAAAAAGAAGCTTGAAACATCTGGATATAGGTTATAACTTAATAGCTTACATATAAGAGAGAGATTTCGATCAGTGGGGTGAATCCGTGAGAACCTTTTATTTGAGACGCAATACAATTACAAGTTAAAGTGCCCTTAAGAAGAGTTTGCTTTCTGTACAGTGATGCATACATTATATTTTTACTTTTTTTTTCTTACTATATAAAGCCAATTTAATCGATTAATAGACATTGATTAAGACTTTTCACGCAAATTTAGTCACCTTGTTGTATCTACAACACGGAAATGAAATAGCAGAAATAATTGGCGCTTTGGTCACACTACGACCAACCGGGTGCATGAACGCCCTTCGCAATATCCGACCAGTTGCTAAGATACAATGCGATAGAGTGCACAAAACACTGCTGGTGGAATGTCTGCAATCGATTGGATTATATTAAATCGTTGATATATAATCTTTTTATCTGAAAATTCGTTGTTAATTTATTTCTCTTTTTAATTTTTCGATGTTTAAAAATCAAAGGTTATGGTTACAGAAAGAGGTGTGGTAAAAAGTGTATGTGATGTTAACTTGAGAGTTTTGTGTGTACTCAAATGTATCTAAATCGAAAGGCTCAATTAATGTGGGTGAAATCAATGTTGTCTCTCAACCACGCTATTCCACATGTCAACAAAAACAATGTTGTCTCTCAACCACGCTATTCCACATGTCAACAAAAATAATGTTGTCTCTCAACCACTCTATTCCACATGTCAACAAAAACAATGTTGTCTCTTAACCACTCTATTCCACATGTCAACATAAACAATGTTGTCTCTCAACCACGCTATTCCACATGTCAACAAAAACAATGTTGTCTCTCAACCACGCTATTCCACATGTCAACATAACCAATTTGAGTATTTTCAAGAGTATCACACAGCTTAAGAGTACCACGCAGATATAAAATGAATGCTTAATCAAATGATAGAAACAGGTGTAGTAAATTGTATTTGCGATATATAGGTTGACTCAGTGAAACTGAAGTAGGTTGATAAGTTCGGTTTACGTATGATAGGTGAGTTGAAAAGGGCATCGCAAAAAGGGTCGAGATAGAGAATAAAGTAAACGGAACATTTAACCTTTCTCTTCCTGTGATTAAAAAATCCGCCCTTTCCGGTGATGTGTATTCAATACATATGTAAAAATAACCGATTTAAAATCGGAAAAATAAGAATATTCATAGCCAATCGCTTAAATTAATTAAATTTGAAGTAAAAAAAGATATTTATTAAAATTTAATTGCTGAAAATATCGGTCGACATTCACAAAACGGGCGAAGCGACCACCTCGAACGAAAGCCGGCGGGCTACTAAACGAGAGAAGCGACCGAACTGACATTCTATTTCTTGCGTTCCCATATACCGAAGTAGAGTGAGAGTGAGACGTGAGTAGCGTCGCTTCCTCACCCATACGGATTTTTAGAATTAATATACGTACGTCACACACTGGCACACTTTTGATTGTATTGGTGAATTTATTCCCGATTTTCTCAAAATATCTCTGATGTGGCCGATAAGTGCTAATTATTATTAAAAATATTATTTTTTTCTTTCAATACGTAAATGTATTACGGAGGAATGCCATCTAAACCTAGTATTTATTATATTTATAGAGATATTAAAGTTTTTAGAAGCAATGTGTACTAGTTACACATCACAGGGAATGAAGGGTTAATGTAATATACAACTACAGCGAAATAAAAAAACGGTAATCATGAAAGTGCATAATAATGGGTTGATATTCGTTTTCACTTATGAAAGAGAAAATTAGACTTTACAAAAGACGGATAAAAGTAAAATTAATGCTTTGGAAATGCTTGCAGACTGATGATAACTTATACTGCTGAAACCAGAGCTGGGTCAACTAACGCAAAGAGCCTTTTTCGGACCTTGTAGATAATAATGGGTCATGTTATTAGAGGAAAAAAGTAAAAATTACTGCACCTGATCATCCAAGGCAAAATATAAGGCCGAAGAGGTGTTGGCAAGAGGCAAATATCCTGGCTCCGCAATATACGTGATTGGACTGACATTAGAGGCGTTGGAGATCTTTGTCGGGCTACCGGTGACAAAAATATCTACTCTCAGGTGATATTCAACGTTGGAGGGACCTGACATGATACTGGGAAGAAGATGAAGTAGATAATAGTACTACGAACTATAGCAAAAAAATCTTTAATATTAAAATTATAGGGTTTTTTATATTTTGCTGTTTAGAGAGTAGTCTATTGTCAAAGGCGCTTACATATATGGTAAAAAAAACTCTGACATTCGATGTACATTTTAATACGGAGTATATTGTTCAGATTGAGTAGAAAGAAAAGGCTTTCGGACAGAATCCCATACATAGCGGCACATAAGATCCCCGGAGGATATCGCATGCCAGGAAGGCTCAGTAAAAGGTAAAGAGACAGCTGGTACTCTGTACCCCAAGAATGAAACAAGATCTACATCAAGAAGAATAAGTGATTGTTATCCACCATATAAAAAAGAAAGGAAAGTACATTGAACATATGATGTTAAGAGAAAAATGTGAGATTTTTCTACTGATATTTCAAGGGAATATTTCGGAAAGAAAACACTTCTTTGAAGAAGGGGGTGGTTCTACTGTGGTACCTTATCTTTGTTGACACTTGCTGCTTTGAGGGTCAAGATAACATGATTATCAGAATCTCTGAAGAAGAGAAGAGCTTTAAAGAAAAGGAGAAAAATAAAAATATGTATTTATTGCATAACTGAAGGATATATTATTGATCATTACGAAATAGCACTCGACTAGCTATTAAATTATTTTTAAGTTCAAGAGTGGGCGGAAACCGACACTACTTATTTTGCATTACAGTGATTGGTAAACACTACCGCCTTTCCAATTACACGGTGAAGCATACACAATGTCATTTTCAAATACTAATGTTTTATGTAAGGGGTGGGCGTTTAATTTTTATGGTGATTTAGGTCGACGGCATTTAGAGCGTTAAATAAGAGGTTTCGACTACATGAGGGTTCCGATTTTACTATGGTTTTACTTTCAAACATTAATAATAATGGCGATATCAAATAAATGTGGTTAGCCGAAGGATCTACTTCAGCCTTCATTCCCTTAAAGTGTTGCAAAGATTCCTACCAACTTAAACCAAAATTTTGCTCGTACAATCTCTGCTCTTTCTAATTCTGGACTATGCGGACGTATATTACTTGGATGTTGCTGGACAAATTACAGCGTCTTAAAAATGTGTGTCTAAGATTCATTTTTAACCTACGAAAGTACGACCATATAACTTCATACCAGAAGGCATGGAACTGGTTGAATGTTAGAAATAGACGCCAAATTCACAAACAGTCTCTATTGTATAACATCCTTAACTGTCCCGCCGCACCCTCTTATCTCGCCGAAAATTTTCAGCTTCTTTCCAATCATGGATTAGCGCTACACTCAAACAGAGATTGTTTATTGGCCTTTCCGGTTCACCGCTCCTCTTTCTTTACGTCGTCGCTGACTGTCCATGCAGTGAGACTCTGGAATTAGTTACAAACCAATATAAGACTCGCTCCGTCCTTTGCATGCTTTAAGAAGCAACTGAAAAACCTCATAATTTCTAGTCAGTAAAATAACGTGTTTCGTTCTTGATTTTTTTTTCCTTTCCTTTCCACCATCTCTTCCTTTCCTTTTGATTGATGGTATCTCACTTTATATTAAAAATAATGTTCGGGTGATTGTCCGTCTTTGTGGGGTTTGTGGGAATGTGCTCACGTATGTGTTTATGGATTTCGTGGGGATGGGTAGTCATTTGAATGATTTATGCGACCATGTAACTTGCTTCATTTACTTTTGTCTGGTTGGTTGGAAGAGATGGCCGCCTGGCAATAAACCCGCCAGATTGTATTGCAATAAAAGTATTAAATAAATAAATAAAAATAATAGAATTAGAATTTATCAAGCACCGTTTAAGAGTAGACTCTCATTAAGGGTACTTTAACTCAGAATTAGAATTTAATATAGCTTATATGCTTATTTCCTTTGTAGGTGGCATATCGGAGGAAATATCACGTAGGACAAAACAAGCGTGGAGCTCATTTGGACATTTGAACAACGTCTTCAAAAGTAATCTCATAATATCCTAGAAGCGAAGGGTTTACAACCAGTGTATTCTCCCAGTACTTAAGCATGGCTGCGAGACATGGTCGCTCAAAGTAAAGAACACACAAAAGCTCCAGACCGCACAAAACTGCATGGAGAGATATATGTTGGTATAAACTAAAATAGACCGTAAACGAAACACCTGGATTCGCAATATATCAAAAGTAGAAGACGTTATAAAGGTGTACAAAAGAATGAAGTGGCAATGGGCAGGACACATAGCCAGAATGTCAGACTCCCGGTGGACATCTGAAATAATCCAATGGTACCCAAGAGGCATAAAGAGGCCCAAAAGAAGACCGAAGGTACGCTGGATAGATGAAATCAAGAAGCATCACATTAACGAGCAAAAAACCGAAATATTTGAAGTCAACTTGGGGAGACCTTCATCCAGCAGTGGATCGACCCTGGTTGACATTGATGATGATATGTTGGGTGGCATTAATTCTTATAGCGCTATCAGCAACATAAAATTTTAAATATTGCGCTACATAAAACTCTACCTAACGAAAAGCTGCAGCAGATTAAACTTGCCGGTCGTTTGGAAGTGATATCGTAACTTTTGGTTAGATCTGTCAAAATTGTGTTTTTGCTTAATTACATCAGCTTGTACATAATAAATCAACACATGCACATACTGAAATTATACTCGATCTGAATAGATAGCCTTTTGTATCGAATGTCACATTTACTTATAACGTATAAATTTTTTCAAACACTTTAATGTACAATTTGGTGGGTTTATTGCCAAAATACAGTTTATTTCAAGCAACCATTTACAAAAATCGTTTAAGAAGTTTATTTCCAGTGTCGGATGAAAATTTTATGAGCTCTGTATAATGAAAATAAAATGATGAACGAAAAAAATGTAAGTACGAGGGTCATCCAGAAAGTAAGGTTACAACATTTATATAGGATCGAAAAATGCTTGTATTTAATTGAAATTCACAGGATACTTCACAAATATATTTAACTATTTTTCAACGTAATCGCCGTCGAGATCGAGACATTTCTGTAGTCGGGGCACCAGCTTTTGTATGCCAGTGCATAGACCTCCGCCGCCAGCTCTTTCGGCCACTTCTTCACAGCTTCCTCGACCTCCTGATCGTTGGAAAATTGTTGGGGTGTAATGACACACCCACGTCTCATCCCCCGTTACGATAGA
This sequence comes from Odontocerum albicorne, assembly GCA_949825065.1. Taxonomy (NCBI): domain Eukaryota; kingdom Metazoa; phylum Arthropoda; class Insecta; order Trichoptera; family Odontoceridae; genus Odontocerum; species Odontocerum albicorne. The sequence goes on from OX463861.1 coordinate 25,443,753, forward strand.
GTCCAGAAAAGTTTCTCCCTCCAGTGCAAAACGATCCAAAAAATCACGCGCGGCGGTCAGGCGATTTTGACGGTGCTCCGGTGTGAGCATTCTGGGCACCCATCTCGCAAACAAATTCTTGTAACCAAGTTTTTCCGACACAATATTACCAAGAAGACTTTGAGAAATGTCAGGAAATTCTTCGTGAAGGTCGTCAAGCGTCACACGGCGGTCATTTTGCACTTGTTCTTCAATTTTTTGCACAAATTCGTCAGAAATCACTGCTTTGCCTCGTCGTGAGTATCAGTACGGCCTTTTCTGAACAACCTAACCCACTTCGGGACATGTTGTTGACTCATCACATAACTACCATAAACTTCCACGAGCTTCCGATGGATATTCGCGGTGATATTGTTCTGCAAAGTCAAAAAACTGATGACCGCGCGGGTCTCGCACGTATGAGAGTTGGCGGGAGCGCACGACGACGTCTCCATCGGAAGAATCTACTGTGACTGAACAAAATGGCCGACAAACAAACTGACCGTTAGAATCCCCCCTACAAGCCAGGTGCACTAATTTTGAAACAAAAAATTTCCCCCGGCCTCAGGAGTCCTTGTTACCTTAGTTTCTGGATGACCCTCGTATATAGGAAGATATGAACCATTTGACGATTGAAATAGAAGGAACAAAGCGATTTTTATTTAAAATCCATTTATTTATTTAATGTTTATTTTTTATTTTTTTATACATGACCAGAAATAAACATCATTTGTGAAAAAACAATAGGTAATTTAATTTTACATGCAATTTTAATTGATCTGGGTTTGTTGCCTTTCATTTGTCGTGTCCCCAGTAAACTAGGCTTTTGCCTGTATCTCACTGAGGACATATATCATGAAAAAATAAATCGATACTTTTTTCCGATTTTTTATAATAAAAACCCCATTGTACATTATCATCAACCTGACAAACAGTGGCACTCAATAACATATGTATACATCACGCGAAATCAAACTCCTCATACTACATCACTCCAGACAGGCCAAAAACGTTTACCCCACAATATACCGCACATAATCATAAAAATAAAAATAATAAAAACACAAACATAAAACAATAAAAAACACACTCAAGAGCTCACACAAACCTTTTCCACAAGTCATTCTTCTTGCAAGCCCATGTACTCAAACTCTTGTCGCAATAACAACCACGCTCCGATCGACTGCCTAAATGGTTTTCCTCCCTTTGCCTTTATTTAATTCGGCACTCCATTGTATATCATGGGAGCTAAATAAGCATATTGCCTTTGGGCAAAAAATGTTTTAACTCTAGAGATGGTGAACATTTGTTCAGTCGCCATGCGTGTCATGTGTCTCTGCTGAGTCTGCATCTTCCCTTCCTCTCGATTATAGTGGCAGATAATGGATTTGAGATGTATGTATGATGGGACCTGATACCCCCTAAAAAGCTCCGTTGTGGGTTACCCGGACAGGAAGTGTATTAATTATTTTTATAATTAATTTTTATGATTAATTCTACATATTCATTATATTTATAAAATACTTTGGATATTACAAGTATCCCTTATTCACACAATAAACAAATATATAAACAAGTACAAAAAAAAACAAATACAAACATTTATAAAACAGTTACAAATTTTAAGATACTTGATTTTTTAATAAAAATATGTGAATAACATTAACAACAATGGCCCCTAGTCCCGGGCAGCCCTTCAGTGGGCAGGGGGTGCATTGAAGGGGAAAATCGAGGGACACCGGGGGCCCGGAAGAAGACAGATGTCCTGGCTGCGGAATGTGAGGGAGTGGACCGACATCCGGAGTGCAGAGGAACTGTTCCGGGCGGCTCAGGACCGAGACGGATTCGCCGAAGTGATCGCCAACGTTGGGGGGACCCGACAGGGCACTTAGAAGAAGAAGAAGAATAACATTAAAATAAATTAAAACATGTTATAAATAATATATTTTGTATGTGACTAGGAGATAGGAGGGTATATTGTAAATAACAATAGAGGAACCAAGAAATACGCTACGTAATTGAAGGGAAACATGTTTTTTTGTTATACTTGTAGAAATAAATTTGCCGAACCTGAAAGCGGTAACACAACATTTTTTAGTTATAACAATTTCTCAATATTCGTGATAGACAACGATTACTTATCTCGGCATCTCCACGGCCAGCAACTACAATGAGTGGAGCACCGCCACACAGAAATGTATATAGTGAGACACGCCATCAGCCTGCTGCAGACTTTCGCAATACTGCATCAAGAATGTCGTTCTGCTTATTTTTCTGCAACGCCGCACCGATCTTACCGTCTCATAACTTGTGCGTGTAGGGTGACACTTCGTTACTTTGATATACTTCTAGTTATTATATTTAACCCTATTGTAATGTTATGGTTTTCTGGATCAATCCTATTATATCATATTACTGCGATGATATATTTACTAATAAAGTGACAGCTTTGGCTGGATGCCTGCGGGACACTATATGGAGAAACAAACACATACTAACCGAAAGTAAGGTCAGGATATATAAGACACGCGTCCACCCCATCATGACATATGGTATAGAAGTGAGAGCCGATACCAACAGAATAAAAAACCTTCTCAGAGTGGCGGAAATGAGAACCCTACGCTCAATCGCAGGCAGAACTCTTAGAGATTGGTTCAGAAATGAGACGATAAAGTTTATATATGGCGTTGAAGACATAGTGAGGTGGGGAAGAAGCAGAAGGTGCTTCTGGAGGGATCATGTAGACCGCATGGAGGATACGAGTCTTGTGAAAATTGCTTAGACTGAAAACCCTAGCAGCAGGAGATTACCAGGAAGGCCGCCGAAAATATGGAAGGACAGCTGGACGTCATCATTCCAGGACATTCCACCGTCATAAACAGGTCATACGACCTAGACCAAGAAGAAGAAAATCTTTATTAGGCCATGGGATCTTTAATGGCAAACCATTTAGGCTAAATCTTGTCAATTTACCCTATTGCAATTTTTGCAGCCCTCTGAATCAATGTGTTGAGCACATTGTATGGTACTGTAATGATAATTGTGTCAACAATTCCCGAAGGGATCTCCGCTCAGCCTTACATCGGTTTACCTTCAGACCAATTAGCTAATCCGATCTAGTGGCGACAAATAAAAGTTTTGCTGCATTCGAAGTTTTCTCTGAAAATATTGGTGACTTACTAGGTAGTTTGAACTCCAAGCACTAAGCCGCTTTATAAAATTATTTTCTGTCCTGTGAGTGTAGTGTTCATATATTGGGTGTTAACATAAGTTGTGTCCGTTTTTTTCCAATTTCAAAATAAGCACCAAAAGTAAAACAAAATGATAAAGGTTAAACGTCATTCAAAAGAAAATTTTCTGCTTTACAAGATATTGTATTTGCTTTTACGTTACATATATTATTTTATTTGATTACAAGCCTTCAAAATGGAATGTCAAGTAGACGAAAGTGAGCATTTTCGACACCTCCAGTAGACTTCGATGAGGACCGTTTAAACTATACTATTCATGAAGATACCCTTCAAACCACCATAGAATTGGCTGAGCAGATGAATTGTAGTCACATAACTATATACCGCCATCTTAAATCAATGGGACAAGTTCAGAAGATCGGCGCTTGGATTCCACATGTTTTGAGTGAAAACAACAAAAATCAACGTTCGACAATTTCTGCTGGTTTGCTCGCGCGTCATCGATGGTCACAAGCAAAGGTTTCTTTACCGCATCATTACTGGTGATGAAAAATGGTTTAAAAATGGTGATGAAAAATGTTTGAAGGGGATCTTCATGAATAATATGGTTTAAGCGGTCCTCATCGAAGTCCACTGGTCGTCCGGAACGCTCCATGTCTTTCAGGTCGAAATTACCGTCTTTGATACCCAAAAAGCATCAATCTGGGCTTCGAAGTTAGTACTTCCTATCAAAAAAATTTATTGCAAATGGTCATCTGTTAATGCTGACCTGTATTGTAATTTTAAGTAAGTACGTCATTTTTGAACATTTACATTTTTTGTGACAACTAATGACAATCGTTTTTTGTGACAAACAAACGATTGTCAGACCCGCACTACTCTATGGCTCCGAATGCTGGACGATGTATAACTCTTACTCTAGGCAACTAGAAACTGCTGAAATGCGCATGCTAAGATGGTCAGCTGGTGTGTTCCTAAGAGACAAAATAAAAAGCTCACGCATTCGTGGAAGCCTTGGTGTTACAGACATCAACAGCAAGATAGATATCCGATTGAGATGGTATGGACACGTTGGACGCAGAGCACTCGATCACATTGTGAACCAGGCAATCTCCATGGATCTTTCTCGAATAACAACCAACAACCAAAGGAAGACTAACGAATTCATGGGTGGTGCAAAAAGATAACCTGATGCAGAGGCACGGCCTGGGGGACGTAGTCCGGGACAGAAGAGCATACAACCTGAGGACGAAGACAGCTGACTCGAACAGTCTTCGCAGACAATTAGTTGAGATGGAGCCAGGGAGAAGAACTAATATTTACTGGAAATGAAATATTTGATCACGCCAAAATAATTTAATTTAATTTGAGTATTACAATAAGCTTAAACTAATTATGTACTAAATAAAACAATATAACGACTGAACTAAAATTATTAATAAAAACAAACACATAAAAAATATTAAAATTGAGATTGGTTGTTATTAAAATATGCACTGATTAAAATATGCATCAGGCCAGATTTAACCCGCGGGCCGTAGTTTGCCGACCCTTGATCATGACATATGTTTTTATTCCATATCGCGAGGCACTCCTTAGGGTGTTTATGATGAAGTGTTTAGTAAACTTTGCGTAAAAAACTATACTTAAAATTTAATATAATATTTAATTTAAAAAATACTTTGATTCAGTCCCATTGAGATGATGAAACAACTTGTCACACGATTGCTAAAGGAATGTCAGATATATGATTAATTCTATCACCAATGCAAGTGCAATTATTATGCACTGCCATGAGTAATCATTTTTGCACTTTTCTGTACGCAATCATTTCGTTCGGTTCACTTAATGCACTGACTCAGACCGGACTTGAGTGCATTTTCCTTTTTGCTCCATGAGTAAACGTAAATACATGATAACTTAGATATTATCAGAGATAATAAAAATCTTTAATCTCACATCATTAAGATTATCAGTTTATATTTCAATAATTCAGAACTAATTTAAGTTGTCAGACTACTTCAGTTAGGTCAAGGCTCAGGTAATCAAAAGCCCTAACATACATAAAAATATGCATACATATAATTAGTATTTGCTCAATAAAAGCCAAGCTAATTGGAATCAATTGATGTCAAAAAATATAGATGTTTCTCTGGCTTGGATTCCGTCACATATTGGTATCACTGGTAATGAATGTACCACATTGATTCCTTGGCAAAGGAATCATGTTCTACCGGTTGCCCCCTATCTAATTGATTCATTGGCAAAGGAAGCATGTTCTACCGGTTGCCCCCTATCTAATTTTTCAAAGGCTGATCTTTCAAATAAAATTTAACGTGATACTTGGCACCGATAGGCGTTGTATTGGGATACGACTTGTGTATATAAGGGCACTAGATGTAAATCAATCCAACAAACTAACCCTTTGAAACCATGGTTTAATATAATATAAATGAACAAAATGGAAGTATCTGTTATGTGTCGTTTAGGGCGGGCCACTGCGTGGTGGTTAGTCATCTTTACAGAATGGGTATTGTGGAGAATCCTGGCTGCGAGTGTGTTCTGGATGATGTAACTATAGACCATAGATTTTTCAGTCGTCCTTATGAGAGACAGATTTGATTTACTAAAAGCCACTTCTTTAGCGCGTCCAACGAATGTTGCGTTTCTTCTTTCTTTGTGGAACTTTTCCACTTATAGATCGATCGTTAATTTTTTAAGGCTTTATCTATTGAAACTTTAAATAAAGGATGTGAGAATAAGTGAAACTTACATTTTGGGTAATTATTATTTTTTTTTAACTATATTGACTCACATAGTTACGCTACGACTTGAATTTGATGGCACAAATCATTCTAGTTTGGATGAATTGCCAATTAAAAAAAAAGGTGACAACGAGTTAAAAAAAATCTGCTACTTGGAAATTTTGTTCTCAGATGACATAAAGGTGACGACCTCCTGTTTCCCGACCCGAAGGGTACGGGTTCAAATACCGCTGAACCCAGATTTAAAAAAAAAGATTCCGTTCTGGTTTTCACTTAAATCCTCTTTATCATCTTTCTGATTGCTTGGAAGAGATTGCCACATGACAATAAGCACGTCAGGTTGTACTGTATACAACAAAAGTTTAATACAATACTATACAAAGGTTGTATTAGATGCTGGATTAGAACAGGAAAAAAAGTCAATGGGGCACAAAAAGGCATGTATCACCTCCATGTCCATGTTTCACCTCCATATATTCAACCTAAACGTTGATGTATGGAGGTGAAACATGGACGTTGAAAATAAATGAAAGGTCCACATTGAGAGGGTTAAAATATTTTTGATTTCAGCTTCTCCTAGAGCAAGTTACAATATCCAGATGCAATATGTTCCTCAATATATTAAATCGTGCAAGGTTAATATATCTATACATTCAAATGAAACAATGCCTACAAGTTAAACCGGTCTCTTGAAACCAGATTGCAATGCAAGTATGCTAGTCAACGCACCTCATTTTTAACTAATTGTTGCTACATACTATTGAAAATTCACTTGCAGATTTCTAAATAGCATGAATGCTTTTGTAAAACTAAAATTTATTTACGAGTATTTCATCCACTGTCGGTGCCGAACTCAAAATAATATCCCATTATTTTTTCAGCAATCAACCAATAAAAATTCTCAAAAAATAACAAATTTGCTTATGTTATATATTACACGACAGTATTTTGGTACCAATTACGAGTTATGAGAGACAAACGTGGACGTGAAAAAAGACTAATAGAATTCGAATAAATGCTTTAGAATTGCGTCCACTGATAAAAAAACATGGGCTGACAATTTATGACAGAATAAGGAATGAAGTGATAAGTGATGAATGTAAACTTAAGGCTGATGTGTTGAGTTGAGATGGTTTGGTCATGTGGAATTGATGAATGAAAAAATACAAATGAAATAAACATACATTTATTTATTTAATTAATGACACAACAGTGTCTTTATGTACGAATGAACATGTGACAGGTTATACACGTACTTAAAATTATTGACAAATAATACAAAACTTTATCTTAAACTAACATGAAGATACAAAAAGCAGTAGTAATAATAAATTACAGTCATTGTTTTAAAACTATTTAATAATTATATGTATATTTAAGTCCAATATATGTTATGTATGTATGCCACAAAATATTACCAAACTTCACCAAGCAGACTAATTGTCCAAGACTTATTTTATAGAGGTAAAGAACTCAGATTTGTTTTAAGTGGAATAACGCATACATAGAATAACGCATACATTGGACTTTTTGAGAATTTTGTGGGAATTTTATGGATAGATATTGAGATATAAAAAAACACATGGCCTCATTAGTAGAACGAGATGCAAGTTGCTTTGCAGAATTAAAACCTTCCTACATGTTGATGCAGGGTTACTCAACTCCAGAGGCAAAGTATTGTCCTTAATGTTTTGTTTATATTACGTTATTTATATTAACTAGTTGCAACCCGTGAAATATTCACGGAAGTAAAACAAATTCTACATTTATGAAAATATATAGTATATTCATAAATATAAAATTTGTGTATATACGAGTATATCATTTATTCATCGTCCCATTTTACACCGGTTCAAAAATTGTTAGCTAGGTATTTAAAATTCGTTCAGTATCACAGACCCACCGAGATTCTAATTTCGAATTACTTTCGGACAGAATCCAAGTATTCGTTTCTCACTCTCTTGTATTCAAAATTCAATTCTCGTATTCTTTGTTTGACGACAACCATCATATGGGTTTGGCCTATTTATACTATGATAAAGGAGAGCACAAAGTTAGTAGCTATTTCTAAATATTGTTGTGATATTCTGGCGAATACTATATATACTTATATTAAAAATATCTAAATTGTTGCAAAACTCGTTTCCAAGTCTTTGCATACGAATAATAGAGGAGTTGATTTTATAATTAATATAGCAATTTTCGGTATAAAACGGATTGAGCTGTCTTGTGGATCTAGTGGGAATACGAAATGAAATGCTTGCGAGTAAGTGAGGTGCATCAATAACTGAGTGAATGATTTTGTATAGCAGTACTCTTGTATTGTGCAAATGGTGAGTGAAAGACATGAGAGAGAAAGTGTAACGAAGGTAGGGTTAGATCAAGTGAATGATATTTTGAAAGAAGGAAACGAAGAAATTTTTTTTTAACTAATTTCAGTATGTTTCGACGTCTTTGTTTCACTGTCATGCAGTAGCATTATTATAGTCTAATACTGTTCCTAGAATATGTGTTGAGAAGCTGTTGAGGACCAGACAAAAATAAATACAGATTATAAAAATATGTCCAATAAAACAATGCCAGTGATTTTATGTTAATTTTATGAAACATTTTTTTTTCAGATGATTAACATCGCAAAATACATCGCCTGGATAAGTTTCTGTTGGAAATATTGGTAAGTATCTAAATTTTTATACATTTGGTATTTTTGTTATATACGAGGCAAGTCCAGAAAGTAAGTGTACATATGTAAGCTCTCACGACCGGATGGATTTTATTTTCGATATGTTGGCTACACTTCCGTGTAGCCTGACAATTCCCCTCCGCAACGAGACCGGTTCGAGGTCAGTACGTTGAGAAGTGTCGACGCGACAACACGTTTCGTAAATGTCAATCCAATCTCCCGCCAAGTGCGAAATACGCGGCGTCATCCGTTATCTCGTTTGGAAGGGAAAACCTCCGGTTGAGGTTTATAATGAGGTGAAAACTGCATATGGTGATAAAGTTATGAATCGTACGAGTGTGTACAAGTGGTGTCGCGAGTTTAAGCACTCTTAAAGTAATGCACCCTTGAAGCGAGTTCAAATGTCGCTATATTCTTCTTCTTCCTAGTGTCATGTCAGGTCCCCCCAACGTTGACTATCACCTGAGAGTAGGCATCTTGGTCCCCGGCAGCCCGAAAAAGATCTCCAACGCTTCTTATACCAGTCCAATCACGTATATTGCGGAGCCAGGAGATTTGCCTCCTGCCAACATCCCTTCGACGGCACAACTTGGCTTTCTTACTGAATTGGCGTCGTAATGGCAAAGGGATCCTTGACTACGCGACACACCAACGACTACGACAAAAGGTGTTGTGGAAATCTTTTTTGGACTCCCTCAACTATCAGGGTCTTCTGAATTCCTTCCGTGATCCCTAAATAGATATATCGTAATGGCATTTATTATACTTTATAGCACTTTTGTTCTATACACTACAACCAAGCGGCTTTTTTAAATGCCAATGAGATCTTAAGTGAAAACCGGACTCAAATCCTTTCTGAAAAAAAAAACTGTATTTCAACGCGAATCTATAAGCTTACCATCGATTTGGAAGACAGGCATCTTACCAACCAGGGCATGGAGTTCGTCAATGTTCCCTTTAACAACCCTTAACAAATGACTGATAATTTGAAATGTAAATTCAGCGGTACGAGTATATAATTCAGCTGGCAATCCATCCCTAATCGCATAGTACGGTAGTGAGCAATCATCCCTTAATAATGAATAAATGTCAAAGGTATGTAGCGCTAGACGACACATCAATGCGTAAACCTGTCAGCTGCTACTGATGACGACGATACACAAGCCGCAGTTGTAATCGGCACAAGAAGATGTAATGAAATTTGAATGTTTAATGAACAGTCTGAGAGATAGATGTGTATGGAGGCTGTACAATTAATCAGAAGATACAGGGTGACCCGAATGATTATTTAGGAGCTAGTCCTTAAGGGAGAGATGATGATGATTTGTTAATAAATAAAACTCGTTAGATCGCAATGCGGAAAGAGAGTACGTACAATTTTATTAGTAACGTAGGTATTTATATCATTTTAGAATGTGCGCGGGAATGCGCTTGCGATATGCCTACGTCTCGTTTCTGTGAATGCAAAAACGATTAATGTTGTATATAGGTATCATTCAAATACGGAACTGGCGAGATAAGTGTGGTGCGTTCTCGCTCTAGTATGGAATGCAGTCCGCTCCCGGCTACGGGTTGAATGGCCGGCGCGTGGACTTTGTAATTGTTTGTTTTGCATTGCTAAGGAATGCAAAGGTCACTTCATCGGTCATTGACCGTGTGTATGGACGCCCACAGTGTTCCGAGTGTGCGACCGCCACAATTATATAAAATTAGTGTTGTATACATTACAATATAATAAGTTTTGTGTCGTATGAAGTTGAATGCACAGATAAGAAGGTGTTGACTGCGGAAAAGAAAATCGCGGAAAACTTATTGAGATAACAAATACTAAGAAACCTTCGTAGATCTTCCGATATGTGATAATAACACATTTGACTTTAGGTGTAGTGTAGTATAGAATATTAATAAAAAGACTATGTATATAATAGCGATTAGAGAGTAAATTCTCTTCAAGGGCGCTCTAACTTAGGTTTCGAACTCATTTGTAAATTTTGATAAGACCTTTAAAAAAGTATTTTCTTTAAGTGTGCTAAATCTACACATGCCATCATCCATATCTCTGACACTAGTAGGCAGACCATTCCACGTCACACAAGAGGGTGGCTGAATCAAATGGAGAACCTCCGCAAACATTTATTCTCGAACCCCATCAATTTTTGTTTGTGCTTTCAATAGGTGTCAGAATTCACATCCTACATAACTCCTTGCAATATTTCTCATTAAGTATCTGTCATCCTGTATACGTGTAGAAATAACTGGGGAATAATTCAGTAACGAGACACCATACATCTGTTCACCTGTTTGTGTCTATGTTCATTTCATCATATTGATGGATAGAAATTATAATTTACATTACGTCAACTACGAATTGTTTTTCTACGGGATTCGAACCCGCAAACTCCGATGTAGAAGATGAGCGTCTTAATAATCAGAGCACGAAGGATATATATCGTCTCAATTACACGCAGTAAGTTAATTTGCGATTATATTTCAAAGAGAGTTTATTCACAATTTATGAAAGTATATCTTCACAGCTTATGAGATTACCTTCACGACTTATGAGAGTATCTTCACGGCTTATGAGAGTATCTTCACGGCTTATGAGAGTATCTTTACGATTTATGAAAGTATCTTCACAACTTATGTGATTCTTTTCACGACTTATAATAGCATTTTCACGATCTATAAGAGAGTATCTTCACGACGTATTAGAATACCTTCACGACATTTGATATTATTTTCATGACTTATGAAAGTATCTCCACGACTTACAGAAATATCTTCGCAACTGATCAGAGTACCTTCGCATCTTTTGATATTATCTTCACGACTTATGACAGCATCTTCACGACTTATGAGAGCATCTTCACGACTTATTCGAATATCTTCACGACTTATGAAAGTATATTCACGACTCATTTATTTAATTAACAATACAGCAGTGTCTTTTATATACAAATGAACAAATGATATGTTATACAAGTACTCAAAATTATTGACAAAAAATACAAAACTTTTTCTTACACTAACATGGACAGGAGATACAAAAAGCAGTAGTAATAAAAAATTACAAAGTCATTGTTTAAAATAATTTAATTTTAATATGTATATTTAAGTTCAATATATGTATGTATGTATACCACAAAATATTACCAAATTTTACCAAGTAGACTTACGTAATGGCCACAGACTTGTTTTACAGTGATGAAGAACTTAGATTTGTTTTTAGTGGAACAACGCTTACATAGAACAAGAAGAATTGGATTTTTCGAGAATTTTACGGATAGATCTTGAGATACGGAAAACACATGGGCTCACTTATAGAACGAGATGTAAGTTAAAACCTTCCACATGTTTATGCAGGGTTACTCAACTCTAGAGGAAAAGTGTTGTCCTTAATGTTTTGTTTATATTACGTTATTTATTTAGGGAACTTAGATTTTTTTTTAGTGGAACAACGCTTACATAGAACAAGAATAATTGGATTTTTCGAGAGTTACGGATATATGTTAAGATATAAAAAACACATGGGCTCACTTGTAGAACGAGATGTAAGTTAAAACCTTCCACATGTTGATGCAGGGTTACTCAACTCTAGAGGCAAAGTGTTGTCCTTAATTTTTTGTTTATACTAGGTTATTTATTTATTAATAAAGGAGAGCACAAAGTTAGTAGCTATTTCTTAATATTGTTGTGATATTCTGGCGAATACTATATATACGAGTACTTGTATTAAAAATAACTAAATTGTTGCAAAACTCGTTTCCAAGTCTTTGCACACGAATTATAGAGGAGTTAATTTTATAATTAGTATAGCAATTTTCGGTATAAAAGTGATTGAGCTGTCTTGTGGATCTAGTGGGAATACGAAATGAAATGCTTGCGAGTAAGTGAGGTGCATCAATCACTGAGTGAATGATTTTACATAGCAGTACTATATTGGCTGTTTTTCTTCTGTCAAACAGCTTCAAGAGTTTCATTGCATTTAATAAGTTAAGATAATTTCTTTGTTCATATGATATTCAAAGTTTAAAATTTATGTATCTTAGAAATGTGTTTTGTACTTGTTCTAAAGTTTGTGCATGGGCGGCGTAATGAGAAGACAATATTTATGAGTTGTAGTCATGAAAGAAACTTCAGGACTTATGAAAATATATTTCAGTTAACTTCTGATTAATTAAATTTTCACCTTTATTAATCCTTTTTATCCTATAGGAACTCCTTCCTGCATAAATATCAATAATACATCGTAAGTAAGATAAGTGTAGAAATAAATCCATTCTTAACAGCAATAATCTGAAGATGAAGCTAATCTTTGTCAAGAGAAGAAGAACATAAGTAAAAAGCAGAAGAGTCTCACGGGTATTTGAGCTCAGCACGGGCAATTCCTCCTCCCTGAGATGATCCTCATCTGAGATTAGGGGTGATCATCCTCGGGGGTGGAGGCTGTAGGGTGGTAGGAGGGACGAGCAATGTGTAGAGACTGTGGGCTTATCTTGGGAAATCATTTTTCCACATTATTATAACATACTTCAAACCTTCTGGGCTACAGAGGTGGTTCGGGATATTTTTTGCCACAAGAATATTAAAATTTGATACAAAATACTCGTATATCGAGGCTTTTGTCTTTTCGTTTTTAAATAAAATCTTAGAATTCTTCTGTGTAAGTAACCTCTTTATTTACGTCGCCCTTTACTGTCCATGCAGTGAGACTCTGGAATCAGTTACAAACCAATATAAGACTCGCTCCGTCCTTGGCATGCTTTAAGAAGCGACTGAAAAAACTCTTCATTTCTAGTCAGTAAAATAACGTGTTTCATTCCCGATTTTTCTTTTCCTTTTCTCTCCACCATCCCTTCCTTTCCTTTTGATTGATGATATCTCACTTTATATGAAAAAAATGTTCGGGTGATTGTCCGTCTTTGTGGGGTCCGCGGGCATGTGCTCACGTATATGTTTATGGATTTCGTCGGGGATGGATAGTCATTTGAATTATTTATGCGACCACGTAACTTGCTTCATTTACTTTTGTCTGGTTGGTTGGAAGAGATTGCCGCCTGGCAATAAACCCGCCAGATTGTATTGCAATAAAAGTATTAAATAAAATAAATAAATAAATATTGTGATTAAGGATTATTAACTATTTCTGAAACTCTACACAATTCTCTATTATATTTGAAATCTAATCATTTATTGAATTTTGAATCTTTTAATAAATGTATTTTCTTTGTTATTATTATTAAATTGAGTTTAAAATGTTAAGTTAAAAATATATATATGACCTTATTTCATATTGCAAGTACCTAACCCGCCATTGCCGACTAATTTTACTTAGATAGCATGGGTTTAAAGTCTGGAATAGCTTCTGCAAGTATGTTTGTTTCAAATCCACTTCACGGTCACGGTGTGTTTTGATTCATTTTCGAGATCATGACATTAGATAAATTGTATTACGAATTATGCTAATAAAGAAATAAGTATCAAATACGCTTTGATTTATATTTAATAAACGCTGTACTAAATTTATTATTCACTAGAGAGAAACCGAATTTGTAGCTGTATTTGTATCACGCCATAGAAAATAAATTTAAAATTTATGTGATGTAAACTTAATTAAAGACAAAAGCGAAGTGTGAATTTACAAATATTCAAATGTCACATTTACATATAAACTTAAAAGCCTAGAGAACGCTCAACCAAGAGGAGACGGATTCTATATTCATTAATAACCGTTATGAAACCGCCAAGTTATCTAAATGTTAATGTAATATTTGTAAGAATGCAGAATTATATTTTATTTATTTTTTTATTTATTTATTTATTTATTTATTTATTAATTAATTAATTTATTTATTTATTTATTTATTTATTTATTTATTTATTTATTTATTTATTTATTTATTTATTTATTTATTTATTTATTTATTTATTTATTTATTTATTTATTTATTTATTTATTTATTTATTTATTTATTTATTTATTTATTTATTTATTTTCGCCCAATTAATTTGAAAAAATACGAGAAATGTTAACATTAAAAATAAGAAAAATTATATAGAATAAAAAATAATTATATAAAATAAAAAATAATGTACAATATATGCATACATATAATATATAGTATACACACGAACATACACATATATTCAAATTCACTTAAAAACGTTGATGAGTGCTTTCTAATGCGCTCAATCTTAGAAGAAAATTTACTTTTGCTTTTGGTAATGTGATATGAAATATGTCAATGTCCGAAGCAGTCCCGTTCAAAAGAGTTAAGGCCCTTCCAACAGGCATAATAGCTGAAAGACCCGTTCTTGCGTATGTTATTTAGAACAGTTCTTGCCGGCGCAGTCTAGTTTAATTGTTAAGAACATTTAACGCTAACCTTTGCAGTAATGCTGGACAGCTCACAACTCCTCGAACGAGTTTAATGAATTGATGATCTTTACTTTTCGTTAAGGGTTGTTTTCTGGACTAAAATTAACATTGGCTCGGTCTTCGTCTTCCACAAAGTTGTATATATAAGGGTGGTATGTGCATCTTTAAGAAGTGCTTGAAGAAATCCCTTTTTGGAAAGTAAATCAAAATTTATAATTACATATAAACACTACAGTACATCTTGAATTGAAAGTGTTGCTATCACATTTCAGAAGATCTACGATATTCTATTTTTAGTTAGTCGACCCTTGAAAATTGTTTTTGCGGTTTTATTACTTTATCTTCCCAGTATCATGTCAGATCCCCTGAACCTTCAATATCACCTGAGAGAAGACATCTTTGTCCCCGGCCGCGGCAGCCCGAAAAAGATCCCCAACGCTCCTTATACCAGTCCAATCACGTAAATTGCGGAGCCAGGTGATTAGCCTCCTGCCAACACATCTTCGATCCTCTATGTTGCCTTGGATGATCAGGTGCAGTAATTTGTACTTTGCTCCTCTAAGTACATGACCCAAATAGGACACCTTTCAGATGTTAATATTAGTCAGCAACTCTCTATCAACTTTGGCTCTTTGAAGAACCCTTGTGTTGCTGACCATATCCGTACAGGGTATCCGTAGCATTCTTCGGTGCATCCACATTTCGAATGATATTAATGGTTTTATTACTAAATATATTTTTTCTTAACATATACAGATATGTATAAATTCCGTGTCTAATGGCCGCAGCCACCACCTTTCTATCCTTAGATTTGTTTTTTTTTTTGATAATTTTTTATCTGTAGTTTGAGTTCCTAATTCGAACACCCTTAAAGAGAGTCAGATCTCTAAACGGTCATGTCTGAATTGTACTTAAATCAATATACTATAATTATTATTTAAACGGCAAAATAATCGTATGTATCCCGTCCCATGGAATCAAGAGCTCTGGGAAACGCGCACATAATACCCAGTTACTTGGTCGGCCCTGTGTATGACCCACTTGAAATCGTCTAGGGTATATAAATGAAGAGGAAAATGGTTAATTTTATCCCATTTTCTGATATGTATAACTATTTCGGTGGATTATTCCTTAATGGATGTTGTTTTCATCCAATTCTGAGAGAAGCAATTTTCTACCATGGGAAACCCATTTTTTTCATCATCTCTCTTTTCTTATTTTGTCGATATTATTATCTTTTTCAATGTGGGTTTGTATTTATACATTTTTTTTTCTTGGAATTTGATTCATAGGAAGTTTTGTAAATGATCGGATTACTACGGGTTGGTTCGGGAATACACGATATAAAACAGTGATTCCCAACGGGTAGAATATCGCACCCTGAGGGGCAATTATATTTTTAGAAGGGGCGTTGAGTGTTTTAGATTTTAGGGGGCGTTGAGGGATTTACAATTATAAGAGGGCGTTAGACATTTCAGCGAAAGCACTGTAGTATTTATTAAATATCCTAACAATAAAAAAACATCTACATATGTTATACAAATAATAGGGTTATTGACAGCAAGACATACCATCACGGCATTTCCCTGTCAGGATAAATAGAAAAGACAGAGCGCCAGACTTTCCATTCTCGAGACACGCATCTTTAGCCTCTTTTACTCGTATATCCATACACCTTCTCACACAACTCCTACGATATCTTTGATTTTTTTCGTTTCGTTTCTTCAAAATATCATTCACTTGATTCAACTATACTTCCCTTGATCTTTCACTATCACGCTGGGCACTCACTCACATTTGCACTAAGTATATATATTTGTTTTGTTATTCTTTCATAATTCATTTGTTTTACATGCCCAACCCATCTCAGAGTGCCCTTCTACATATTACTCAACACAATAGCCTTAAGTTGACATTTATCTCTCATCAATTCAATATGTATTATTTTATACATTGTCACCATATGTATTATTCACAATGCACGTATCTCTACATTGTCACCACATGTATTATTTATTCACAATGCAAATATATCTACATTATCACCACACGTATTATTCACAACGCACGTATCTCTACATTGTCACTACATGTATTATTCACAATGCACGCATATCTACATTGTCACTACATGTATTATTCACAATGCACGTATCTCTACATTGTCACCACGTGTATTATTCACAATGCACGTATCTCTACAATGTCACCATATGTATTATTCACAATGCACGTATCTCTACAAAA
This sequence comes from Odontocerum albicorne, assembly GCA_949825065.1. Lineage (NCBI taxonomy): Eukaryota > Metazoa > Arthropoda > Insecta > Trichoptera > Odontoceridae > Odontocerum > Odontocerum albicorne. Next base: position 25,461,036 of record OX463861.1, read on the forward strand.
TTCATTAGACTTATCTATTTTTACTACGTTCACTCCCATACGTCAAATTTAGCGTAAAAATACTGTTTTGGACTGTTATCATAGTAGATTTTGATACTCTTCGGTTCGAATATATGTTATGTATATAGTTTTGTACTCCATTCATTGACTTTGTTTTCAATGGTTAGTACAAAACATGACTCTCATAAGCTCGCTGTTCGTGTAATTAACGGTTAGTCTCCGCCCGCATACAAAGTGTTAACGAACCACAAAGGTCTTAAAAGGCATTTAATGGTAAACACCAGACTTGAACCCTTTATCTTTGGATACCATCGAGAATCAAACCCGTAACCCCCCCGGATGGAATACAAGCTGAACTTTGTTACCAACCATACCACTGTGCCGACAAACTAGATTGTCTAAAACCACATACACTTAGTTTAACTACATGAAACTAAACAGTGACTTAAGAGTATTTGCTAAAGTTGACTTAGCGTAGATAAGGGCCCGCATTAATAGTTGGAAAAGTGTGATTTAGAAGGTACATAGGTTCGCTCCGTGTGTACGGGACTTACCCATTTAATTGGCGCATCCCCTCCGCGAGGGGGAGGCACGTAAAGCGCCCCAAGGGTGTATATTCACTCTCCGATTACCAAAACTTTGGTAATTGAATAGAGGCAGTCTCTTCAAATCAGTGATTCTCAATGTATAGGGGGTTCCAACATCTTATAAACAAAAAAAAAACAATTATCCGATTTTTTTTAACATGCTGTTTAAACGATTTGTTTACTTAGTTGAAAATATTTTGTGACTTAGTTGAAAATACACCAGTGTTCCAAGCCGATAGTTGCGGATTGATATTCAGGTTTTTAAAAAGAGATATACAGTCCCCTTGATACTTGTTTAATCCCCTTCTTAATTGGTTGGAAGACATTGGCACATAGCTATAAATTTGCAATTGTACTGTACACATCGAAAGAGTAACACAATAAACATTCATTTAAAACAGTTCAATCGAATAACGTTGTCGTGCAAAACTTATGTAGTCTAGTAATCGTAATATAAAACTTAGTTTATTGTAATTTGTTTTAACAAACACTGTTTATTCCACTTTTTGTAACGGTATAACCCTATAACGGTATAATGGAGGTTATACCGTTACAAAAAATAGAATAAACAGTGTTTGATAAAAACAAATTACAATGTCTTAAAACCTCCACAATGTTAAATAAACAAATAAATAAATAAATATAGGTTTATTGACAGCAACATAGTATGTACAAAATATATTTAAATAACACTTCTAAAACACATAAATTGCAGATAATACCTTACATTAAATACAAAAGCTATCAAAAGGTCTGGTCTTATCTAATAACATCCCCTCGGCCAAGATACACCCCACCAATATAGGGTGAACCCAGCCACGGGGACACCAGAGGTTTTTCAGCCCACACCCACCCTGCCTTAACTATAAATAATATATTAATATATATGTACATACCATCACACCATTTTTCTGCTGGGGTTAGTAGAGAGGAGAGAGTGACAGCCTAACCTATCTTGACGTATATACTTATTTTACATCCATACATACTACCTTCTTCTACAGCCTTAACTATAAACAATATACTTGATTTTTTTATGTATATAGGATTCGGGGTGGATTTCTAAAGTTAACCAAAAACGGGTAAAAGTATGTTTTTTTCATTGCAGATCTTTTAAACAAATAAACGTAGGTTTATTTATAGCAACAAAAGATATACATGAATAAATACATTACAAAATCGCACATACCATATCATCATCATCATTGTCAACCAGGGTCGATCCACTGCTGGATGAAGGTCTCCCCAAGTTGACTCCAAACAGTTCGGTCCTTTGCTCGCCGATGCCACGTGATGCTGCCATGCTTCCTGATTTCGTCCATCCAGCGTACCTTCGGTCTTCTTCTAGGCCTCTATGCCTCTTGGATACCATTGGATTATTTCGGATGTCCATCGGGAGTCTGACATTCTGGCTACATGTCCGGCCCATTGCCACTTCATTCTTTTGCACACCTTTGTAACGTATTCTACCTTTGTTATATTGCGAATCCAGGTGTTTCGTTTACGGTCTCTTTTAGTATATCCTAACATGCATCTCTCCATGCTCCTTTGTGCGGTCCGGAGCTTTTGTGTGTTCTTTACTGTGAGCGTCCATGTCTCGCAGCCATACGTAAGTACTGGAAGAATGCACTGGTTGTAGATACCATATATCTCAATATAAATAGCAAAAAATACATTTAAGAGAAAAGCTATCGAAAGCTCTGGGCTCATCTCATAACATCCCCCTGTCGAGATATACCCCACCGATATACAACTAGTCCGGCCGCGAGGACATCAGATGATTTTAATGTATATTTAGTTTGTTAAAATGAAACACCTCAATGTAATATGTCCATCAGCTATCAGGCTTTAAACTACTTCAGCAAGCCCCATAAAGCCTATTCACCTTCGATGATCTTTAACCTTTGGTCTCCAGTTTAGTGGTATCAGTCCTGACCTAGATTGACCAAGAGGTCTAGTTCATACGGATTCCCATTTCAATATTTCTTGGCAACACATTCAATGGATAAACTTCGTAGAGTTAGAATTCAAACTTAAAAGTATGAACATATCAAATTATAAAAGTGTGAACATATCAAATTATAAAAGTATGAATATATCAAATTATAAAAGTATGAACATATCAAATTATAAAAGTATGATCATATCAAATTAAGGCTTTAAGGCGCTGTGGAGGTTTAAAGGCATTATTATTTTTCTATATTATTTATAGTTAAGGCAACTTTGTGAAGGTGATGATTGTAATTTGTTTTTATCAAACACTGTCTTTGTTTTTATCAAACATGATTGTAATTCGTTTTTATCAAACACTGGTTTTGTTTTTATCAAACATGATTGTAATTTGTTTTTATTGAACACTGTCTTTGTTTTTATCAAACATGATTGTAATTAGTTTTTATCAAACACTGTTTTTGTTTTTATCAACATGATTGTAATTTGTTTTTATCAAACACTGTTTTTGTTTTTATCAAACATTATTGTAATTTGTTTTTATCAAACACTGTTTTTGTTTTTATCAAACATGATTGTTATTTGTTTTTATCAAACACTTTTTTTGTTTTTATCAAACACTGTTTATGTTTTAATCAAACATGATTGTAATTTGTTTTTATCAAACACTGTTTATTGTTTTTATTAAACAAAAAGTGGAAAAAACAGTGTTTAATAAAAACAAATTACGATGACACTAAAATGTGTTTACTAATATGGTCTTCCATGTATTAAAATTGTCACAAGAAATAACACATTTTCTTTTGATGATGCTTATTTCTTGTTTCTGCCTCCCTCTACCCGCAATTTTCACTCAATTTTTTTAGCGCTTAATGCATCTACTCGTAGTATGTCGATACCAGTCTAAGCAGTCTTTTTTGTGCTTCCCTGATGAAGGGAACCTTCAAAACCTATAGGTTCATACTGTTATTTCAGATTGAAAAAAAAACAGTGTTTTAGTAAACAAATTACAATGAAATAGGTTTTTTCACTTTGCATTGTCCCTTTATAGCATTCTCAACTATCCCAATTCAATAACTTGCCGAAAATTTTCAATGTCTATCTGATCTCTGTCTCTTCCTTGGCATTATTATTCCCACATGGTGGTGGGGACTGCCCTTCCAATAATTCGCCGCCACTTCGTCCGACCCCATGCATCTTCCGGAGCGATATCAGCGTCCCTCATGTCCCACCCAACCACCTCGCGTCACCCGCACTTGGATCTTCCTCGGGACCTCTTACGAGGAACATTAAGTGTCTGCGCCCTGTTTCCTATATACATTGGCGATCTTCTGCTGATGTGTCCATACCATCGCAGCCTGCTCTCTTGAATCTTGTCAGAGATGTCGCGTACACCTAGACTCCCACGGATATAGGAGTTTCAGATCCTGTCAAGCCTTGTGACACCACACATCCATCTCAATATTTCCATTTCAGCTGTCTGTATGGCACGAACGTGCCTTAGGAAGGTATTCCAGGTTTCTGAGCCATATGTGATCACAGGCCGAATGACATTCTTGTAAACTAGCCCCTTGAGTTTGACGGGCATCTTTTTATCACAAGTCACACCCGCGACTTCCCACCATTTCAGCCAAGCTGAGGATATTCAATGTCTATCTGATGAGTTATGCAATATTTACAATAACAATCTATTAATTACAAGTAATATACAATGGACGGTGCAAAAAGGCTCATTATCATCGTCCTGTCATGTAGTTCATGACTAAGCACCGTGACTCCCATGACAGCCTCTGACGACTCCTCTCCAACCAACTCTGCACTCCGCGGCTAAAAAGGAAGTTGTTAAGGGTAGTCCTGTTGCGTTTCTCACTTTGTTAGTCCCGCGAATTGGGATTCTTCCTCTTATGCGTTGTCCTTCCATACCTGCAGTAACCACAAAACTCTCTAAACTAATTTCATTACAACTTACCTAATCTTTATTTACTTCCTGTGCAACTTCATTCCAAAGTGATTTTATTACAGGTACATTTTTGTATAACTTGCTCGATGGGTTCCACAAAAGCTCCCTTTTATACACAGCTGTTATTAAAACTTCCGCCATCTTGTAAAATCACTTGGTGGCACGATAAAATTAACTAACACGTCTGTTCGCTAGGAGACTCACTATGTGACTAATCGTTATGTAACGTGGCGCGAAGCTTGTAGTGTGGCCATTGGGATAGCATGCGGTGCGTTGGTTTGCTAGGATATATCACCTAGCTCGCAGCGTAGCTCTAAGCACCAAGCGAGGCTCCTACCTGTGTGGCTGAGGCCTAAGTGAGTATATAAATCAAAAATGTAAGGTTTGCGTGTAAAAAATAGACTGAGGAAAATATGACTGGATCAAATGGACCAGCTTGTGAGAAGTACGAGTAATGGAAGACTGCATGACACGACGTGAGGTGAAAGTTTTGTGCGAGGGTCATGGCGCGATGACAAATGCACCACATTTGTCATTCGATCGCACTAAAAATTCTGAATGAAAGGAAAAGAAAAAAATTAAATTGATCAGTCTATTTATCTGTCACTTATATTGTTACTAAAATTGGTGTTGTTGATTTTCAGTTCTTCATGAATAGGGGTGATTTTCAGTTCTTCTGTTGGTGATTTTCAGTTCTTCATGAATAGGGGCGCTAGTTCGTCTTATTGTCCATGGCATTCTTAACAGTCTTCTCCAGAACCACATATCAAATTATCTATTCTACGTATCTCGCTTGCTCTCAGAGTACAAATCTCCGCGCAGTACATGAATATTGCGAAGACGAGAGACTAAACTAAGCGTATTCTCATATTGCTGATAATAGTTGCGATCTTCCATATCTTTTCTAGCATTGACATCGCATTTTTTGCCATTCCAGCAAAAATGTTAACAAATAGAAAATCATAAAACGACCAAATTTCTCAACCTAATCAAATTTTCCTTTCCTCTCTACCATCCCTTCCTTTTCCTTTAATTGATGATATCTCACTTTATATGAAAAGGAATGTTCGGGTGATTGTCCGTCTTTCTGGGATTTATTTATTTATTTATTTATTTATTTATTTATTTATTTATTTATTTATTTATTTATTTATTTATTTATTTATTTATTTATTTATTTATTTATTTATTTATTTATTTATTTATTTATTTATTTATTTATTTATTTATTTATTTATTTATTTATTTATTTATTTATTTATTTATTTATTTATTTATTTATTTATTTATTTATTTATTTATTTATTTATTTATTTATTTATTTATTTATTTATTTATTTATTTATTTATTTATTTATTTATTTATTTATTTATTTATTTATTTATTTATTTATTTATTTATTTATTTATTTATTTATTTATTTATTTATTTATTTATTTATTTATTTATTTATTTATTTATTTATTTATTTATTTATTTATTTATTTATTTATTTATTTATTTATTTATTTATTTATTTATTTATTTATTTATTTATTTATTTATTTATTTATTTATTTATTTATTTATTTATTTATTTATTTATTTATTTATTTATTTATTTATTTATTTTTTCAAAACAGGCTTAGCCCAATTACATTGAAAAATACAAGACATTAAAAAAGAAGAAAAATTACAGGGAAAAAATTTTTTTTTTTAAATTATATAAAATAAAAAATAATGCATATGTATACAAACGAGTATTTACACACAAACGTATGTTACATATATATTCAGTCACTTAAGTATGTTGATGAGTGCTTTCTAACGCGCTTAATCTAAGAAGAAAACTTACTTTTGCTTTTGGTAATGTGATATGAAATATGTCAATATCCGAAGCAGTCCCGTTCAGAAGAGTTAAGGCCCTTCCAACAGGCATAGCGGCTGGAAGACCCGTTCTTGCGTAAGTTATTGGGAACAGTTCTTGCCGGCGCAGTCTAGTGTAATTGTTAGGAACATTTAACGCTAATCTTTGTAGTAATGCTGGACAGCTCACAACTCCTCGAACGAGTTTGACAACGTATACCAAGAGACGCAGATCTCTTCTTACGCTCAAGGAGTTATACCCGAGCATGCCCAGCAGAAACTGCGTAGGATATAGCCACGGGCCCCCACCGGGGTCCAAATGCAAGCATTGCTTTCTAGTTTGCTACGGATCAATGAATTAAACAACGTTTTGAGCACCAATTGGTTTTCAAACGACTTAGAGTTTGATTTGTGGGCATATGCTCACGTATGTGTTCATAGATTTCGTGGGGATGGATAGTCATTTGAATGATTTATGCGACCATGTAACCATGACGACCTCCGTGGTCTGGTGGTAAGACACTTGTCTGCCGATCCGGAGGTTGCGGGTTCGATCCCCGCTGGAACCCAGATTTTTCTAAATAGGATTCCAGTCTGGTTAACACTTAGGGCCTATAAAAACATATTTCTGATTGGTTGGAAGAGATTGCCCCATCGCAATAAATTCGGCAGGTTAAAAAATAAATAAAAATAAGTAACTTACTTAATTTCCTTTTGTCTAGTTGGTTGGAAAATATTTCCACCTCGCAATAAGCCCGCCAGATTGTATTTGAAATAAAATTGTTAATAAATGAATAAACAAACCTATGAAAGAGTGAAAAGCCTTTGTGATAGGATAATATGCGTGAATAAGTGCATGGACGTGACAGAAGTGAAATACTTCTATGTTTGTCAGAATGAAGTGAAGTGGATATGTGTTCTGTCCGTTTACTCTAAAAAGGGCATCATGTGATAGTGATGTTGATGTTTTCGTTGTAGAGACAGTGACAACTTAGCAGATTTACTCATAGACATGTGAATTACATCATCTGCTGTGCTGGATATCTTATTTAGTAAATACAGTATATCTCTCCTGGTAAACGTTGTCAAACTCGTTCGAGGAGTTGTGAGCTGTCCAGCATTACTACAAAGATTAGCGTTAAATGTTCCTAACAATTACACTAGACTGCGCCGGCAAGAACTGTTCTCAATAACATACGCAAGAACGGGTCTTCCAGCCGCTGTGCTTGTTGGAAGGGCCTTAACTCTTTTAAATGGGACTGCTTCGGATATTGACATATTTCATATCACGTTACCAAAAGCAAAAGTAAATTTTCTTATAAGATTAAGCGCGTTAGAAAGCACTCATCAACGTACTTAAGTGACTTTGAATATATGTGTGTGTTTGTGTGTATACATGTTATTTATGCATATACATTGTTTTTTATTTAATATATATTTTTTATTCTATATAATTTTTCTTTATTTTCAATGTTAACACTTCTTGTATTTTTCAAAGTAATTGGGCTAAGCCTGTTTTGCGAAAATGAATAAATAAATCTCACGAGTTGTTAGGAATAGGTGTTTTTTTAGTTTTAGCAATCAATATCTGCAAGTATTTTGGGAAATGCAGGGTGAAATTTAATTTTTAAACAGATTTAGATTTATTTTGGGTATTGAGGGGTGTACGATAGTTTTAGAACCTCCCCGCCAGGATAGATTACAGGAGCAATGTTTGCATTTGTGCGGTGCAAAGCACTTTCATGCTTCGGTTGTCGCTCCTGAAACTTGGGGGTGGTTCCATCTAACAAGTTCCTTAGAGCTAAATAAACGAGATGATGTTTCAATGAGGCGATTTACAAAGGAAATGCAATTCAAATATCCATGAAACTCAATTAATTAGTTTTCTTCGTTAAATGACAAAGGCACTGAATTAATTCCGTTCAGAATTTTGGGGTATCACGAAACAAGTCCTCTTCGGTACAAGACATTTGACGTCTTGGGCAAACCGCAACAAGTGTTGCGTGGACTACTCATAATCTCTGATACAGAGAGGTAGTCTGTCATATAATATATCTCATTTTGACATATTGTCCTTGGTTCTGTAGGATATATATTTATTTGAATACATCATCACCATCATCATCAAGCAACCGCAGATTAACCATCCTCATCGGACGCCATCTGCAACTTGATCTACACTATCACCACCATCATCAAGCAATTGCAGATCCACCTTCCACCGCGGACGCCATCTGCAACTTGATCCACACAACCAATCATCGACGATCAACGCAACGACCAACCAAGCACCACAGACAATCCAAATTTAGTGAGAGACGACCAAACCTACCACCCGTTCCCGCATCACCCATCTGAACGACAGACCTGGGAAAAAACGCCACGCGCTGCTGTTATCCACGTACCTACTTCGACAACGGGAAGCGGATAACCGGTCCAGGCGTCAGATGCACTGGAAACCTAACGTTCACGCAGGGCACGCGCTCTCTGCGTTCACTAGGAAGGGAGCTATGTAGGATACCTACCTAAATAAATAAATAATTGTCAAAATAAATAAGTGAATTGTTAAACACAATTAAATTAAATTAATTATTGTTAAAATAGTGGACGTGCAGGGTCAGTGACCGATGAAGTATTCATAGATTGTCACACGCTATGAACAACAACAATGTTTACTATTTTATAGTATCTGCGACTTGTCTAGCCATCTCCAAATACAAATAAATAATCGACCCGCCAATTCATGCGCTAGAGCAAGGCAGAATATGTATCGCGAACTGGTTCACTCATTTGTATAAATTACCCGCGCGCCGAGAAATAAATATTATTATTGTCATTCATTCAACTGTCAAGACTTGTTATTTATTTGCCCGCTGTCCACTTTCGATTTCATCCGCATTCCTGAGTCTATATTTATTTGAATACAAATCAAGATCATCACGACGTATAAAGATAAGTAATCCGCTATATTGATGACCCTGAACGAGAAGGAACGCAGAATCGACTAAAACGAATATAGCGATGTCAATATCAAAATCATCAGCACGTCCTAATAGGACACATGCTACATTGATAACAACCATCGCTACAGTTCTATCAATTCCAGTTGGAAGCTTGCTAAGATGTTTGCAAGCTCTCCAAAGCAGTTCAGAGCCAAGTGGTAATATCTCTATAAGCAGAATCTAGTCGATATTCTTTTAAAATAATTCATTCAAGTAACAGTAGGTGAACGTGCCAATATCTTTGGTTCTCTCTCTAAGGAGCAAAAAACGTGTATCATAATGCGGGATTAGGAACAATAACAAACATTTTATGTAAGGACCAATACAATACCAGTGAAATGAAGGTACTCAGGAGTATCGCTGACAAAACCCTTCGTGATAGAGTACGAAACACAGAAATCCGAAAGATGCGCGAAGTTAAAGATATTGTCAGATGGGTACGACAGAGAAGAAGGTTCTGGAACGAACATGTATCCAGAATGGCGGAACCAAGAGCCGTAAGAATGGCCAGGGAGAGTATTCCCCAAGCAAGTAGACCTCCAGGATGACCTCCCAAAAGATGGAAAGACAGCTGGCAGTCGACGTCACAAGAGGGAAACAATGATGCAGGACCATAACAGACCAACAGGCCTAAAATAAGAAGGAGACCGATATAATCTTCAGAATAAACGAAATACCAAATTAAACATCAATCTAAACTAACAACGAATTGTGGACACTTGGTGCTGTCCGAAAACGACTATAATGTCTGCAAAATCTTCCACGACTAAGAAACATTATCGCCATCAGCCCTTAATTATAAAGCAGGGTAGGTTTTGACTACCTACAGGATCTGCCTTCTCTCTTAGCAGCGTATATTTCTAATTGGTATATTCAAAATGTGACAATTTTCTGTCATACCATACCATACCATACCATACCATACAACCATCTCAGATTTGATCTCCCCACTCTCCTACATCCCATCTAATTACAACACGTAGTCTTCCTTACACCGCTAGTGCCCTACATGCGATATAAGTAATCAAGCCAGCGCAGTCTAACAAAATGTATAATTTTAGCTATACCAGCTTCAACCTACAGTGTAGAGGCCAACGAAATAGATTTGCCTCCACACGCCATTATCTTAAATTTGGTCATATATAAAATCTTTCTCTTAAAGATATTGAGAAAAACGGCAAAACCTGGACAAAGTTTTGATATCAATCAAACAATATTGCTTACTCTTAGGAACTACTGGTCTTGTGTGACCCAAAAATGCCTATAAAACTGAAAGGAAAGGTATACCAGACTATCGTTAGATCCCCAATTATGTATGGCTCAGAATGCTGGACTATGTACAGCTCCTACTCTAGGCAACTTGAAACAGCAGAAATGCAAATGCTCTTAGGTGGTCGGCAAGAGTATCACTTAAATATAAAATTAGGAGCTCACGCATTCGTGGTAGCCTGTGGGTCACTGACATAAATAGTAAGTGGAAAGAGCGACAGCTGAGATGGTATGAGCACATACAACGGAGACCACCAAATCATATTGTAAATCAGGCAATGTATGTGGATCTTCCTCGACAGCCGTCCAGAGGAAGACCAAAGAACTCCTGGATGACTCAATGCTCCAAAATCCTGCAGAGAAACGGCCTAGATGAAAGCGACACCCAGAACCGAAGAATATACAGCCTGAGAACGAGAAGAGCCGACCCCAACAGACTACCTAGGCAATGAGTTGGGACAGTGCTAGGAAGAAGAAGAATAATAAACTACCTGTGGGAGATGCAATTCAGGGTTCTAGCTTTTTTAGAAGAACCCCTATAAGATTAAAATGATACAATTAAAGTTTCTGCCATCGAGTCATTACAGTAAACTTCCAAGACAACCTAAAATTACTGTGGATGAAGGCAGTTCATCCAGAAAAAAAGGTTATTCCAACGAGACCGCCATCATAAGCCACAAAAGGTGGGGAAAAAAGAAAATATCCTTGCTATAAAACCCTCTGTGGTATCATTTTCTGAATGTATGTTATTCTTATTATATAACAAACAACCTTAACGAGTCCGCTGCCCCTATGTATCTCATCGAAAACGTTCAGTATCTTTATGATCATAGACTTGTTTTTTTTTTTTGCTTTTACTATAATTTATAGTTTCGTTTTTCTCTGATTGTTTCAATGTTTTTTTTCGATTCATACTTGATCTAAAAATAACCACTTTATCAGCAATTGGCATAACATGTGTAACCCTACTGTGATTTATTTCAACCTACCTCCTGTCTAACGAGTAGGAAGCGATTGCCGTAGGGTAATAAACCTGACAATCGTATCATTATGTATTTTTTTATTCGTATAGTAACCCTCCAATATATCTGAGTTGGTATTCCGACTTAATTTAGAATGTTACCGGGAGACAGCATAGTTTTCAAACCCATTTATGAGTTGAAGGACCATTGGAGTAGACACAGAGCATGTGGCTTGTCATTGCACGTGTTTGGAGTACTAACCCGCATGTGAAGATGTAAAAGCACTCGTACGAGTCTAGGTCATGTAAATAATGTTACTAGACTAATATTCTGTGGGGAAACACGGTCGTCGCGGAATATTGTCGCATACATACGGTCAATGACCGATGAAACGACCTTCGGATTCCTCGATAAATTATAGTAAACAGTCCGAAGGTCACATGCCGGCCATTGACGCCGGCCGAGCGACCGCACCACACGCCAGAGAGAGAGAGAACGCACCACGGCTATCTCACCAGTTTCGTATTTAGATGAATACCCACATACGACAATAAACCATTTCTGCATTCACAGAAGCGAGACAGAAGCATATCGCGAGCACACTCTCGTGCACATTCAAAAAACATATAAATACTTACGTTACTATAAAAATAAACACTCTCTCTTACCGCATTGCGATTTAACAAGTTATTTTATTTATCAACAACCATCATCATCTCTTCCCTATCGGGCATTCTGCTAAAACTCTTTACTTTTCTTTCGGTACCACCGGGAATATAGCCCGAAACCTTCAGCTAGAAGGTAAGCCTCTTATCAAATAGACCACGGAGGTCATCACCTTTGTACAATTAAGTATCAAATAAAATAAATAACATAATCAAACGATATCATCTTCTAGAACAGTCGTTTCTCTTGCTTTATCTACTTCCGAAGTAACGAATCTGACATTTCATTAAATCTCTCAAAAATGTATAATATTAACAAGATTGGATCTTCCTTGCAGAAATGTCTTTAATTGTTGCCGAGATTTGCGAGGAGCTAAATCTAATGGGATTCCCGGATTCCAGATTTCAGGAACATAACAACCCTTTCATTGATTACAATAGAAACTATTCACTTGTGCTTAAGCTATAAATCGCTCGCTATTTGTGCAGATTTAAGCGCGAATTCCAATTTATTTGATACGATATATAAGAAACTTAACCATTGGATTATGTTAGTTTCAGTTCTATGAAATACATGTGTTGGAAGTTATCTTCACGTATGGAGATGAAACTTAACCATTGTATTATGGTAGTTTCAGTTATATGAAATACACTTGTTAGAAGTCATCTTCACGTATGGAGATGAAACTTAACCATTGTATTATGGTAGTTTCAGTTATATGAAATACACTTGTTAGAAGTTATCTTCACGTATGGAGATGACCCTTAACAATTGTATTATGGTAGTTTCAGTTATATGAAATACACTTGTTAGAAGTTATCTTCACGTATAGAGATGACCCTTAACAATTGTATTATGGTAGTTTCAGTTATATGAAATACACTTGTTAGAAGTTATCTTCACGTATGGAGAAGAAACTTAACCATTGTTTTATGGTAGTTTCAGTTTTATGAAATACACGTGTTGGAAGTTATCTTCATGTATGGAGATGAAACTTAACCATTGTATTATGGTAGTTTCAGTTATATGAAATACACTTGTTAGAAGTTACTTTCAAACATTAACATACTTTAAAAGTATGTTAATGTTTGAAAGAAGGTGGAATTATGACATCAGAAAGGAATGCATAGACAAAATCTTCTTCTTCGATGACTGTACAGTTCATGTCGGGCCTTGGCCTCCATCAATCTTCGTCTCCAACTCCTCCTGTCTCCCGCCGCGGCCTTCCAATCTGTCACTTGTAGTAGTTGGTCCGCGTCCTTTTTCACCTCATCCTCCCATCGCAGCCTAGGTCTACCGACCTTTCTTCTTCCGCCCGGATGTCCCTCAAGAATCCTCTTAGGTACCCGTGATAACGGCATTCTCTGCACATGCACAGCCCATCTCAGCTTGCTCAGTCTGGCATGTACAGAGAGCCTGGGAGCTTTATACATAGATTATATACAGCTCATCATTGTATCTTATTCTCCAGCTTTTGCCATCGTTCACGGGCCCCAGGATTTTACGTAACACTCTCCTCTCAAATGTGTCCAACATCTCTACGTATCTTGCTGTCATCGTTCACGCTTCGCACCCGTATGTCACTACTGTCATTATTATTGTCTTGTATAGGGTAATTTTGGTTTTTCTGTGGATACTTCTTGATTTAAGTACTGGGAGAAGAATGTTCTGTTTCCTGTTTCAATCCTCCGTTTGATATCTATGTGTTCTTCATTTTCCTTAGTTATGGGGGATCCCAGGTAGGCAAAGTCATCAACTACCTCAAAGTTATATCCATTTTTAAACTGAGTGCTGTGTTGAGGGTTATTGCCCGGGCTTCTAGATTGTTTCATTATTTTCGTTTTGCCTTCACATGCATAGACAAAATAGATGTGTTAAATAAGATTAAGAAAAGAGCTTTAAGATGGTTTGAATGATTTGACTAAGAAAAATGTGTCTGTATCAAATATACCACATTTTGAAATAAGGTAAAGTGAGAAGTATTAATAATAGAAGATTGTGTATGACAAGATGTAGGAATGTGGAAAAGGCGAAAGTAGTGTACTTGAATAGAAAAGTTTGGAGATCTTTTCGCTCGGCCTACCTCGCAAGGAACCGCAAGTGTATATATGTATGTAAAAAAAATATTTTTAAACCAACAATTAACAATTTTTACAAAGCACAATAAAAGTTCAGTGTGTGAATAAATACTATATGTTACTATAGTATATAATACATAAATATCAAAACACTTAGATGTTTCATACTTAAACTTCGTGGTCTGGTAAACGCTTGTTTTCTAACAGTGAGGTTGCGGGATCGAATCCCGTTGAATCCCATATTAAAAAAATAAACTTTCGTTCACTTAAATTCACAAAAACATCTTTATTTATTTAAAACATATTTATTTATTACAAATACAATCTGGCGGGCTTATTACCAGGCGGCAATCTCTTCCAACCAACCGGACAAAAGTAAATGAAGCAAGTTACGTGGTCACATAAATCATTCAAATGACTATCCATCCCCATGAAATCCATAAACACATATGTGAGCATATGCCCACGAACCCCACAAAGACGGACAATTACCCGAACATTATTTTTCATATAAAGTGAGATATCATCAATCAAAAGGAAAGGAATGGATGGTGTAGAGGAAAGGAAAAATCAGGAATGAAACACGTTATTTTACTGACTAGAAATTAAGAGTTTTTCAGTCGCTTCTTAAAATCATTCTGGTTGGTTAAATAAGATTGCCACATGACAGTAGTACCACAAGGTTGCGTTGTATACAAGTATAGTGCACGATTCGCTCTGGTACTGCTATAGGTACCAGGCGTAATTTATTTAATAATAGTGGGTTCAAATCCGAAATAACAGCGCCCGTGAGAATAATTTGCTCTCTAAGCGGTGCTATATTATCTTCTATATCCATACACCTTATCATACAACTCTAACGATTCAAATCAGATGCATTGCTTTGAAGTAATAGATAGATACGCCAGATTATATTTTATGGTTAAATATATATTTAACCATAAAATATTGACCGGTTTATTAGTTTGTACTCGTATGTTAAATAAAATGATTAGTGGTTTGTATGTTGAATCGATCTCTTTACTTTCCTCCTCAAATTTTTTTTCAGAACTTTATCTAAAATAAAATTTCTCTAGTTAACTTAATATTCGTACTTACTTTTCTTGGTCGATGTACTCGTATAGTTAAGTTGCGGCCTGAATATTTTCGTAAAGAAGTTTAGATTCTTTTGCTCGTGACATTTGACAGTACGACCTTTGTTTCGTTTATCAAGATTGGAATTTTGTTGAAAACAAATAATTTTTATATTATTTTAAATATACTGAAGGAAAAACTTGGTTAGTAAGGTGCGTTTGTTGAACATTTGACATAAAACTTGGCTAGTAAGGTGCGTTTGTTAAACATTTGACCTAAAATTCCGTTAATTTAAAAATGATATGCAATGGTTTAAAAAAAAACAAACACAAAGAGTTCTTGGTTTTATTTGGACTTCTAAATTTATTAATTTTCGTGTTTTAAGTTGATCAATATAAAGTTTTGAAGCGCTGTTAAGGAAAATTGTGTAAAGAAATATCGTTATACAAACTCCAAGTTTTATTGTATACAAATACATACAAACTATCACACAATTTCAGAGCGCTAAACTTTCTATCACGGCGTCTTCCTCCGCCTCTTCCATATCTTTGACGATCTCCATGGCTTAGTTGATAAAACACACCCTTTATAATTACTTTTTGATCTGTCTGGAGTGATGAAATGTGAGGAGTTTGATTTCGCGTGATGTATACATATGTAATTGAGTGTGACTGTTGGTCAGGCTGATGAGAATGTGCAACGGGGTTTTATATAATCAAAAATTTTCATGCTATATGTCCTCAGTGAGATACAGGCAAAAGCCTAGTGTATTGGTGACACGACAAATGAAAGGCAACAAATCCAGATCCATTAAAATTGTACATTCGTATTAAATTACCTGTTGTTTTTTCGCAAATTATGTATAATATATTTCTTGTCATGTGCTAAAAAAAATCCGCGCCTTCCGGTGCTGTGTATTCAATACACATCAATACACATGTAAAAAAAGAGCTATTTAAAATCGGAATATTTATAGCCAATCGCTTAAATGAATTAAATTTGAAGTCAAGAGTGATAATAATTGAAATTTTACTGTTGAAAACATGAAAAAAAACATCGGCCGACGTTCACAAAACGGGCGAAGCGACCACCTCAAATGGATGCCCGCGAGCTACTGAAGCGAGTGAACTGAGATCCTATTTCTTGCGTTCCCATATACCATAGTAGAGTGAGACGTGGATAGCGTCGCTTCCTCACCCATAGTGTTTTTTTTAGAATGAATATACCTACGTCACACACTGGCACACATTTGATTGTATTGGTGAATTTATTCCCGATTTTCACAAAATATCTCTGACGTGGCCGATAAGTACTAATTATTATGAATATTATTTTTTTCATTCAATACGTAAATGTGTTACAGAGGAAAATCTTAAATCTGAACCCAGTATTCATTATATTTATAGAGATATTAAAGTTTTAAGAAGCAATGTGCACTAGTTACACATCACAGAAGAGGGAGGGTTAAACATGCAATCAGTTTGATTTATACTTGAGATTTTCTTTCTGGTGACAAGAAATTGTCACATGGCAATACGCCCACAAGATTGTACTGTAAACAAATAAAACAAATATAATTTTTGATGACGATGAAGATAAAGTCCACAAAAGTATTTTAGTGATAATTTTGTTGTACTCGTATGGGAATAACATAATAGTATTTTGATGATAAGTTTGTTGTATGGGAGGGACAAAATAGTATTTTGGTGACAATTTTGTTGTACTCGTACGGGAATAACACAATAGTATTTTGATGATAAGTTTGTTGTATGAGAGGGAAAAAATAGTATTTTGGTGACTATTTTGTTGTACTCGTATGGGAATAACACAATAGTATTTTGATGACAAGTTTGCTGTATGGGAGGGACAAAATAGTATTTTGGTGACAATTTTGTTGTACTCGTATGCGAATAACACAATAGTATTTTGATGATAAGTTTGTTGTATGGGAGGGACAAAATAGTATTTTGGTGACAATTTTGTTGTATGGGAGTGAAACAATAGTACTTGTACTTTGGTGATAATTTTTTTTGCATGGGAGTGTCACGATAGTATTTTGGTGACAATTTTCTAGTATGAGAGTGACGCAATAGTATTTTGGTGATAATTTTGTTGAGTTGAAACGAAACGTGAACTTGGAGAAAAACCGAGAATGCTAAATAAATGCTGCAGAAATGCGTGCTTTGAGACGAATACATACTCGTAGAGTGACAATGTATGTCATAATACGGAATGAAGTTATTAGGAATAAAAATCAACTTAAGGCTGATGTATTGAGTAAGATGAAAATGGTTTGGGCGTGTAGAACGAATGCATGAAGAAATACTAACAAAACAGATATAATGTGCAAAAAACGTGTGAGAGGAGGACTAATGAAAGTATGGTTAGATCAAGTGAATGATTTTCTGTAAGAAAAAAACGTAGAAAATCAGAGATATTATGCGAATTGTACGAGAAGGTGTATGAATGAGTAAGAGGCTAAGTAAAAAAGTCTGGCTCTCAATCTTCTTTTTCTACCCCGACAGGGAGATGGCGTGATGGTATATATCTACTTTTTTCGAAATTTACTTAACTAAAAGTTTTCCGTTAGCTTAACTCTTATTTATATAGCACATATGGGTATTTGTTAACGTTAAATATTTCCCATTTAATACAAGTAGTTTGCTAACAATGAGATAATTGCCCCAGTTAAGTTAACCGTAGAAAGTAACTCGCGGCAAAGCGGACGGTGAAAAAGTGAATGTGCGTGAATTCGCCCTACTTTATATAACTTATTAGCATTTGTATTTTTACCCATTGGCCTTCGATTCTTCAATAGCTCATAAGAATCATGAACTGGTTGAATGTTAGAAATAGATGCCAAATTTACATACTGTCTCTATTGTATAATAACCTTAACTGTCCCGCCACCCTCTCTTATCTCGCCGAAAATTTTCAGCGTCTTTCCAATCATGGATTAGCGCTACACTCAAACAGAGATTGTTAGTTGGCCTTTCCAGTTCACCGCTCCTCTTTTCTTACGTCGTCCTTTACTGTCCATGCAGTGAGACTCTGGAATCAGTTACAAACCAATATAAGACTTGCTTCGTCCTTGGCATGCTTTAAGAAGCGACTGAAAAAACTCTTAATTTCTAGTCAGTAAAATAACATGTTTCATTCCTGATTTTTATTTTCCTTTCCTCTCCACCATCCCATATTTTCCTTTTGATTGATGATATCTCACTACATAAAAATAAGAATGTTCGGGGGATTGCCCGTCTTTGCCACCACTGTTTTGAATACAAAATAAAAAAAACGTGTTTTATTTATTTTATTAAAAATTTACAAAAATAACATCACAAAGTGAATCAAACGTCGTTTCTAAAATTTAAGAAACATATTTTTTAATAAATTTTGTTCCATGGTACGAGTACATTGCGCCGTTGATAATAAATAAATATGTAAGAGACATCATAGACTCGACTCTTTACGGACACCTCAATTGTTGTAAGAGACATCATAGACTCGACTCTACGGACACCTCAATTGTTGTAAGAGACATCATAAACTCGACTCTTTACGGACACCTCAATTGTTGAAAGAGACATCATAGACTCGACTCTTTACGGACACCTCAATTGTTGTAAGAGACATCATAGACTTGACTCTTTACGGACACCTCAATTGTTGTAAGAGACATCATAGACTCGACTCTTTACGGACACCTCAATTGTTGTAAGATACATCATAGACTCGACTCTTTACGGACACCTCAATTGTTGTAAGAGACATCATAGAGTCGACTCTTTACGGACACCTCAATTGTTGTAAGAGACATCATAGACTCGACTCTTTACGGACACCTCAATTGTTGTAAGAGACATCATAGACTCGACTCTTTACGGACACCTCAATTGTTGTAAGATACATCATAGACTCGACTCTTTACGGACACCTCAATTGTTGTAAGAGACATCATAGACTCGACTCTTTACGGACACCTCAATTGTTGTAAGAGACATCATAGACTCGACTCTTTACGGACACCTCAATTGTTGAAATAATAAGTCCATTGCAGGTATTTGGATTGTAATGGGTTAAAATTTCTTTGATCAGTCAAATTTTTAAGTAACGAGATCATTTGAAAAATACGTGTTGAGGTGTGGTTAACAATCTATCATTACAGTTGCCTGATACTCTACTTTGAACTAATATAAACATATGGCTAATTATACATATACTAATTGCTAAAATTCTTATAAATAACACGTTTAATAGCATTGAAAAGCGTGATAATTATGAATTATACAATACAATTTCATTCAAAATCATTAGTCAGTTATAAAAAAAAAATTTTATATTACCCGGCGGTAAGTAGTACACATCGGGCTTAATAAAGAGACTGTCGCTTTGTAGAGTGTCGTCTCAGTCACACGGACTGTTAGCGCATCGTGCGATAGAGACGACGTTCTACAAAGCGACAGTATCTTTCTTAAGCCCGATGTGTATTACTTACCGTCGGGTACTATAATTTGTTTTATCAAACACTGTTTATTCCATGTTTTTTTGTAACGGTATAACCCTACCGGTTTCAAGGCTTTCACCTCATCATCAGGGAGCACAAACATGACTTCTTATGCAGTCTTGTTTGTGCTCCCCTCGATGAAGTCTTGTTTGTGCTCCCTGATGATGAGGTGTGCACCTTGAAACCGTTAGGGTTATACTGTTACATTAAGTGGAATAAACAGTGTTTGATGAAACAAATTACAATGTTTTCAAACCTCAACAATGTTACTGCCTTAACTATAAATAATATACTGTTTATTTCACTTTATGTAACGGTATGTATAACCCTACCGGTTTCAAGTATTGTTTGTGATCCCCTGATAATAAGGGGAAAACCTTGAAACCGGTAGGGTTATACCGTTACAAAAAATGGAATAAACGGTGTTTGATAAAATAAATTACAATGTCTTTAAACCTCCACAATGTAAATGCCTTAACTATAAATAATGTACTGTTTATTACACTTTATGCAACGGTATAACCCTTCCGGTTTCAAGTCTTGTTTATACTCCTGTTGATGATGTGAAAACCTTGAAACCGGTAGGGTTATACCGTTACAAAAAGTGGAATAAACAAAACAAATTAAAATGTCTTTAAACCTCCACAATATTAATGCCTTAATAATAAATAAACTACTGTTTATTCCGCTTTATGTAGTGATATAACCCTACCGGTTTCAGGTCTGGTTTGTGCTCCCCTGATGATGAGGTGAAAACCTTGAAACTGGTAGTGCTATACTGTTACTTCTTCTTCTTCATCTTATTTTAGACTTGTTGGCCTGTTATGGTCCTGCATCATTGTTTGCCTCTTGCGACGTGGACTGCCAGCTGTCTTTCCATCTTTTGGGAGGTCTGCTTGCTTGGGGGATACTGTCCCTGGCCATTCTTACGGGTCTTGGTTCCACCATTCTGGATACGTGTTCGTTCCAGAACCTTCTTCTCTGTCGTCCCCGTCTGACAATATCTTCAACTTCGCACGTCGTTCGGATTTCTGTGTTACGTACTCTATCACGAAGGGTTATACCGTTACAAAAAGTGGAATAAACAGTGCTTGATAAAACAAATTACATTGTCTTTAAACCTCCACAGTGTTAATGCCTTTACTATAAATAATATATAAAATAACATTGTAATCACCGATAGAGAGGATTAGAACTTTTAATTAAAATTCTTCTTCATCTAATGTATTGGTTGTTCCAAATCTATCCAATATGATAGGGTATTATGACAGAGTTTTTCTAGTTGCTGGTTCTGTTGTCCTATGGAATGGTCTACCTTTTAGTATAAGAGTTTAACCCTTCCCTTACGGTGCTAAAATTGAAATGCGCGCTCCGGCGTTGGGTAGTGGGTACGCGATCAAAAATTGGCGATTTTAAATCGGAAAAATAAGAACATTCATAGATAATCCCCTTAATTAATTATAATTGAAGTTAAAAATTATAATAGTTGAGATTTATTTGCTGAAAACATTAAAAACCCATCTGGCAACGCTCACGGAACGGGCGTAGGTCTAATTGCAAGCCCAAAAGCTACTGCGACGCGGAACGGTAGTGGCTTACTCCCGGCGTGGCTTACGCTTGCGACGATTGAGACAATTGAGCTCCTCGCAATTCAGTGAAGTATGCAAGAGTGAGATGCGAATATAGTGTCGCGCTTCCCGCATACTCTTGACCTATCGTCAAGACGAGGCACTCACAGCGTTTAAATGCGAATTTGTTTCCGATCTTCACAAAACACCTACGATGTAGTCGATAAATTCTGATTATTATTAATATTATTTTTTAAATCAATGCGTAAATATATTATGGAGGAATACCTAGAATCTTAACCTTGTATTTATAATATTTATAGAGATATTGATGGTTGCTAGAAGCAACGTGTAGAAGATACCCAACACAGGGAAGGAAAAGTTAACTTCCTTCATTAATTTGTTCTATATGCTGAAACCACATAAAACTGCTCTTTTTCATACTATTTGATTCACAACACTTAAGCCAAACCAAATTAAATTAGCAATTCAAATCGCTCCCTAATAATCAAATGTGATGTTATCACTAATTTAACAAATAACACAATTTTACAAGATTTGATTTTATCTTACATTTACCAAAGACTTGGTCAATGTATTTTCTAAGATCTACCATTAAATAACTCAACTATTGCGAAAACATATGTACTATACATTTCCATATGCCTGCCTAATTTGAATGATGGCACTTTGAATTTTTACCACCATTCCTTCTCCCGCGGGGTACCAATAGTCGAGGAGCGAAGTAGCACTCTTAAGGATAACGTATGATCGTCAAGGGTGGTATTCAGAACGGGATGAAACTATAACAAGGAGACTTTGTAGAGATAATCCTCACCCCCTAGTTTCACTATAAAAGCGCAATACAAATCACTGCTGGGATATGGATAGAAGATGAATGGCTGTTCTGGTGGTTGTAAATTTCGTAAGTTTTATCATTCTTTCCTGAAGGTTGTATACTTTTGGTTTTTATGAGTTCCATTTATTTCATGGAAAGGGATTTTGCAATAGAACTCTATAGATTTTGATAAATATTATTGAACTTTTAGTCCCACCTCGTTATTTTACTATAATTTTATTTATTTTCTATTTTTTTATTTTACACATGACAATAAATCAAAATATAAATAGGCCAAAATCTGTACGGTTGTCGCCAAAGAAAGAATACGAGAATTGATATTTGAATACAAGAGAGCAAGAGAGGAATACTTCAAAACAGATTGAAATTATACTGAACGAACCGGTGTAAAAGGGGACGATGCCAATTTATTTTGAATTGTAATTTATTAAATAATTCATTTATTTCCTATTATATTGAACCTTATAATTACTTGTGTTTACTACTTCGAAACATATTGAAATTATACTGAACGAACCGGTGTAAAAGGGGACGATGCCGATTTATTTTGAATTGTAATTCATTAAATAATTCTTTTATTTCCTATTATATTGAACTTTATAATTACTTGTGTTTATTTATCTTACGCTCCTTTTTTTAATGCAAACATTTATATGTGGCTTTTTCAAGATGTCGGAAACGCGAAAACATTAAAGTCAATATATTTGAAACAAGTCTTCAAGGAAAACTTTATCAACGATTTAAATTGAACAGTAATGTTTATTCACAAAACATCACGTCGTGTATAAGGAGATTTTTGATAATTAAATAATTCATCAATCAAGATGTATTTTTTTTAAATTTTAAACTTGAAACATTAATGAACCCAAAAAACTTTAAGCTGATCTTGCTCCATTCGGTATTTCAAAAATGTGTAATTTGTTTTACTTCCGTGAATATTTCACGGGTTGCAACTAGTATATACTCGTATAATTTAATTTGGACACACAATTTTAATGGATCTGGATTTGTTGCCTTTCATTTGTCGTGTCTCCAGTAAACTAGGCTTTTCCAGTATCTCACTGAGGACATTTAGCATGAAAAAATAAATCGATACATCTTTCCGATTTTTGATTATTAAAACCCCCGTTCGAAATAATAATAATAATAGATATAAATTTATTTATTAATGATAATACTAATATTATAGTAAAAGGGCAATTTATTTATTAATGATAATACTAATAATATAGTAAAAGGGCAATTTATTTATTTATGATAATACTAATAATATAGTAAAAGGGCAATTTATTTATTTATGATAATATTAATAATATAGTAAAAGGGCAATTTATTTATTAATGATAATACTAATAATATAGTAAAAGGGCAATTTATTTATTAATGATAATACTAATAATATAGTAAAAGGGCAATTTATATTGTACCATTTAGTGAACAAACTCTCATTAAAAGTGCTCCAACTCGGGACCCGAACACAATTTTATTGACTTATTAAAAAATATAACAAAATAAATAGAAAAAGTTGAGCATAAGTATAGAGAGGGGTAGTGACAGGGGGCGGTCATTACATTAGGTAGTTCTCCGCACCTACATATGTTTTTCTTCTTCCCAGTCTCATGTCAGGTCCCTTCAACGTTAACTATCATCTGAGAGTAAGCATCTCTGTCCCCGACAGCTCTAAAAAGATCCCCAACGCTCCTTATACCAGTTCAATCAGGTTTATTGCGGAGCCAGGAGATTTACCTCCTGCCAACACCTCTTCGACCCTCTATTTTGCCTTGGATGATCAGGTGCAGTAATTTGTACTTTGCTCCTCTAAGTACATGACCCAAATAGGACACCTTTCGGATTTTAATACTAGTCAGCAACATATGAAAAGAAAACCTCAGAAAACTTACTAAAGGAAGACGAATTATAAAGAAAACTTTGTAGATCTTTCGATATGTGATAATACCATATTCAGCTTTAGGTGTAGTGTAGTTTATGTACGAGTATGTAGTGCTTATATAGCATCATACATTTTGACTTACACTTCCCAAACGATTTGTCTTCAAATGCTTCCTAAAGCTGCATATGCCACCCATACCTTTAACATTAATAATCACACTATTCTTTCGTGCTACATGTCCAAACCATCTCAGAATGCATATCTTATTTAATTATATTAGCCTTATTATACATTTCTAATTAGTAATACAAAGAATTATTTCTTTAAAATGTGTTTCAGAGTATTTTATTTATCCAATATTATTTGATAGCTATCACGTTTTGATATGATTATAACAAAAAATGATAGCTGTCAAATAATCCCAACATCTTTATTTTTCCAATATAATTTGACAGCTGTCACTTCTTGTTATGATTATAACAAGAAGTGACAGCCGTCAAATAATCACAACATACTTATTTTTCCAATATACTCGTAATTTGACAGCGGTCACTTCTTGATATGATATTTGTCATTTATGATATGATTAAAACAAGAAGTTACAGCCGTTAAATAATCACAACATCCTTATTTTTTCTAAATAATTTGACAGCTGTCACTTCTTGATGTGATAATTATCACTTATTGATATAATTATAACAATAATTATCACTTCTTGATTTAATTATAACAAGAAAAGACAGGCGTTAAATAATCACGACATCCTTATTTTTTCAATACAATTTGACAGCTACCTCTTCTTGATATGATAATTATCACTTCTTGATATAATTATAACAAGAAGTGATAGCCGTCAAGTGATCACAAAATCCTTATTTTTTCTATATAATTTGACAGCTGTCACTTCTCGATATGACAATTGTCACTTCTTGATATGATTATAACAAGAAGTGACTGACGTTAAATAATCACAACATCCTTATTTTTCCAATATAATTTGACAGCTGTCACTTCTTGATATGAATTAAAAAATATTTTCAAAACATATGATATTCAAGTTTTTTATTTAGTTCCGTTATTATTATGTATAGTTATGATGTCGTATATCTATAGTATAGTTATGATGTCGTATATCTCATGTATTAATCTTGCCTAGAAATTAATGCTTTTCACATTTTATTATTTTTTGTTTATGATAAAACTTCCACTAAAGAAAGAAAAATAACACGTTTTAGACACTTAAAAAATAATTCAATAAAAAAACAACAAAAAAGTTTTCATGGCAAATTTTGTAATAAGTTTTTTTTTATATCTAGTGACGTTCATTTTTTTTTTGTTAAGAATTCATTAAGGACGGGAAAACTGAAAAAAAATATTTGTTAAGAATTCATTAAGAAAGGGGAAACTGAAAAAAAGGAAAAAATTTAAAAGTTTCCTTTAAGAATGAATGACTGCGTGCATATTTATTTTCCACCTTCAAGTTTAACACTTTAAACCCCGTTTTTCCAGTATGTCGATGTCCATTTTTTTCTCCATATTTCCTTCAAAATAAGTGTTCATTAGTGGTCCTCTTTATATCCTAGTTGTAAAGATATTTAATTTCTATCCAGAGGTTTCAGATTCGATTCGATAATAACACTAAACATAATAACAAAATAAGAAAAATAACACTAAACATCTCTTTTCTGCCAGAGAGCGTGTCTTAATAACAATAATTTTAATAAAATGACAATTTATATAGCGCCGTTAAGAAATAATAATCTCCTCAAAGTGTTCTAACTTGGAAATCGAATCCAATATAGTATTATTGAGACATTAACCCTTCCTTCCCTGTGATGTGTAGCTAGTGCACATTGCTTCTAAAAACTTTAATATCTCTATAAATATAATAAACCCTGGGTTCAGATTTTAGGTATTCCTCCGTAATACATTTACGCATTAAATGAAAAAAAAAAAGATTAATAATTAGCACTTATCGGCCACATCAGAGATATTGTGTGAAAATCGGGAATAAATTCACCAATGAAATCAAACGTGTGTCAGTGTGTGACGTAGGTATATTCATGCTAAAAAACCGCTATGGGTGAGGAAGCAACGCTATTTACGTCTCACTCTACTTCGGTATATGGGAACGCAAGAAATAGAATCTCAGTTCGCTCGCTTCAGTAGCTCGCGGGCATCTATTTGAGGTGGTCTCTTCGCCCGTTTTGTGAACATCGGCTGATGTTTTTTTCATGTTTTCAACAATTAAATTTCAATTATCATCACTTTTGACTTCAAATTTAATTAATTTAAGCGATTGGTTATGAATATTCTTATTTTTCCGATTTCAAATCACTCATTTTTACATGTGTATTGAATACACAGCACCGGAACACGCGGTTTTTTTTTAGCACAGGAAGGTAAAGGTTAAAAATATGACGTTGTTTTTTTGTTATTATAGGAAGGTGGTGGCTGCGGTTATTAGAAGTGGAACTTCCTCGCAATTGTATATTTTCAAACTTCCCCTCAATTGAACTTCCGCGCGGAAGGCCGCCGGTTGTGCTATTCCCCTCGAACTACACGCTGTGCTTTTCCCCTCGAACAACACAGTCATTTTTTCTGCCTTGTTTTTGGGAATATAAAGATATCTAGGACTTCGGTCTTATATAGTATATTCTTTCAATAAAAATAACATGTCGGTGTACTCCGATAATTTCAATGTGCCATCAGATCCAGTACAACGGTGTGGTCAGTGAATTTGCTAGTGTACAACGGCTTACTCACTTAAAAAAGAAACAAAACTCCAGAACACAGCTTTGCTTTCCAATTGATTTGACGATAGAATGATGTGAGCATCCTTGTGATTGCAAAACCCTGCAAAAACCCTGGAAAACTCCAGAAAGCTTACCAAGGGAAGACGAACAACAACGATACCTTTCTAGTTCTTCCGATGTGTGATAGTTCTATATGTGAAAAGTAGAAAATATTTTGAATCTTATTAAATAAAAATACAATTTATGGCATGAATGAAGTGGCAATGGGCCGGACATGTAGCCAGAATGTCAGACTCCCGATGGACATCCGAAATAATCCAATGGTACCCAAGAGGCATAAAGAGGCCTAGAAGAAGACCGAAGGTACGCTGGATGGACGAAATCAGGAAGCATGGCAGCATCACGTGGCATTGGCGAGCAAAGGACCGAACTGTTTGGAGTCAACTTGGGGAGACCTTCATCCAGCAGTGGATCGACCCTGGTTGACAATGATGATGATGATAGGTGGCATACAAATCTGTGCTGTTAACGTGTTAAAATCATATCAAAATGTAACTTGTAATTAATTTTCTTTAATCTCTCGTGACTTATAAAATTCAAACTGTCCTTACTCGTAGATAATTAACTACGGGCTTCAATAAGTTAAAAGCCTTAGCAGAGAAGCCGAAGAAAGAGTAGTAACTGTCTAAGTTTTTCCATAATATTTAAGCCTGAAAACGTGCTCCGGGTATTTCCCTAAGGTCTACACCATTGGCATAACTAAGGAAGTGGCACTGCTGTCCCCTGACCCCTGGCAAGGCGCCATCTCCTTTTGAATAAAAGTTTCAACGAGGTGAAAAAAGGAATCGAGGTGATGTTTCGAAAGTTAGAAGGAGGAAAAAAATATAGAAGTCGAAAGTACTGTTAATCCTTTCTGGGAATAAAAATAATAAATTGTGAAAAGTTATTTAGTTTATATTTCTCCGAATCTCTTCTTATATTATCGAAAGCTTTTCAAAGTTCTTTGATTTCTTGAAGTTGTTTATTAACATTAATATTCAATCTTTTCAAAGAATTTAACTATTGTTTTTCCCTTTCTTTTAAGTTATTTCCAATATTCATTATTTCTTAGGGCTTATGTAATATTCCAGAGTTAAAAGTCCAACAAGGGAAATAAAAACTTTTAGTCAATAATTGATTGTGTCACGTTTAGATTATTGTTATTCTTCTACTTCCTCTTATTTTAAGCCTGTTGGCTTGTTATGGTCCTGCATCATCGTTTCTCTCTTGTGACGTCAACCGCCAAATGTCTTTCCATCTTTTGGGAGGTCGTCCTGGAGGTCTGCTTGCTTGGGGGATACTGTCCCTGGACTTTTTTACGACTCTTGGTTCCGCCATTCTGGATAACATCTTTTTTTCAACAAAACCTTTTTCTCTGTCGTCCCCATCTGACAATATCTTCAACTTCGCACATCCTTCGGATTTCTGTGTTTCGTACTCTATCACGAAGGGTTTTGCCAGCGATACTCCTGAGTACCTTCATTTCGCTGGTTCGAAGGAGATTTTTGGTTCTGACAGTGTCGGCTCTGGACTCTATGCTGTATGTCATTATGGGGCGGACACAGGTCTTGTATATCCTCACCTTGCTTTGGATGTTCATATACTTGTTTTTCCAGATAGTGTTCTTTAAGCATCCGGAAATAGCTGCGGCCTTTGTAATTATGTTTATTATAGTTTAAATTATTCCTGTATTTCTAGACTTCAGTCTATTTTCAATGCAATGGCTAGACTGATATATGATTGTCATAAATATAGTCATATAAATATGCTTCTAGAAAGTCTACATTAGCTAAAAAGTATTGATTTCAAAGTTTATCTCATTATAGTCAAGGTATATTTTCTCTTGGCCAAAGAAACAGTTTGGAGAGATTTGTGGTTACTGGAGGCGTGGAAAGACGACGCACAAGGGGAAGAATCTCAATGCATTTCATTGACCAAGTGAGAGAAGCAACTGGACTACGGAGTGCAGGGATGGATGGAGAGGAGTCGTCGGAGGCTATCATGGGAGTCACGATGCTCAGTCATGGGCTACATGCCAGGATGATAAGCCAAATCCTTTAATGGAATATCTCCATTGCATCTTTCGAATCTGTGTCTCTTTTGGAAAATGTAATAAATGTATTGTTTTAAATCAATCTAATTGGGTAGGACATGATGATACAACTTTTGTCGTTGCTGGTCCTGTGGCCTAGAATGATTAACCTTGTAGGGTACCTACGTCCCTGTTAAATATATTGTCAAGCATAATTTGTAAATAAATAAATAAATAATTGTTAAACATACAGGGTCAACGACCGATGAACTATTTACAATTGTCACATACTAGAAACGTCAACAATGTTTACTCACAAATAGTATTTACGTTCTGTCTCGCCGTCTCGGCAAATAAATATACTACCCGCTACAATAGTGCACGCGCAGGAGTGAGACAGAGTATGTATCGCGAGCACATTCACTCACTACTATAAAAATACCTACTTGTAGAGAAATAAACATTATTATTCATCCAACTGTCAAGACTTGTTATTATTTACCCGCTATTCACTTTCGCTTTTATCCGCATTCCTGAGTTCTATATTTATTTAAATACATATCAAAATCATCACGACGTATCAAGATAAGCAACTCGCTACATTGATGACCCCGAACGAAAAGGAACGCAGAATTCGACTAAAACGGATATAGCGATGTCAACATCAACATCATCAGCACGTCCTAATAGGACACACGCTACATGGTGACGAACATCGCTACAACCTTTTAGTGTTAGATCTGTAGATGATGTATGCAGCTTTAGGAAATATTTGGAGATATCCCTTTATTATTGTTTGAACCAACGAATTTACGATTGCATATGAACACTACACCACACTGCACCTAAAGCCGAATGTGTTATTATCATTATTGAAATATCTACAAAGTGTTCATTTTAGTTCGTCTTCCTTGGTATGTTTTCTTCGGTTGTCTTACCATGTATATTTATCTGAAGCACATTAGTTAATGACTGTAGCCACTAACTTCCTATCCTTACACATAACTTATAATAATTTATTATATTATATATTATTTATAGTTAAGGCATTAACATTGTGCAGGTTTAAAAACATTGTAATTTGTTTTATCAAACACTGTTTATTCCACTTTTTGTAACGTTATAATCCTACCGGTTTCAAGACTTTCAGCTCATCATCAGGGGAGCACAAACAAGTATTGTTTGTGCTCCCCTGATGATGAGGTGAAACATACCTTAAATCTGAACCTAGTATTTACTCGTATTATATTTATAGAGATATTAAAGTTTTTAGAAGCAATGTGTACTTGTTACACATCACAGGGAATGAAGGGTTAAGAGAATGAAGGCTGTATAATAAAATATAATAATATAAATATCACACAGTTACATAAATTACTTAAAAGTTATTTTGGTAATAATTCAAAGAAAAATCCACCGTTACCCCTCTGCTTTGCAACTTCAATTACACAATATGACCGGTGTAAACATAAGAATATTGCAAATAACGTAAATTTTAATAGAATCACGTCTATTCAAATGGCGTCGGCTCTTTTCCTGCAATTACCATTTCACGCTCTGAGGAGCAGAGCTGCTTCTGTCCGCTCCACCAACAGCGATGATATAACCGCTTAACCATTTCCACTTCCGAATTTGTTGAAGGAAATTTGTAATTATACTCGTAACTTGTCATCATCGTTAGTAAAGTAACTAATTATACATACCATCACGCCATTTTCCTGTCTGAGTAGGCAGAGAAGACTAAGTGCTATACTTTCCTATCTCGACACCCATCCTTAGTATATTTTATATCGATAAACCTTTTCATACAACTTGTACGTTTTCTCTAACCTTTTACGTTTCCTTCTTTCAAAAAATAAATATATACAGGTTTATTGGTAGCAACATTGTATGTAAAGGGTCTTTCAAATTGTGTGATTTTTTTTTAATTTTTGGATAAAACACAGATGGCGTCGCGAACTTGCCTGGGTCTTGTAGCATTTGAGAAGTGTAATGTATGACATTTATAAAAATGGAGTCATTGTAATTTATTTTATCAAACACTGTTTATTCCACTTTTTGTAACGGTACAACCCTACCGGTTTCAAGGATTTCGCCTCATCTTCAGGGGAGCAAAAACAAGACTTAAGATGAAGTGAAAGCCTTGAAACCGGTAAGATTATACCGTTACAAAAAGTGGAATAAACAGTGTTTGATAAAATAAATAGCAATGTCTTTAAACCTCCACAACGTTAATGCCTTAACTATAAACATTATAAAAATGGAGGTCTATACAAAACAACGCGTTAATTAAAATGGAATCATATGCAATACAACAACGCGTTCAAATTGTTGAATTATTTTATGTAGCGTAATCTCCGGAAACGGTGATGTTAATTGGCCACTAAGATCATGTGATCTGACACCGTTGGACTATTTTCTCTGGGGTTACCTGAAAAACCAGGTCTATAATAATGACTGCCGATCAATTCCTGAGCCGAAAGACGAAATTATAAGCGTTATTAGTGTGTTAGAACCGCAATAATGCCAAAATGTCATCGAAAATTTTGACGAAAGAATGGACATCTGTGGAGCTGCAAGATTTGGACATTTGGCGGATATTGTTTTTTTGTGTTTAAATGTCATACATTATACTTCAATGACCAATAAAAAGTTTTTTTTTAAATCGAAGCACATTGTGTGTTTTATTCAAGAACCAAAAAAAATTTAATTTAAAAATCAACTCAATTCGAAAGACCCTTTACATTTATAAATACATTACGAAATCGCACATATACTTATATAAATATAAAAAGTAGAAAATACATTTAAGAGAGATGTTATCAAAAGGCCCGGGCTCATTTTATAACATCCTTCCAGCCGAAATACATCCCACCAATATAGAGCGAGCCCGGCCGCGGGGGCATCAGATGTTTTTCAATCCACACCTAATATAATTTACTTGGTCCAAACATACTTTCCTTGGTCTTCTTCTCACATATTTTTCACTCACATTTGTACTAAATATTATATATTAGGTGTACAAATAAGTTTCCGCCGTTTTTTATCAAAAATTGGTCATTTATTGTGAAAGAACGGAACCTCGTGTTTTATTCCAAGTATTGCCCATCGCTTGCCATTACTTTTTCCCATCTTTCTGGCAGCATACGGATACCGCGTCGGAACAATGCTTCATCTTTTGAGGCTATCCACGAATCGATCCAATTTTTGGTATCTTCATATGATGTGAAGTGCTGCTCAGACAGGTCATGCGTCATCGATCGAAACAAGTGGAAATCAGAAGGAGCAGTATCTGGTAAATACGGCGGGTGGGGTAAAACTTCCCAATTGAGTGTTTCCAAATAGGTTTTGACCGGCGCCGCAACATGTGGACGAGCATTATCAAGCAGGAGACTAATTTTGTCGTGTCTGGAGTAGTAGTGGGTGCGCTTTTCCTTGAGTGCTCTACTCAATCTCTACAATTGTGTTCGGCAGACAGCCCCAGCAATGGTTTCGTTCGGTTTGAGCAACTCATAATACACGACACCTAGCTAATCCCACCAAATACGCAACAAGAGTTTTTATATGAATATTTGGCTTAGCCGTAGATGTTGAATCATGGCCAGGGGGCCCCTATGATTTCTTCCTTTTTGGATTATCATAGTGGATCCATTTTTCATCACTAGTCTTACGACAATGACGTTTTACATCTGACAATTTCAACCATAACTTACTGGTGGCGCCAACTTTTGTCCAACGGCGGCGACTAATTTGTACACCTGATATATTTTTTGTAAGTCTTTGTTTATTCATTCGTTCCACATGCCCAAACCCTCTTAGCGTGTTCTTCTTCATCTTACTTAACACATCAGCCTTAAGTTCACATACATCCTGAATAATTTTATTCCATATTATTGTATTGTACTATATACTTACATTTTCATTGTATAATATATAGTAAAATATGTCCAAGTTTATTACCATGTGGTTATTTCTTTCAACCCTGTCAGACAAGTGTTAAAAATGGCTTAAATGAAACCCAGTCTGGAAGGCTTTTATAAAAAACAGGGTTCGAACTGAAATCCAGCCCGCAACTCCCGGTTTAGACGATAGGCGTCTTACCTACGAGACTACGAAGGTCAACCCCATCATGTCAATAACGCTTCAATGTTGAATATATGAACAAGTCATACGCGTGACCCAATACATTCAGTAGAATGTATTGGGTCATGCTGATGACTTGTTCATATATTCAACAGTTTCCAGTTTACCGCTCCTCTTTTTTTACGTCGTCATTTACTGTCCATGCAGTGAGACTCTGGAATCAGTTACAAACCAATATAAGACTCGCTCCGTCCTTGGCATGCTTTAAGAAACGACTGAAAAAACTCTTAATTTCTAGTCAGTAAAATAACGTGTTTCATTCCTGATTTTTCTTTTCCTTTCCTCTCCACCATCCCTTCCTTTCCTTTTGATTGATGACATCTCACTTTATATGAAAAATTATGTTCGGGTGATTGTCCGTCTTTGTGGGGTTCGTGGGTATATGCTCACGTATGTGTTTATAGATTTCGTGGGGATGGATAGTCATTTGAATGATTTATGCGACCACGTAACTTGCTTCTTTTACTTTTGTCTGATTGGTTGGAAGAGATTGCCGATTGGCAATAAGTCCGCCAGATTGTATTTGAAATAAAATTGTTAAATAAATAAATAGAATGGTGTAAGAAAGTACAGGAATGCCAAAAATAAATTAATTCACCAGATTATTGATATCGATTGTACTCTTCGTGGTGTTTGGGCGCAGGTGTTTAGATTTTAACGACGTGCGTAACTAAATTTAATCGGATAAGTTATTAAAAACAGTTATTAAATACAATTTTCAATGACTGTTTCCTCTTGTTAGTAACTTTAAATACTTATGACAAATATAAATATTAAAGGAGACCCGCATAATAACTCAGTTTTATAATAATCCATTAAATACGATATGAAAATTTTCTAAGAATGTTCAATTTAATGCCTCATAAAATAAGTTTGCCTGTATTTCATACATTTAAGCCGCATTGAGTTATGGTGCCTAGTACTGACTAAACAGTATTCATACAGGCGTACCCCGATATACGGCCTCGGCTATAAATTGGCGACAAAACACGATTCCGCCTTAGCACATTATACGTGGCAATAAATTGAGCGCTTACAAGATTTAAATTTATATTATATATGGAAGGTCCTTGTTTCCCAGGAGAGTAGTGATAAAGTGTGTCGTTATCAGGGATATTTGTATCTGGAGCGGTTAAATATCTCTCTAGAGGCAATATAAGGTCTTTATGGAGATTTCCTAGAAAGAATTTCAACGAACAAAACATTGCAGTTTGTTATCGTGAATGATGATAAGCAGGGTACGATTGTAAATATATATATAAATAAAAATAAATAAATAAATAAATATTAGGTTTATTGACAGCAACATAGTATGTACAAGATCACACCTGAATAACATTTCTAAAAACACATAAATTGCAGACAATACATCAGACGCAGAAGCTATCAAAAGGTCTGGGCTCATCTAATAGCATCCCCTCGGCCAAAATACACCCCACCAATATAGGGCAAACCCAGCCACGGGGACACCAGATGTTTTTCAGCCCACACCCTTAGACACGTAGAAACAGGAACATATACAAAAAAATAAACACAGAAAATAAATATAGTAGATGACAAAAAAAGAAAAACAGAAAAAAACACATTCAAGAGAGAGTACACCAAAAGCTCCGGGCTCATCCCACAAACATTCCCACGGCCGAGATACACCCCACCAATGTAGGGCGAGCCCGACCGCAAGGGCATCAGGGGGCTTCCATCCCACACCCCCGCATATCTAGATTAAAGAACAAATATAATAAATATATGGGGTCATAAGGCAATTCTGATATCGTACATTTGCAAGAAAAGTGCCACAACTCATATTCAGGAAATACTATGTTAAAGAAAAAAGTGGAAAAAATGTTTCCAGATAATGAACAGTTTTAATTTTTTCTTGGTTAAATTTTGTATTAAAAAAAGTTAATCTTGAATAAATTTTGTATTAGAAAGGTAAATCTTGGTTAAATTTTGTCTTAGAAAGGGTTAATCTTGGTTAAAATGTATATTAAAAAAGGTTAATCTTGGTTAAATTTTGTATTAAAAAAGGTTAATCTTGAATACATTTTGTATTAGAAAGGTTAATATTGGTTAAATTTTGTCATAAAAACGTTTTTCTTGGTTAAATTTTGTATTAAAAAAGGTTAATCTTGAATAAATGTTGTATAAGAAAGGTAAATTTTGGTTAAACTTTGTCTTAAAAAGGGTTAATCTTGGTTAAAATTTGTATTAAAAAGGTTAATCTTGGTTAAATTTTGTATTAAAAAAGGTGAATCTTGAATACATTTTGTATTAGAAAGGTTAATATTGGTTAAATTTTGTCATAAAAACGTTTTTCTTGGTTAAATTTTGTTCTAAAAATGGTTTCATACGAGTCCATAACATACAATGTGAACTGATGTTTCCTCAATTATCTTATAACAGGTAAAATGTACGAGTAGGTTGGGTCCTTTTTGCATATCTACATCCATATATTTGTGTTTAACCTTTTTAGTACAACCCTACTACATTCCGCCAAAATGTCTACAAATTACCAGAACACCCTTAAAATGTCATTTTTCCTCACGCAACCCTTAATTTTTGACAAGTAACAGCTGTGCAGAGCCTCCATTAGCCGATAGCAGCGCCTCCGCGGGACAGACCTCTCCATAAAAGAGGCACGTTATCACCTCTACGGGTCTCGCTGACGGGCCGCGGGAACCTGGGCCGACCATCACGTAGAAATTAACGATGTATAGGAGATATTTTCACGCTGTTTGCGTGTACAGGCAATGAGCGTAACTTATTTAACCCTCTTACGACTAAACTACGATACTATTTGTTTTTCAATATAAATATATTTATAAACGTGAACTTAATGAGATCAAGGTGTTGAAAAAGAATAAGAAGGGCACTTTGAGATTGTTAGGGTATGTTAAATAAATTGATGAAGAAATACTTGTAAAACAAATTAACAGTGTAAATGTGAGAAGAAAACGTTGTAGAGAAAGACCAAATGAAGTATGGTTAGGTCAAGTAAATGATTTTCTCACGGGTTGTATGAGTTGTATGAGAATAAAGAGGCGAAGGATGTGTGTTGATATAGAAAAGTCTAGCTCTCTGTCATCTCTGTCTACCGCAAAAGAGATATGGCGTATGAATGTTAAATAAATAATATATGTGAGTTTAAGACCGATTTGTGAAGTAAGATGAAAAAAAGCTTTTAACCTTTCCTCCCCTGTGTTGGGTATCTTCTACACGTTGCTTCTAATAACCATCAATATCTCTATAAATATAATATATACAAGGTTGATTTAAAAAATAGTATTAATAATAATCAGAATTTATCGACTACATCGTAGGTGTTTTGTAAAGATCGAAAATAAATTCGCATTTAAACGCTGCGAGTGCCTCGTCTTGACGATAGGTGAAGAGTATGCGGGAAGTGCGACACTATATTCGCATCTCACTCTTGCATACTCCACTGAATTGCGAGGAGCTCAATTGTCTCAATCGTCGCAAACGTAAGCCACGCCGGGGTACCGCTCCGCGCCGCAGTATCTTCTGGACTTGCAAATAGATTAGACGTACGCCCGTTCCGTGAGCGTTTCCAGATGGTTTTTTTAATGTTTTCAGCAAATAAATCTCAATTATTATAATTTTTAACTTCAATTATAATTAATTAAGGGGATTATCTATGAATGTTCTTATTTTTCCGATTTAAAATCGCTAATTTTTGATCGCGTACTCACTACCCAACACCGGAGCACGCGTTTCAATTTTAACACCGTAAGGGAAGGGTTAAAGGTGGTTTGAACATTGATGTATGCCAGTGAAACACGAACGTGGAAAACTTATGAAAATATCCGAGTATACGCAGTTGAAAATGTGTACAGTAAGAAGAAAACGTAGTATGTCAATGCATTACAGAAGTAGAAACGTAATTATTATATGTGAGTTTTAATCTGATGTTTGAAGCAGGGTGAAAAAAAGGAGTTGGGCATGTTGAACGAATGGGTGATGAAGGATTGACTTAAATTTACAATTCAAATATGAATGTTAGCCGTCGTAGAGGAAGACTGAGAAAAGTATGGTTGGATCAAGTGAAGGAAATTTTGAAAAGGGAAAGAGAAAAAGAAACTCGAAAATTACAAAGTTTTGGATGAAAGTTAAAAGATTTATTCTCACCTTTCATTCAAAACTTTGTGAAACAA
Organism: Odontocerum albicorne; assembly: GCA_949825065.1. Lineage (NCBI taxonomy): Eukaryota > Metazoa > Arthropoda > Insecta > Trichoptera > Odontoceridae > Odontocerum > Odontocerum albicorne. The sequence goes on from OX463861.1 coordinate 25,498,394, forward strand.
TCGTCTATTTGATTACAAGACTATGCCACTTGGAAAAAATTCCCTCATATTTCATTTATTTATTTAACACTTTTATTGCAATACAATCTGGCGGGCTTATTGCCAGGTGGCAATCTCTTCCAACCAACCAGACAAAAGTAAATGAAGCAAGTTACGTGGTCGCATAAATCATTCAAATTACTATCCATCCCCACGAAATCCATAAACATATACGCAAGAACATGCCCACGAATCCCACAAAGACGGACAATCACCCGAACATTATTTTTCATATAAAGTGAGATATCATCAATCAAAAGGAATGGAAAGGATGGTGGAGAGGAAAGGAAAAGAAAAATCAGGAATGAAACACGTTATTTTACTGACTAGAAATTTAGAGTTTTTTCAGTCGCTTCTAAAAGCATGCCAAGGACGGAGCGAGTCTTATATTGGTGTGTAACTGATTCCAGAGTCTCACTGCATGGACAGTAAAGGACGACGTAAAGAAAGAAGAGCGATGAACTGGAAAGGCCAATAAACAATATCTGTTTGAGCGTAGCGCTAATCCATGATTGGAAAGACGCTGAAAATTTTCGGCGAGATAAGAGGGTGCGGCGGGACAGTTAAGGATATTATACAATAGAGACAGTACGTGAATTTGGCGTCTATTTCTAACATTCAACCAGTTCAATGCCTTCTGGTATGAAGTTATATGATCGTACTTTCGTAGGTTGAAAATAAATTTTACACTGTATAATAAAATTTTAAACAAATAAATAACATTAAAACTTAATACATTTTTTACAAATCAACTTTAATTCTACCCAATTGAATGTTTTGAAATTTAATTTTTACAAACAACTTTCTTTTCTTTCGATGGTCTTACAGCCCATATCGAGCTTTGGTATCCGTCAATCTTCGTCTCCAGCTCCTCTTGTCTTCCGCCACGACCCTCCAATCCTGCGCCTGCAGCAGCCACATTGCGTCCTTCTCAACTTCGTCCTCCCATCGCAGCCTTGGCCTGCCCACTCTCATTCTCCCACCCGAGTGTCCCTCCAGGATTCCTTTGGGTGCTCGCGATGATGGCATTCTCTGCACATGTCCGGCCCATCTCAGTCTGCTCAGTCTGACATGTACAAAAACCCTGGGAGCTTTGTAGATATTATGCAGCTCGTCGTTGTATCGTATTTGCCAGGTTTGGCCGTCATTCACGGAGCCCAGGATCTTACTTAGCACTTTTCTCTCGAAGGCATCCAGCAACTCTGCGGATTTAGCTGTCAGTGTCCATGCTTCGCATTCATATGCCACCACTGTTCTTATAATTGTTTTGTATAGGGAGACCTTGGGTTTTTCTGTGGACACTTCTGGACTTGAACACCGGCAGTAGGAAGAAGAATGTTTTTGTTCCCTGTTGTGATTCTTCTCTTAATCTCAGCATATTTCTCGTTTTCGTTCATTATAGTTGAACTCAAACAACTTTAATTCCACTAATTGGATGTTTTGAAATTAATTTTTTACAAAACAACTTTAATTCTACCTAATTGGATGTTTTGAAATTTAATTCTACGTAATTGGATGTTTTGAAATTTAATTCTACCTAATTGGATGTTTTGAAATTTAATTCTACCTAACTGGATGTTTTGAAATTTAATTCTACCTAATTGGATGTTTTGAAATTTAATTCTACCTAATTGGATGTTTTGAAATTTAATTCTACCTAATTGGATGTTTTGCAATTCAATTCCATCTAATTGGATGTTTTGAAATTTAATTCTACCTAATTGGATGTTATGAAATTAAATTCTACCTAATTGGATGTTATGAAATAAATTTTTGACAATGTTTTATGATCATATTATATTTATCTGTCAATTTCTACGCGTCTCAAAATCATTTATATATTTTTAAATTAATATTATTTAAAGAGCGTTGTCTCGCAAGGGTTAATGTTTTTGCTAATCTTTTCAACCAATTGAAGTGGATATTTTCGCGTGAAATTGACTTTCACAACGAGAATCGAATGCCATCACGCGGTTGCCCGTAAGCAGACCGGGTTAAAGGGTCGATTTATTTGCGGTTAATCGTACTTACTAGGCGTAATTATTAGACCGACTAATCTACGAATCCGAAGCAAATAAAACGGGAGATTGTGTCGTGGAGCTATCGCTACAAATTGTCAAGTCCATTTTTAATAATAATTGAATTGCAATTTATATAGTGCCGTTTAGAGATCAAACTATCCTCAAAAGCGCTCTCAATCGGGATTCGAACCCATTACTATTGACAGATTAAAAATAATACAACAAATATTTATTTAGATACAACTTTAATTTTTATTTATTTCTTCAAAACAGGCTTAGCCCAATTACTTTGAAAAATACAAGACATTAAAAAAGAAAAAAAATTATATAGAAAAAAAATTAAAAATTTAATAAAATAATAAATAACGCATATGCATACAAACGAATATATACACACAAACATATGATACACATATATTCAGTCACTTAAGTATGTTAATGAGTGCTTTCTAACGCGCTCAATCTAAGAAGAAAATTTACTTTTGCTTTTGGTAATGTGATATGATATATTTCAATATCCGAAGCAGTCCCGTTCAGAAGAGTTAAGGCCCTTTCAACAGGCATAGCGGCTGGAAGACCCGTTCTTGCGTATGTTATTGAGAACAGTTCTTGCCGGCGCAGTCTAGTGGAATTGTTAGGAACATTTAACGCTAATCTTTGTAGTAATGCTCGACAGCTCACAACTCCTCGAACGAGTTTGACAACGTATATCAGTAGACGCAGATCTCTTCTTACGCTCAAGGAGTTATACCCGAGCATGCCCAGCAGAAACTGAGTAGGATAAAGCCATGGATAGACACCAAACTCAGTCATATAGATAAATAGTAGATATTTTTTTTGTACTTTCTCCACCATGAGCGAGTTCTGCGTCCCCACCGGGCTCCAAATGCAAGCATTGCTTTCTAGTTTGCTACGGATCAATGAATTAAACAACGTTTTGAGCACCATTGGTTTTCAATCGACTTAGAGATTCTCATTACAAATCGAGTGTTATAAGCTGAGTTGCACATAACTTCTATGTGAGGACCAAACGCGAGATTGCTGTGGAACAAGACACCCAGATCTTTAATATTATCTGTGCGGGGTGTAGGTATAGATTCTAGTGTATATCTATGGAATTTCAAGACGTGTGAGCGATGATACGACATAATTTTGCACTTTGATGCATTGAAATATAATTTATTATTGTGGGTCCACTCACAAACGTTGTTGAGATCTGACTGTAGGTCTAAGCAGTCGGTATAAGAACGATTTTTTTAAAGATTTTGTGTTTATCAGCAAATAGAAGAAACGTGGATTTTTTTATAACTCCACCTTTATCATTAATAAAAATAAGAAATAAGGTATAGTTTAATGTAAGGGTAGAAAGATAGTAGCTGGGGCTATTCGAGTAGACACTTTACCGTAACTGTAACATATATGTTATTACTGCAGATATCTTTTTCAGATATCTTTATTGTCCCAACCTATTGGATAGTAACACATTCGACTTTAAGTGTAGTGTTCCCAAAAAAGATTGTTTTAAAGTGATTTCTAAAGCTGCTCACGCCACCTATATCTCTAACACTAAGAAGTAGATATTGCACATCACAGGACCAGCAATGGAAAAAACTCTGTCATAATATCCCAGCCCATTGGATCGATTTTAGTAATTAAGACTCAACAGTATTGTTCTCGTAAATGTGTCGATAGTAAAATAATGTTGACTTGTTGATAAATTTAAATGGCATTAGATCTTGAAATTGTTGTTTTTAGGCAACATAAGCGATTTAATCATTATCACCATCGTGAGTGGTACGCTTAGTGGAGGAAGACTAAGGAAAGTATGGTTAGGTCAAGTAAATAAAATTTAAGAGAATCTAAAAAGTCAGAGGAATCGTAGAAGCTACAATATATTGTGTATGAATCAAGAGGAGGTGGTAGATCTGTGTCGATAAAGGAAGGTCTGGCGCTTTATCATATCTGCCCACTCTGATAGGGGAACATGGAGATAGTAAGACCGAGGCCACACCAAAGTGCTTCGTTAGTTGCTAAGCTAGGTTTTACGTGACTCATATACTAGGTGACTTCATGCCTGGCCACACCAAAGTGATACGCACAAATTCATTTGACGGTTGGGAGCGGTTGAGTCAACACACGATGTCACTCTCAAAACTAACCAATTTCATTACAACTTACCATCTTTATTTACTTCCTGTGCAACTTCTGCAAGGGGTTTTATTACAGGTACATTTTTGTATAATTTGTTCGATGGGTTCCACAAAGGCTCCCTTTTATACACAGCTGTCATTAAAACTTCCGCCATCTTGTAAATTAACCGACACGTCTGTTCGCTAGGAGATTCACTCGGTGACTAATCGTCATGCAACGCGGCGCGAAGGGTGCAGTGTGGCCACTGCGATAGTATGCGGTACGTTGGTTCGCTAGGATATGTCGCCTAATTCGCAAAATAGCTCTAAGCTCGTCAAACTTTAAAAATTTGCTGTTTCACCATAACATAATGTGTTATCTCTCTTACTAAATTTATGTAGTAACCTCATAGCATTAGAAAGTTTTTTTAAACTTTCTATAATTTTTCACGTATAATTGACATATCATAAATTATTTGTGAGAGTTTTCATTTTTTTGTTTTCAATACACGACATTTTAGTTAAGGTTAGCACTTTTCCGGATAATCGAATAAAAACTTTTTGTTGATCGAATATCCATTAAAAATAAGTGTTTTATTATGTTCAGCGTTTGAAATGGCCTGAAGCCAAATGTGACATTAGATCAGTAACATGTTAAGGGGGTATTCTCATTTGCTGTTTTTTTAATCGATTTTTTTTCATACTATTTTTACTTAATCCTTTTTAAATAATTTCCAGTAAAAAATGTTCAAAAATCTTGAAAATCCAAAAAATTAAGAGGGTTTATAGTCGAGCGCGCTGGTCGAAAAATGATATGGGTTTCGCAGCTTTCGGGTCCTCTATTGTTATGGCAGCAGCCTTATTTTCCAAGAATTCTCATCCAATAGGATTTCTTGGAATGACGAATTGATATTTAGTTTGTTGGGATTTTAAAACAAGTTTATATGGCCCTGGAATTGCTGATTAACAGTACGTTGAAAATATTTACTTTAATTCGTGTAAAAATCGCATTTGAAACATTAAACGCGTTTCCTGAAAAATCACTTTTTTTACTATTCCCAGTAATAACTCCAAAAGTAATTAACCGATTTTCAGGAATAAGTACTTACCTCTCTCCTTAGCCGGTACTAGAATTATTTCAGTCGTAAAATGTTTTTTCACTCCCCTAAAGACAATGATTTTTTATGATTATTATATTTTTATTATTTTTGCACCAGCCATAGCCACATTATTTCTTAGTAAAATATATATTTGTTTAATTTTCAGACTTGTACAACAGCCACAATTACGGGCATTATGGACCCCCTTCATGTACGAAGAGGCCTTACTTTTTTTTTTTACCTGGCAAGTTTATTGCCATGTGGCAATCTCTTCCGACCAACCAGAAAGATGTTTTTTTTATATGTCCTAAGTGTTAACCAGACTGGAATCCTATTTAAAAAAATCTGGGTTCCAGCGGGGATCGAATCCGCAACCTCCGGATCGGCAGACAAGTGTCTTACCACCAGGCCACGGAGGTCGTCTTAACAACAAAAATATATTTTTTTTTATCATAAAATTTTATCAGAATGTTCTTAAAAGACAAATAAATATGTCTAAAAAAAAAACAACAATTTAAAAAAATAATTGGTTCACTGAAAAAAAAAACTTAAAATCGTCGATTTTTCGGCCTATGAGAATTCGCCCTTAAACCTCCACAATGTTAATGCCTTAATTATAAACAATATATGTACAAATTTTAATTACATCATATGTTTAATCAAGATAAATGAAAACTTGTGTTTTAATCTTAGACAAAATAACAAAGCCTTAAAATTAACCATAAAGTCGAAGGTTTTTCTTCCACACGAAGCAGATAACACATTTTTCAGGCAAAACAAAATAAAATAAAAACACAGAATCCTAAAAGCGGAAATTGCGTTTTATGTAAAGCAGGATATAATTCATTTTCTGTAGATTATCACACAGTCGAGATAACGGATGCTGCTTCTCTGCACCCTTGGGGTGAATTAAGGGGAACAAGAGACAACACTTTATGTAGGGGACGGAAGAGGAGGCAGATAAAAGAAATTAAATGTCCGAGACAAAAAGAGTTTTGGGATGGGTAATAAAGAACAAGGTGAAATGAATGTTGTCCCATTCAACAGCTATGTTAATTACTTGTAGAGAAAACAGTACTGCAATGCGCAGAACAACTATTCTTTTGTTGATATTTAAGTCATTTTTGTGGACTTGGAAAAAGAATTTGACCGCGTGATAAGCGACAAACTATGAATGAATATGGTGTTCAATGAAAATTAATTGGCGATATTATTTCATAATAAACATTGCAAAAAGTAGAACATACTCGTACATTAGAATGCACTGTGCTTTGAATGAGTGGTTTATTTATTTATTTAACACTTTTATTGCAAATACAATCTGGCGGGCTTATTGCCAGGCGGCAATCTCTTCCAACCAACCAGACAAAAGTAAATGAAACAAGTTACGTGGTCGCATGAATCATTCAAATGACTATCCATCCCCACGAAAAACATAAACATATATGTGAGAACATGCCCACGAACCACACAAAGACGGACAATCACCCGAATATTATTTTTCATATAAAGTGAGATATCATCAATCAAAAGGAAAGGAAGGGATGGTGGAGAGGAAAGGAAAAAAAAAATCAGGAATGAAACACGTTATTTTACTGACTAGAAATTAAGAGTTTTTACAATCGCTTCTTAAAGCATGCCAAGGACGGAGCGAGTCTTATATTGGTTTGTAACTGATTCCAGAGTCTTCAATATTTCTGAAGGGGTAAAACAAAGATTTGTCGTATATCTCTGATTGTTTAGTGCCATATTTATATAGATTAATTTTTGAAAGAGCTACATAGGTGGTATACGAATTTCGAATCGAAATTTTGTGCAAATTGCTGTTATACAGATGATATGGTAGTGTTGGCGAAGATATTTGATAGTATGAAGATGAGATGTGAAGAGAAAGATCTTAGAATTAATTTTGCAAAAGCTCAAAAATTGTTTATAGTTAAGGCATTAACGTTGTGGAAGTTGAAAGACATTGTAATTAATTTTATCAAACACTGTTTACTCCACATTTTGTAACGGTATAACCTTACCGATTTCAAGGCTTTCCCCTCATCTTCAGGGGAGCACAAACAAGACTAAATTCTGTTCGAACTGGTACCGATATACATGCTTCTAATGGTTGAGGACATTCGGGATGGGGACTGAGGGCTGAGGGATGCATGGGACGACCACGACGAACAGCGGAGAGATTCTTGGTATATATATATATATGTTTCCCAGATGTTCGCCTCGATGTACTGACTTGTCGCCTTGATGTACTGATCTGTCCAATTCAAATATTGGTGATAGAAAAATGTGAAAAGAAAAGTTAATGTAATATATATGTATTTATGGATAGATCTGAGAAGCATGATATATCTGAAAAGGAATGTTGTGAAATACAAAGTCATTGTGATAGAAAAGTGTGAAAGAAAAAGTTAATGCGATAAATGAAATATTAGAAAAGGTAAAGGAATTCTGAAATTTAGGTAGTATTTTCTCAGACGAGTTACAAGAGATATCAAATGGCGGGCAAAGGATGCACACCATAGAAAACAAAGTCAACGGGACACTAAAATAATATTTACTCGAACCAGTCAGTATCAAGATCTGCTAAGGTGATAGTCCACAATATTCTAGTACCGATTTTCATGCATGGTCTCCATGAAAATACAAAAATAAGTTGAATAAATGCTGCAGAAATTCATGTACAATTCTGGTAACAATATTCAAACGAGCTAGACGTGTGATAACTGCTAATATTTTGTGTTAACTTTTTTTCTTTTTCAAATTAATTTGTGGCCTTTCACCCAGTAACTGGCATAAATTTATATACGTAACACTGATTGAAAAAGATTTAAGTACAGTAATTATCTCATTATTTACATAATTCACAATTAAGTGTATGAATAAATAAACCTTGTTTATAAATCTGGTTTTACTTAACTAAGTGAAGTTTTCCTCAGTTTTACTATCAACACATACCATGTACATCTGACTTGTCTATTGGTTAAAATATACTTTCTATGTCCATCCTTTCCATACGTCCAAACCAGTATAAAGGTATGCTTATTAATATACTCACTAGGGATTAATCTAGGTTATATATTTGGAATTGTTTGCTAAGTTTGCAAAAAATATACAGATATCAACGAACAACGTATATTGATTTGGTTTTCCATCTTGTCATCAACTATACATCAAAAATCTTCTTTTGTATACATTTATAAAATATTTTAACATTAAAATAAACATTATTAAAAAAATACGAAAGTTTTTTTTTTATAGAACAGATATTACTGAAGTCAAAGTTATCATTATACACTCAAACACTAGGTGGAAAAGGTTCTGTGTCGTTCGAGGGTAGTACTGCCTTCATAAGTAAAAACGCAGCTAATGGCAAAAGTTAAGTTTGGAGAAAACTTTACTTTCATGTTTTTCATTCCTGCTTAAAAATATCGTGATTCATAAACAAAAAAAGTAGTGAAATGTGATTCATAAGCAAGAACGCAGCAAACGCATAGGCACTTGCTATCTTTTTGCTTATGAATCACATTTTACTGCTTTTTTGCTTAGAAAAACCTAGTATTTTGTAAAATTAAAGAAGACATTATGTCGATTTTTGTATTGAAATAAATGGGTTTCTGTATTTATTTTATGGATTATGGTTCAGAATTTGATATGGAATATTGCCTCATACTTAGTTGAATTTCTGATTTTTTCCCGTTAGCTGCGTTTTTGCTTATGAGGGCAGAATAGCACAGCGCTGGGTTTGAGCCGGCAATCTTTCGCGCGGATGTCTAGTGCGTTACCAGTGCGCGTCCATGCACCTCACCACTTTAAGATTAAGATATTATAGCGAGTTGCTTATCTTGATACGTCGTGATGATCTTGATTTGTATTTATTTATTTAGATATAAATACTCAGGAATGCGGATGAAGGCGAAAGTGAATAGCGGGTAAATAATACAAGTCTTGACAGTTGAATGAACAATAATAATCAATATTTATTTCTCGGCGCGTAGGTAATTTATACAAATGAGTGAACCAGTTCGCGATACATATTCTGTCTTACTCTAGCGCGTCCATTGGCGGGTAGATATTTATTTGTATTTGCAGACGGCTAGACAGGTCGCAAATACTATAAAATAGTAAACATTGTTGACGTTCCTGGCGTGTGACAATCTATAAATACTTCATCGGTCATTGACCCTGTATGTTTGCTATTTTAACAATAATTAATTTAATTTATTTATGTTTAACAATTCACTTATTTATTTTGACAACTATTTAGATAGGTATCCTACAATATCATATATGCGATATTTCTTTTGTATAAAGAAGTTCCTTGTACCAGTATTCTCAGTTATTTAATGTATTATAAGATATATTATTATAAAATACATGCTAAACTTAAAACTGAAATAAAAAATTACTTATAAGAATCAGATCACATTTATTAAGAGATAACATCAACACAAGATAAAAACTCAAATTGAATCACAATCGAGCAATTTATTTATTTAACACTTTTATTGAAAATACAATCTGGTGGGCTTATTGCCAGGTGACAATCTCTTCCAACCAACCAGACAAACGTAAATGAAGAAAGTTACTTGGTCGCATAAATCATTCAAATGACTATCCACCCCCACGAAATCCATAAACACATACGTGAACATATGCCCACGAACCCCACAAAGACGGACAATTACCCGAACAATATTTTTCATATAAAAAGAGATATCATCAATCAAAAGGAAAGAAAGGGGTGGGGGAGAGGATAGGAAAAGCAAAATCAGGAATGAAACATGTTATTTTACTGACTAGAAGTTTTTTAAGTCGCTTTTTAAAGCACGCCAAGGACGGAGCGAGTCTTATATTGGTGTGTAACTGATTCCAGAGTCTCACTGCATGTACAGTAAAAGACGACGTAAAAAAAGAGGAGCGGTGAACTGGAAAGGCCAATAGACAATCCCTATTTGAGCGTAGCGCTAATCCATGATTGGAAAGACGCTGAAAATTTTCGACGAGTAAGAGGGGGTGGTGGGACAGTTAAGGATATTATACGATATAGACATTATGTGAATTTGGCGTCTATTTCTAGCATTCAACCAGTTCAATGCCTTCTGGTATGAAGTTATATGATCGTACTTACGTAGGTTGAAAATGAATCTTAGACACACATTTTTAAAATGCTGTAATTTGTCCAGCTGTTTCTCTGTAACATCCAAGTAATGGAGAACTATTTCATGTGCAGCTTCATTTAGTTTGATTTTCGTGAATTTATTAGTCAAATAATCAAGAAAAAAATTATTTTGTGTCTACAAATCAGTATTGATTAATCCTTTGTTAATTAATATTTCTATTTAAATGCTCCATTTTCATATCCAGTTATTACGGTGGGATTTTTCAAATTAATGACTGCTATATATTTTATATTTTGTTTTGTGAAATTGACATCTTTTAGCATAGGCCGCGATGTAACGCACTGAAGTTCCATACGGAAGGTCGGTGGTTACTTTCCTCGAATAACACAGGCATTTTTTTCCGTCTAGTATTCAGGGATATAAGAATACATATGATTTTGTTCATATTTATTATTTAAAAAAAAAACATACCGATGTGCTCCGATCGTCTCATTTCTGTGTCCTTTCGGATACAGTACAACGGTGTAGCTGGGGAGTTTGCTAGTATGCTACGGCTCCCTCACTCAAAGAAGAGAAAAAAAAAAGAAAAACACAACTCCACAGCACAGCTTCGTTTTCCAACTAAATTGACATTGAAATGTCGAGGGGTTCTTCGACTAAGAGGCCCAGCAACAAAAGATATTTGTATATTTTATTGTATAAAATGCATAAATTTAGTAAAAAAAAAAACAAATATTTAATGGGGTTCTTCCACCCCAACAGTCTTCGCAGACAGTGAGTTGGGATGGAACCAGGGAGAAGAAGGTTCTTTCACACGCGAAAGATTAATAATGAAATAAAATTCGATAAGGAACATCCCTTAAGAATATTTCAGTTTGGTGTAAAATTAACCCCATCTTTATCTTCATTTTCTTTGTTCGTCCTCTCCATCATTGCATGTTCCCTTCAGCCGAAATCACTTCAGGGAACCTTTTACTGCCAGAACAAGAATTTTCCAATGTCAAAGGGCTGACCGAATGGGGTGGGTTATCCATTGGAGGGAAATAATCAGGTAACCAAGATTTTACAAAAAAAATATTTGACTTTCCAACGTTCACATTCAAAATATTTCTTTCCAAATGTTTCAATATTTATTAATTAAAACGATTTTGAACATTTTCTCAAATCTTACCAGTATTATTCAGATTTATTATCAGATTTTTTTAAATTGATTGGATTTAAATAGATTTACATATCAAAGATAAGCTAATTGTCCGGAAGAAATTGCTGTATAGCTATAAACCTACCTGATGTAGCATGTTTAATCATGTACACAAAATAAATTATATTACCTTTCTAATAAAAAAATAAAACAATAAATCAATAAAATAATAGGTGTGGAATGGATGAAATTCAGATCGGTAACATGAGTCTTGTGTGACCCAAAAATGCCTACAAAACTAAAAGGAAAGGTATACCAGACAGTCGTTAGACCCGCAATTATAGTATGTATGGCTCAGAATGCTGGACTATGTACAGCTCCTACTCTAGGCAACTTGAAACAGCAGAAATGCTAATGCTTAGGTGGTCGGCAGGAGTATCACTAAAAAATAAAATTAAGAGCTCACGCATTCGTGGTAGCCTGGGGGTCACTGACATAAACAGTAAGCTGGAAGAGCGACAGCTGAGATGGTACGGGCACATAAGACGGAGACAATACGGTAAATCAGGCAATGCCTGTGGATCTTCCACGACAACCGTCCAGAGGAAGATCAAAGAACTCCTTTGACGCCACTAGATCGAACTAGCGAATCGGTTCAAAGATGTACCGATGTAAGGCTAATTAGAGTTCCCTTCGGAAGTTAGTAGAACTGTTAGACTAAGTAGAATTATTGACTCGATTATTATCGCAGTACCACAGAATGTGCTCAACAGATTGATCCAGATGGCTGCAAAATGACAACAGAGCGAAGGGGCATGATTGAACTTAAAGAGTTTGCCATTAAAGCTCCGATGGCTAGAGATAAATTGGATAGTCCAAGAGTTTAGGTACACCTACGAGAAGCCGGGGTGAGCCCTAAAGCAAAGAAAAAAATAATCTCTTTCTTCCCAAGGAGGAAGACTACCAACGATGATGCCAAGAAACACGTGAGAGGTCATCCTTTGCAAGGAGTGAAGGTGGACGTCACCTATACTCTCGGACTGATCCTTACCAACTCTAGATCTCCAGATCCAACAAAGTGTTAAGACCATGAGTGCTTCCGCCGAATATATCTTATAAGCCTTGGCGATAGCCAACAGAGCTTTCCGCTGACCACCGATTGTCATCCTTTAGGCAACTGAGAGCAAACTTCTTTATGAAACACTTGAAGATAATCCTTTTTGAAATGTTTTATCAAAATTGATGATTATACGACAAGCATATAATATACTCCACCTAAAGCCAAATGTGGTATTGTCACCTATCGGGAGATATTCTAAGGTTTATTTGTAGTTCGTCCTCCCTTGGTAAGTTTTCTAAGGTTTTTTTACTTAATGTATTTTTCTGAGCATATGTAGATGCGAGGCAATATCTAATGTAATGGCCGCAGCCACCAATTCCCTGTCTTCATACTCAACTTTTATAATATTTTTATCTGTCAATATACATGGTTCGACAGCCAAGCTATGGCGTTCTTGACGATTGTCTATTCTCTAAACGGCGCTTTATAAATCGTCTTTTTTATTATTATTTATCGACTAACACCATAAATTTACAATTAACATAAGATACCATAGACGACGAATTGACAGCCAGCATATACTAGAAATATGTCATGACGTTCGACATATATGTATTTTTGTTATTTTGATAAATAATTTTAGAAAAATTAAGATAAAACTTAAGAATCGATGTAGCATTTGTTGCAGGTCTTCCTCTGATTCGGCTATGATGGAGTAAAGTAAAGTAAAATATTGAATTATAAAAACTTAATTTTTAAATAACATTCGTTCTGTTGATGACACAGTACTTTTTACGAATAATTTTTAATAACATACGTTCTGTTGATGACACAGTACTTTTTACGAAAAATTTTTAATAACATTCGTTCTGTTGATGACACAGTACTTTTTACGAATAATTTTTAATAACATTCGTTCTGTTGATGACACAGTACTTTTTACGAACAATTTTTAATAACATTCGTTCTGTTGATGACACAGTACTTTTTACGAATAATTTTTAATAACATTCGTTCTGTTGATGACACAGTACATTTTACGAATAATTAACGTGATTCTAAAGAATTACTTGAAACGATGAAAACTCACATATAAAATTCAGAAGCTCATTCCTCTTGTGAGCACTCGTGACCAAGCGTTACAGTTCCCACAAGCTTCTTAAAGTATTCCCGCAAAATGCGGAACGAACACTAACCCTATTGAGGGGCTGAAGAGTTTGAAAAATGACCTCTGACGTTACACAACGCAAGCTCGAGAGGGAAAAATTGAAAGAAAACGGAAGAAAAATGAGAAAGAATAACGGTAATTAGGTAGTGAAATTTTTAACCATACTCCATATTATATATACTCTGTATTCTCGTAAAAAGGAGAATAGGGGTGGGGGAAAGAGTGTCACGAGCAGGACTGTGGAGGAACTTGAGAGAAGTTAGGGAAAGTTTTGAGGGTTTTTGTGTAAATTTAATTTTAAGGTCAGGGGAGGATGTATTTGGACTTAACTGTTACGTATACCTTTTTGTGGGGCGGAGACCACGACTTGATGGATGGAATTTAAGTTCTACGTTTTTCGGTATTTGGGGAATTGAAGTATTTAAAAAGTTTGTTAAACGATATACTGCTGTAAAAACCAAGTGTTCATTATTGAATTGCTTAAATCATTAAAAGATATTTTCAATAAAATTTCATTAAAATTTAAACATCATCTTTACGAAATCATCTAGAAAAATGTTTTTAAAATTATTATTACGAATTTAAACTTTGCGTTTTACCAATTATACGAGTACGATATATAAATAAATATAGGTATATTGATAGCAACATAGTATGTACATAATACTATATATTTAAATACACTTCAAAAACACATAAATTGCAGAGAATACATTAAAGACAGAAGCTATCAAAACTTCTGGGCTCATCTAATAACACCCCCTCGGTCAAGATACACCCCATAAATATAGGGCGATCCCAGCCACGGGGACACCAGATGTTTTTCAGCCCACGTCTTATAAGAGTGTTTCAGCCTACACCCTATAAATTTCAGCCCATATAAATGCTGATTGGTCATAACATGGTGTGTTTTTTTCATTTTTTTCTTCATTTATTAAAATACACACATACCATCCCGCCATTTCTCTGCTGAGACATGCAGAGAAGACAAACTTTCCCATCACGACACAGATAAATTTCTCCTCTTCCACATCTAGATACTTTCTTATACAGCTCCTGCGATTTATCTTCTTTCATACATTTCTTTCTTCCAAAATATAATTCTCTTGATTCAACTATGGTTTTTTTGGTCTTCCTCTACCACACCTTCCACTCACATTTGCACTAGTATATTTGTTTTGTTAGTCTTTCTTCATTCATTCGTTCCATATCCCCAAACCATCTCGGAGTGTTTTCTTTTATCTTGTATGTTGTTAATAGTTATGGCATTAAAGTTGTGGAGGTTTCAATACATTGTAATATATTTTTATCAAACCCTGTTTACTCTACTTTTTTGTAACGGTACCGGTTTACCCTACCGGTTTCAAGGATTTCACCTCATCTTCAGGGGAGCACAAACAAGACTTAGTTATGTTCGTACTGGTACCGATATACACGTTTCAACGGTTAGAGGCTGAGGGGTGAGGGAGTCATGGGACGATTTCAGCCAAGAGCGGAGAGATTTTTGGGATATAACTGTTCACCAGATGTTCGGATCGATTATTTTATCTTACTTAACCCATCAGCCTTACGTTTTTACTACTGTATAACACTGCATTCATGTCAATATTAAATAATTTAATGTTGTTTTGTATTAAAAAGGTCGTTTGACCCAAAAAATAAAAACGTAATTTTATTTTTCTGTATATTTTACGCATGAACACGTGTAATTTAATGGATGTTTTCGTGTGATTTCTCTCTCAACAAAATAAAACGTGAAAAGCTTGTAGGAAATAAGGCGATGTGTATTTTTTTCAAGTTTTAAACATCTACAATTTAAATCAAGTTTAATGTTACTCGAGTAATGGGGAATGTCGTAAGGTTATATGTCCTACTGAACCTAACATATTTAACTTGACTTATTTTAACTAGATTCTACTCGACCTTTATTTTTTATACTAGTAATCTACTCATTTTAAATAAAACCAAATTATCTGGTAGAAGACCAAAGAAAGTAGGTTGAGTCAAGTGTATATTTTGAAAAAGGGGGATTAAAAAAATAAGTAGAGATATCGTAAGAGTTTAATGAATGGGTGTGTGGATGTAGAAGAAGTAAAGGATATGTTTCGCTATAGGATAATATGTCGTTTTCTTCTATCTGTCATTTTAGACAGTAAAATTTCGCTATTGTTTGTATGTATGTGGATTAAAATATTTAACATGGTGGCCCTGCAAAAAAAATATGTATTCTGACAAGCTAAGATAGTTGCTCTAGAAATGTGCACCCTTTGAAGAATACATGAAGTGACAATGTATGGTAGAATACAGAATGAAGTGATAAGGGATGAATATGAACTTAAGCATAATATGATTATTGACGACCTCCGTGGCCTGGTGGTAAGACACTTGTCTGCCGATCCGGAGGTTGCGGGTTCGATCCCCGCTGGAACCCAGATTTTTTAAAATAAGGGCCTTTAAAACCATCTTTATGGTTGGTTGGAAGAGATTGCCACATGGCAATAAACTCGCCAGGTAAAAAAATTATAATAAAAAAATAATAATAATATGAAGATGAGCATTTGAAGATGGTTTGGGCTTGTAGAATGAACGAATGAAGAAAATATAGCAAAACTAATATTTATAGTGCAAATATGAGAGAAAGACTAAGGAAAGTATGGTTGGTTCAAGTCGAAGTCTGAAAAACCGTAGGAGTTTAATAAAAAGGTGTTTTATGAAACTCCTACGGTTTGAATGTGGAAGAGGCGAATTATCTGTATCGAGATAAGGAAGTCTGGCACTCTATCCTCTCTTTGTACTCCAACAGGGAAATGACGTGATGGTGTAGATGTGTAAGTTGATTATTATTATTATATAAAAGAGTAGATTTGGCAGGTGAAGTCTGTTTCCTAAATCAATGCAAAGTGTTTTCCACCAATTCAGGACTTATTTATGTCATTTTAAATTTGTCTCGTGATTTATAAGTAAATGTATTCAGTAAAAACGGATCGTTTAGTATAAGAAAAAAATATCTTCGAATTGTTGAAGAGACGTTGTGGCATAAAGTAAGAATGAGGAAATGGGAATTGGAGGGAGAGGAACGCGCGATGAATATTTATATATCCGACATTGTAGGATTAAGGTGAAGGGGAAATGAGGAAAGTTATTGAAGACGTGGGAGTTATTCGATCAGAAACTGGATAAATCTTCCCTGTTGGTTCAGGCAGATAGAATACTACTTTTTGGTTTTGTGTATTACGCCATTTATGCCTCAGGTGTGCCTTGCTTATAAATATTGTAATTATTTTTACATTTCTTTTTTATATCTTGAATCTTCAAAATATATTGATGGAGGTTTATAGACATTGTAATTTGTTAAGTGAAACATTTTGGACGTTAATCAGACATTGTTATTTGTTAAGTCAAACATCGTGGAGGTTTATAGACATTGTAATTTGTTAAGTCAAACGTTATGGAGATTTATAGACTTTGTAATTTGCTAAGTCACATATTGTGGAGGTTTATTGACATTGTAATTTGTTAAGTCAAATATTGTGGAGGTTTATAGACATTGTAATTTGTTAATTCAAACATCGTGGAGGTTTATAGACATTGTAATTTGTTAAGTCAAACATTGTGGAGGTTTATAGACATTATAATTTGTTAAGTCAAACATTTTGGAGGTTAATCAGACATTGTTATTTGTTAAGTCAAACATCGTGGAGGTTTATAGACATTGTAATTTGTTAAGTCAAACATTGTGGAGGTTTATAGACATTGTAATTTATTAAGTCATACATTGTGGAGGTTTATGATATAGACATTGTAATTTGTTAAGTCAAACATCGTGGAGGTTTATAGACATTGTAATTGGTTAAGGCAAACATCGTGGAGGTTTATAGAAATTGTAATTTGTTAAGTCAAACATTGTGGAGGTTTATTGACATTGTAATTTGTTAAGTCAAATATTGTGGAGGTTTATAGTCATTGTAATTTGTGGAGGTTTATGATATAGACATTGTAATTTGTTAAGTCAAACATCGTGGAGGTTTATAGACATTGCAATTTGTTAAGTCAAACATCGTGGAGGTTTATAGACATTGTAATTTGTTAAGTCAAACATTATGGAGGTTTATAGACATTGTAATTTATTAAGTCAAACATTGTGGAGGTTTATGATATAGACATTGTAATTTGTTAAGTCAAACATCGTGGAGGTTTATAGACATTGTAATTTGTTAAGTCAAACATCGTGGAGGTTTATAGAAATTGTAATTTGTTAAGTCAAACATTGTGGAGGTTTATTGACATTGTAATTTGTTAAGTCAAATATTGTGGAGGTTTATAGTCATTGTAATTTGTTAAGTCAAATATTGTGGAGGTTTATAGACATTGTAATTTGTTCATTCAAACATCGTGGAGGTTTATAGACATTGTTATTTGTTAAGTCAAACATTGTTGAGGTTTATAGACATTGTAATTTGTTAAGTCAAATATTGAGGAGGTTTATGATAAAGAAATTGTAATTTGTTAAGTCAAACATTGTGGAGGTTTATTGACATTGTAATTTGTTAAGTCAAATATTGTGGAGGTTTATAGACATTGTAATTTGTTAATTCAAACATCGTGGAGGTTTATAGGCATTGTAATTTGTTAAGTCAAACATTGTGGAGGTTTATAGACATTGTAATTTGTTAAGTCAAACATTGTGGAGGTTTATAGACATTGTAATTTGTTAATTCAAACATCGTGGAGGTTTATACACATTGTAATTTGTTAAGTCAAACATTGTGGAGGTTTATAGACATTGTAATTTGTTAAGTCAAACATTGTGGAGGTTTATTGACATTGTAATTTGTTAAGTCAAAAGTTGTGGAGGTTTATTGACATTGTAATTTGTTAAATCAAACATTATGGAGGTTTATAGACATTTTTTTTTAACCTGTCAAGTTTGTGGCCATGTGACTTCCAACCAAAAAGAAAGATGTTTTTTTTATAGACCCTAAGTGTTGACCAGACTGGAATCCTATTTTTAAAAAATCTGGGTTCCAGCGGATTGTAATTTGTTAAGTCAAACATTGTGGAGGTTTATTGACATTGTTTGTTAAGTCAAAGATTATGGAGGTTTATAGACACTGTAATTTGTTAAGTCAAACATTGTGGAGGTTTATAGGCATTGTAATTTGTTAATTCAAACATCGTGGAGGTTTATACACATTGTAATTTGTTAAGTCAAACATTGTGGAGGTTTATAGACATTGTAATTTGTTAAGTCAAACATTGTGGAGGTTTATTGACATTGTAATTTGTTAAGTCAAAAGTTGTGGAGGTTTATTGACATTGTAATTTGTTAAGTCAAATATTGTGGAGGTTTATAGACATTGTAATTTGTTAATTCAAACATCGTGGAGGTTTATAGACATTATAATTTGTTAAGTCAAACATTTTGGAGGTTAATCAGACATTGTTATTTGTTAAGTCAAACATCGTGGAGGTTTATAGACATTGTAATTTGTTAAGTCAAACATTGTGGAGGTTTATAGACATTGTAATTTATTAAGTCATACATTGTGGAGGTTTATGATATAGACATTGTAATTTGTTAAGTCAAACATCGTGGAGGTTTATAGACATTGTAATTGGTTAAGTCAAACATCGTGGAGGTTTATAGAAATTGTAATTTGTTAAGTCAAACATTGTGGAGGTTTATTGACATTGTAATTTGTTAAGTCAAATATTGTGGAGGTTTATAGTCATTGTAATTTGTGGAGGTTTATGATATAGACATTGTAATTTGTTAAGTCAAACATCGTGGAGGTTTATAGACATTGCAATTTGTTAAGTCAAACATCGTGGAGGTTTATAGACATTGTAATTTGTTAAGTCAAACATTATGGAGGTTTATAGACATTGTAATTTATTAAGTCAAACATTGTGGAGGTTTATGATATAGACATTGTAATTTGTTAAGTCAAACATCGTGGAGGTTTATAGACATTGTAATTTGTTAAGTCAAACATCGTGGAGGTTTATAGAAATTGTAATTTGTTAAGTCAAACATTGTGGAGGTTTATTGACATTGTAATTTGTTAAGTCAAATATTGTGGAGGTTTATAGTCATTGTAATTTGTTAAGTCAAATATTGTGGAGGCTTATAGACATTGTAATTTGTTCATTCAAACATCGTGGAGGTTTATAGACATTGTAATTTGTTAAGTCAAACATTGTTGAGGTTTATAGACATTGTAATTTGTTAAGTCAAATATTGAGGAGGTTTATGATAAAGAAATTGTAATTTGTTAAGTCAAACATTGTGGAGGTTTATTGACATTGTAATTTGTTAAGTCAAATATTGTGGAGGTTTATAGACATTGTAATTTGTTAATTCAAACATCGTGGAGGTTTATAGGCATTGTAATTTGTTAAGTCAAACATTGTGGAGGTTTATAGACATTGTAATTTGTTAAGTCAAACATTGTGGAGGTTTATAGACATTGTAATTTGTTAATTCAAACATCGTGGAGGTTTATACACATTGTAATTTGTTAAGTCAAACATTGTGGAGGTTTATAGACATTGTAATTTGTTAAGTCAAACATTGTGGAGGTTTATTGACATTGTAATTTGTTAAGTCAAAAGTTGTGGAGGTTTATTGACATTGTAATTTGTTAAATCAAACATTATGGAGGTTTATAGACATTTTTTTTAACCTGTCAAGTTTGTGGCCATGTGGCTTCCAACCAAAAAGAAAGATGTTTTTTTTATAGACCCTAAGTGTTGACCAGACTGGAATCCTATTTTTAAAAAATCTGGGTTCCAGCGGATTGTAATTTGTTAAGTCAAACATTGTGGAGGTTTATTGACATTGTTTGTTAAGTCAAAGATTATGGAGGTTTATAGACACTGTAATTTGTTAAGTCAAACATTGTGGAGGTTTATAGACATTGTAATTTGTTAATTCAAACATCGTGGAGGTTTATACACATTGTAATTTGTTAAGTCAAACATTGTGGAGGTTTATAGACATTGTAATTTGTTAAGTCAAACATTGTGGAGGTTTATTGACATTGTAATTTGTTAAGTCAAAAGTCGTGGAGGTTTATTGACATTGTAATTTGTTAAATCAAACATTATGGAGGTTTATAGACATTTTTTTTTAACCTGTCAAGTTTGTGGCCATGTGGCTTCCAACCAAAAAGAAAGATGTTTTTTTTATAGACCCTAAGTGTTGACCAGACTGGAATCCTATTTTTAAAAAATCTGGGTTCCAGCGGATTGTAATTTGTTAAGTCAAACATTGTGGAGGTTTATTGACATTGTTTGTTAAGTCAAAGATTATGGAGGTTTATAGACACTGTAATTTGTTAAGTCAAACATTGTGGAGGTTTATAGACATTGTAATCTGTTAAGTCAAACACTGTTTATTCCACTTTATATATGTATAATGGTATAACCCTACCGGTTTCCAGATTTTCACCTTATCATCAGGGAGCACAAACAAGACTGAGTTATGTTCTAACTGATACCGACGTACCGTCTTGAGATGAACATCTGAAAAATACATATATTCCCAAGATCTCACCACTGCTTGCTAAAGTTATCTTCCGCCCCCCTCCACCCACATTCCCCAACCCAAAATTTTATATTTAGAAGCGTGTATGTCAGTACCAGTTCGAACATAATTCAGTCTTGTTTGTGCTCCCTGACGATTAGATGAACACCTTGAAACCGGTAGGGTTATATTGTTATATAAAGTGGAATATACTCGTACAGTGTTTGAATAAACAAATTATGATAACATATATTTTATTCGTTTTGCTGTCATATTTATTAATTTTTAAGCTTTATAAAATATATTTAACATTTTATTTATAGTTAAGGCATTAACGTTGTTTAGGTTTAAAGACATTGTAATTTATTTTTATCAAACACTGTTTAGTCCACTTTTTTGTAACGGTATAACCCTGTAGCGAAATACTTCTTATCTGAAGAGATGATGAGAGTAGTTGTTGGTAAATAAATAAAATACGTCAATTAACAATGCGGAAGGAAGAGAGTGAATGAATGTTTTATTTAACGGTATGTGGGTATTTATACATTTCAGAATGGGCGCGGGAGTGCGCCCGCGATATATTTTTATCTCGCTTCTGTGCGTGCAGACATCCCAAATAGTATTGTGGGTAAACAATTTGTTTACGAGACCGGTGAGACAGCGTGATGCGTTCTCTTTCTACTGTGGAATGTATCGTAAATAGTATTGTGGGTAAACAATTTGTTTACGGAAACGGCGAGATGTCCGGCCGCGTCAATGTTTTGGTATGTGATCTTCAGACATATCCAAAGGTCGTTTCGTTGGTCGTTGACCGTAGTGTTGACAATATTCAGCGACGACCGTGGTTCCCACATGGTTCCCTTCCTAGTGGAGCGTAAGGTGCGTGCCTTACGCGAAACGTACGGGTTCCTTCACTATTCTTCCACTACGTGTAGTATAGCAGGGTGTAGTGGTTGGTTGATGGATTCTCTCCGTTGTCTCCGTTGCGTCCTCAGTGGTAGCGATACCGGTTTCAAGACTTTCACCTCATCTTCAGTGGAGCACAAACACGATCATCATCATCATCATCATCAATGGCGCTACAGCCCATTGTGGGCCCCGGCCTCCTCCAGCAGTCGCTGCCATTCCCCCCTATCGGGGTCAGTCCGGCTTCTTTTGCTTTTGGTTTCATAATCGTGTGGTTTCAGATAGACAGGTGATTAACCCATCGTATCTTAGGTCCCTGGTGGGGCTAAGAGAGGTGGGGCATTATCGTGATTAACCCATCGTGGGTTAATCACGATAATGAAATATAATACAAAACGTATGTGTTTTAAAAAATTTTATACCATCGGGAACTAAACACAAAACTTCCAGTTGTAAAACAAACATTTGACTAACATTGCCACGGGGGTTGTCATATTAGTCATTTGAGTAAATATATATAAATGGCTTGGATGTCAAATAGGGTAAACAGTTACGAATTTAATCAGTGCCGATCAAAAGAAGGCATAAATCATATTTAACTGTTTGTGTTTAAATTGAGCCAAACTTATTAAATTTTGACAACTATTTTATGAAGAAAATTGTCCGACACTCCAGAGCAGTGATTCTCAAAATCTTGCAATATTGGAACCCTTTTGAATTTGTAAAAAAAATATTAAAATCTGATATTTTTTTTTGATTATAAATAAAACAATGAATTATAAACTGATTTTGTTTTTGAAAATGTTAAATCACGAATATTTTTTTTGGCTTTCCTCTGCCAGGTTGTTCATTCACAGTTGCACTGTATAATTCAGTATTTCTTCATTCATTCGTTATATATGCCCCAACCATTCTAGAGAGCTCTACTTCATGTTCTCTTTATTTAAAGGACAATTTTATAGTGTCATTTAGGCCACAAACTCTCCTCAAAGGCACTGTAACTCGGGATTTGGACCAACTAATTTTAAACAAATCACGTCTAGCAGATATAGCAGCGCCCGAGGGTATCGTATGTAACTCTTTTTTTGTTTACAGTACAACCTGGTAGGGTTATTGCCATGTGGAAATCTCTTCCAACCAACCAGACAAAAGTAAATGAAGCAAGTTACGTGGTCGCATAAATCATTCAAATGACTATCCATCCCCACGAAATACATAAACATATACGTGAGCATAACCCCACAAAGACGGACAATTACCCGAACATGATTTTTCATATAAAGTGAGATATCATCAATCAAAAGGAAAGGAAGGGATGGTGGAGAGGAAAGGAAAAGAAAAATCCGGAATGAAACACGTTATTTTACTGACTAGAAATTAAGAGGCTTTTCAATCGCTTCTTAAAGCATGCCAAGGACGGAGCGAGTCTTATATTGGTTTGTAACTGATTCCAGAGTCTCACTGCATGGTTAAGGATATTATACAATAGAGACAGTATGTGAATTTGGCGTCTATTTCTAACATTCAACCAGTTCAATGCCTTCTGGTATGAAGTTATATGATCGTACTTACGTAGGTTGAAAATGAATCTTAGACATACATTTTGAAGACGCTGTAATTGGTCCAGCTGTTCCTCTGTAACATCCAAGTAATATACGTCCGCATAGTCCAGAATCGGAAAGAGCAGAGATTGTACGAGTAAAATCTTGGTTTTGGTTGGAAGGAATGTTTATGAGACCTTGAATGAAAACAAGACTGAAAACCTTTTTTTTTTTTAAAGATTCCTCCTCCGTGTAAGAAGACATACGGTATTATCAACTAAGTCACGAATGTCGTTATTTCCTCCATAAATTTATCCAAAAATATGTTACATTTTAGAGTGAATGTACAATTTTTGAAACCATTTACTCCTTCAAGCTCTAATAATACTCCTGCTGTGGTTACAAGAACAGCTAATATGTTAAGAACTTACTAACTAATTTTAAAGTGGAACTTCTAATTTCACCTGTGGAACCCTAGAGTTTTACGGAACACAAGTTGGGAGCCCTTGCTTTAGAGTAAAACAGCGGCTTGATAACTTTTGGAGTCGGGAGTCGCAATAAATTTTAAAGTAACAATTCGGTGCCCTGCGATGGCTTCGTGCGAATTTTCGCCCTCGATTAATGCCAAGCTGAATTTCTTGTCGAGCTGTCAAAAGTTTCGTAAAAAAGCAATAAATATTAAAGTTTTAATTTTGAGGGAAAAAAAACAGATTTTGGACGCTGAATTAAAAAAAAACTGTTCTATTCTACTTTGCGAGAGATTTTGAAGCAAAATTAAAGTGTGCTTGCCAAATAAATGCGTTAGCTTTTTATCGAAAAATGCCGTATAACGCAAATAAAGATAATTTTTGAATATCCATTTTTATGGTATTGTAATTTGTTTAGTCAAACACTGTTTATTGCACTTGATTATATTTAACGATATAAACCTACCGGTATCAAGGTTTTACACCTCATCATCAGGGGAGCACAAAAAAGACTCTTGCAGAGCACAAACAACGCTTTTTTTTATTTTTTTATTTTTTATTTATTTATTTATTTTTCAAAACAGGCTTAGCCCAATTACTTTGAAAATACAAAACATCAAAAAAGAAGAAAAATTACATAGAGGAAAAAAAATAAGTTAAAAAATTATATAAAATAAAAAATAATGCATATGCATACAAACGAGTATATACACACAAACATATTATACACATATATTCACAGTCATTTAGATATGTTGATGAGTGCCTTCTAACGCGTTCAATCTAAGAAGAAAATTTACTTTTGCTTTTGGTAATGTGATATGAAATATGTCAATATCCGAAGCAGTCGTTCAGAAGAGTAAAGGACCTTCCAACAGGCAAAGCGGCTGGAAGACTCGTTCTTGCGTATGTTATTGAGAACAGTTCTTGCTGGCGCAGTCTAGTGTTATTGTTAGGAACATATAACGCTAATCTTTGTAGTAATGCTGGACAGCACACAGCTCCTCGAACGAGTTTGACAACGTATACCAGGAGACGCAGATCTCTTCTTACGCTCA
Source organism: Odontocerum albicorne (assembly GCA_949825065.1). Lineage (NCBI taxonomy): Eukaryota > Metazoa > Arthropoda > Insecta > Trichoptera > Odontoceridae > Odontocerum > Odontocerum albicorne. Next base: position 25,523,678 of record OX463861.1, read on the forward strand.
AGGAGTTATACCCGAGCATGCCCAGCAGGAACTGAGTAGGATAAAGCCATGGATAGACACCGAACACCGAACTCGCTTATCTTCATCAATAGGGGAGCACCACCGTCCCCGGAGTGAAGAGCCCCTCCTCTCCTGGTGCCCAACCGGAATGTGAAAAGGATAGCGGTGGCACCGACAGTGTGTTAAATATCACGGATATAGATTATAAATGGCAAAAAAAGATATTTAACACTTACCACCCTGTGATGGATAGCGAGTGACCAGGACTTATATTTCATTTCTTGCACTTATTTTATATTATTCGACTTTTTAACCCTTCCCTTACGGTGATAAAAATGAAACGCGTGTTCCGGTGTTGGGTAGTGAGTACGCGATCAAAAAGTAGCGATTTTAAATCGAAAAAATAAGAACATTCATAGATAATCCCCTTAATTAATTATAATTGAAGTTAAAAATTATAATAAATGAGATTTATTTGCTGAAAACATAAAAAAACCATCTGGCACCGCTCACGGAACGGGCGTAGGTCTAGTCTCGTTGCCAGCTCAACAGCTACTGCAGCGCGGCAGGGCTGGGGGCTAACTCGGGCGTCGCTTACACTTGCGAGGTGGAGACAATTGCGCTCCTCGCTATTCAGTGACGTATGCAAAAGTGAGATGCGAATATAGTGTCGCGCTTCCCGCATACTTTTCACCTATCGTCAAGACCCAAGATCTAGGCACTCACAGCGTTTAAGTGCGAATTTGTTTCCGATATTCAGAAAATACTTACGATGTAGTCGATAAATTCTGATTATTATTAATATTATTTTTTAAATCAATGCGTAAATATATTATGGAGGAATACCTAGAATCTTAACCTTGTATTTATTATATTTATAGAGATATTGATGGTTATTTGAAGCAACGTGTAGAAGATACCCAACACCGGGAAGGAAAGGTTAATACATAATAAAATGATTTTTATAGCTAATTACAAAAAATGGCTTTGCAGATTTTGCATAATTTTAATTTAAAACATACATTTTTCACTGGACGCTTAGCGTCCAGCACCGTGGCTGGCGGATTTTTTTAGCACAGTAAGGCAAGTGTTAAAAACTGACTTATTTATATTGTAGAAGGTCAAGACTAAAATTGGAAAAATCTGTAAAACTATCCCTGGCTGCTAGCTCAGAGCTGCAGAAAGAAGGGATTGTTCCAGGGTTATTAAATTTAAATGTTCGCCAGCATCAAGAGAATGTTTCCCTAACTTAGTTGCTCCAAGCCGAAGTTCTAGCAGTCTCCAGAGTCAGGTTAATAACCAAACTAGTCGCAACTTTCAGCAATTTTGGGATGAATCTATGATGCTTTCGTATAATACTCGTATATATCATATATTCTACGTTGAACAGGGTTTTGAAATAGAATTTGTCTTAACTAAATTATACTTCATGTTTTAAATATATATTTTTTAAATAGCGCACTACAGTGTATAACAGACGTGGGCAAATGCGGCTCTCCGTTGGGTTAAATGCGGCTCCCAATGTCTCTTATAAAAATATAGATTCTTTCTTTCCCCATTATACTTGTATTCTCGCGATTTTCCTTTCTAAATGTTGTAAGTGACAAGATGCGCATGTATGAATGCAACTGTCAAAGACGCAAGTATTGGTGTATACGTGTGTGCTGTGATTTCAATGTGTAGGGTGCGCGTGCATCTCCTGCCTATTTATGTGCCCAAACCACGCAAACCGTATTTTATGCTATTTTTATATTTTCTTATGTGTGTATTTTTTATACTTTATATAGCAATTGAGATTTGTGTAGAATATGTAATTAATTAGAATTAGTGTATTTAATACTTCGTGAGAACGTGACTATAGTGTGGATCTTTATATATATGTAGGAGCTAGTCCTTAAGGGAAGAGATGATGATGATTTGTTGATAAATAAAACTCGTTAGATCGCAATGCGGAAAAGAGAGGAATTTTATTAGTAACGTAGGTATTTATATCATTTTAAAATGTGCGCGGGAATGCGCTCGCGATATGCCTACGTCTCGTTTCTGCGAATGCAAAAACGATTAATGTTGTATGTAGGTATCATTCAAATACGGAACTGGCGAGACAAATGTGGTGCGTTCTCGCTCTAGTATGGAATGCGGTCCGCTCCCGGCTACGGGTTGAATGGCCGGCACGTGGACTTTGTAATTGTTTGTTTTGCATTGCTAAGGAATGCTAAGGTCACTTCATCGGTCATTGACCGTGTGTATGGACGCCCACAGTGTTCCGAGTGTGCGACCGCCACATATATATGAAAATCCAGAATGTGGCTCTCGTTGACCTCTTGTATGCCCACCCCTGGTGTATAACATAGTCTGCAGAAAAGACTTATAAAGTAATGCCACTAAATAAAGTCAGATATAATGATGTTCAGATGGAATATGAAGAGAAGTTCAGATGGAATTTTATCTACATCGAATACATTTGTTGTTTCGAATCGATTCAATAGGAAGGGATATTATGAAAGATCATTTGACATTCCTGGTCTTGTGGCGTAGAATTTGTGTGGAATTGTGATTTCAATTATTTACATGTTTTAATGGCGTTTTTTTTTTGTTCACAGATTATTCACAAAGCAACATCGAGTTAAAAGGTAAGAAAAATATACTTATTGCTTCAACGGGAACAATTTTTAAAGCGTTGTTGTTTAACATTTCCCTTCCTGTGCTAAAAAAAATCCACGCGTTCCGATGCTGTGTATTCAATACACATGAATGAAGAAAAAATGAGCGATTTAAAATCGGAAAAATAAGAATATTCATAGCCTATCGCTTAAATTAATTAAATTTGAAGTCAAAAGTGATAATAATTGAAATTTAATTGCTGAAAACATGAAAAAAAAACATCGGTCGTTTTCACAAAACGGGCAAAGCGACTATCTCAAACGAAAATCCGTGAGCTACTGAAGCGAGAGAAGCGAGCAAGCTGAGATTATATTTCTTACGTTCCCATTTACCGAAGTAGAGAGAGAGTGAGACGTGAATAGCGTCGCTTCCTCACCCATAGCGGTTTTATAGAATGAATATACCTACGTTACACACTGGCACACATTTGATTGTATTGGTGAATTTATTCCCGATTTTTACAAAATATCTCTGATGTGGCCAATAAGTGCTGATTATTATTAATATTATTTTTTAATTCAATGCGTAAATGTATTACGGAGGAATACCTAAAATCTGAACCCAGTATTTATAATATTTATAGAGATATTAAAGTGTTTAGAAGTAATGTGTACTAGTTACACATCACAGGACCGGAAGGGTTAAAGAACTTGATAACTGTGCGATATTAAATTTTTCACATTTTAGAATATAACGTCTTCCATCGTCTCTAGTTGACATACTACCTAGGGTGGGGGTATAAAATTTTAACTACAGTATCATCTGAACATGGGATGGGCGTGACTGACGTGATTACATACAATACATATACACGCTCTTACTTTTTTAGGATCGAAACATAGGTAGATCCACTGTATTGGCGATGCAGGCATGTTGAAAAGTGTGACTGAAAGACAGGATACAAATTACGATGATAAGAACGATGGGAATAGATAAGAAAAGTCTGTCGGAACTTTTAAACTGCTGTATCTACTATGCGTATCCAGAAAGTAAGTGTACTGAGGCTCTCACGACCGGATGGATTTTATTTTTTACATGTTGGCTACACTTCCGTGTAGCCTGGCCCTTCCCCTCCGCAACGAGACCGGTTCGAGGTCAGTACGTTGAGAAGTGTCGACGCGACAACACGTTTCGTGAAAAATGTCAATCCAATCTCCCGCCAAGTGCGAAATACGCGGCGTCATTCGTTATCTCGCTTGGAAGGGAAAACCTCCGGTTGAGGTTTATAATGAGGTGAAAACTGCATATGGTGATAAAGCTATGAATCGTACGAGTGTGTACAAGTGGTGTCGCGAGTTTAAAAACGGTCACGTCACACCTCTTCACCCTCCGCCAAAAAGTTCAAAACCACAATTTCAGCCAAGAAAATCATGGCATCCGTGTTTTGGGACTGTCAAGGCATAATTTTAATTGAATATATGCCTCAAGGGGAGACCATCAACTCTGCAAGATACTGTGAGTCCCTAAAAAAATGCGGAGGGCGATTGAGAACAAGAGGAGAGGCATGCTGACAAAGGGAGTCTGCCTGCTGCATGACAATGCCAGACCACACACGGCCAATGCCACGAAGGAACTGCTCGCCTCGTTTAAATGGGACGTCCTGAACCATCCCGCGCATTCCCCTGACCTAGCACCTTCAGATTACTATCTATTTACCTCTTTGAAGCTGCACATGGGTGGAAAAAGGTTTTCAACCGACGAGGAGGTAAAGGAGGAGGTGGAGAAGTGGACGGAGGGGTTGGCGGGAAACTACTTCGAGGAAGGCATCAAAAAGTTGATACCCCGCTTCACCACCTGCATTGAGAGGAATGGCGAAAAATAACTTACATATGTACTACGGTAACCACGTAATTTTTTTTGTTTAAATAAAAAAAATGTAACCTACAAAAATTCAGTACACTTACTTTCTGGATATGCCTCGTAGTTAGCAACATTAATATTACAAATACAAACATTTTTTTTCCTCTTCACCATCTTTTTCTTTTCCTTTGATTGATGATATCTCACTTTATAAGAAAAGAAATGTTCGGGTGATTTTCCGTATTTGTGGGGTTTCTGGGCGTATGCTCACGTACGAATGTGTTCATGGATTTCGTGGGGATGGATAGTCATTTGAATCTTTATTGCAGCTTGTTTCATTTACTTTTCTCTGGTTGATTGGAAGACATTGGCGCCTGACAATAAGCCCGCCAAATTGTATTTGCAATAAAAGTGTTAGGTTAACACTTGCCACCCTATGATGGATAATGAGTGACCAGGATTTACATAGTAAAATAATTTTATAGCTAATTACAAAAAATAACCTAGCAGATTTTGCATAATTTTTAAAATTTAAAACATACATTTTTCATTGGATGCTGAGCGTCCAGCACAGTGGCTGGCGGAATTGTTTAGCACAGTAAGGCAAGTGTTAATAAATAAATATACCATCTCACCATGTCCCTCGCGAGGTAGGCAGAGATAATAGATAAAAATGTTTCTAACATATCTACGAACACAACTTTCACCTTCTCCACGTTAATACATCTCGTCAGGTATAATATTATATTTTTCATACTTCTTACCTTCTTTTAAAATCTGGTCCATTTGATCCAGCAATGTGTTCCTTGGTCTTATTCTTCTCCGTATACCTTGCACTTCTGACTTGCATACTCTCCGAGTCATTCTTTCTCCTCACACGTCCTTCTTCTTCTTCTTCCTGGCACTGTCCCAACTCATTGCCTAGGTAGGCTGTTGGGGTCGGCTCTTCTCGATCTCAGGCTGTATATTCTTCGGTTCTGGGTGTCTCTTTCATCTAGGCCGTTTCTCTGCAGGATTTTGGAGCATTGAGTTATTCAGGAGTTCTTTTGTCTTCTTCTAGACGGCTGTCGAGGAAGATCCACATACAAGGGTGTGGGCTGAAAAACATCTGGTGTCCCCGTGGCTGGGGGGATGTTATTTGATGAGACCAGACCTTTTGATAGCTTCTGTTTTTTAATGTATTATCTTTTTAATGTGTTCTTGAAATGTGCCTAAATTTATTATGTCCATACTATGTTGCTATCAATATATCTGTACTTATTATTTATTTATTTACATTTTTTTTATCCACTTTGCACGGATTTCTCCTGTTACACAAAGAGGGTCTGCTTCTAGCGTTAGCTTATTCGTTAGGAATAATATCAGCCAGGATTCTTCTCATACTGCTAGATGGTACCGAGAATATACCAACCGTACATTGCTTGATTTACCGTATGGTCTGGTGGTCTACGTCCTATGTGCCTGTACCATATCAGCTGTCGCTCTTCCCGCTTACTATTTATATCAGTGACCCTCAGGCTGCCACGAATGTGTGAGCTCTTAATTATATCTTTCAGTGATAATCCTGCCGACCACTTAAGCATTCGCATTTCTGCTGTTTCAAGTTGCCTAGAGTAGGAGCTGTACATAGTCCAGCATTCTCCTCACACGTCCAAACCATCTCAAAGCTCCTTTCTTCATCTTACCTATAATATCCATTTGTTCATGCATTCACTTTTGATATCTTCATTCCGCATTATGTCATATATTGACACTCGACATTTTTTTCTTAATTTGAAATGACTTGTTTAAAGACACACGCAAGTTGGCAAGTACGAGTATAACTAAGTTTCAAACTACTTGCTTCATATTATATAAATTAAAAAAAGAAAATGAACTCCTTCAATACATGCAATTATACAAACTCTCATAATAACATCATAAAAATATCAAAATTGTTCGACATACAGCAGTATATGATATACACAAAATCATTGATAACCGGTTTCAAACCGGCCTCTTGGTTCGCCGGTCATTTATACTTGTAGCACTTGCAAGAACATATATTCGGCTTACGAAGCCTCAGGGTAAAAAAAGTAAAAGCGGCAAGGTTTAGCAGGAATTCGTTGATGACTTTGACCCACATTGTTGTACGCATTTTACTTTATTTAAAGAGTTGCTAAGACGCTTGCCTTCCAGCTTGAAGTTTCCGAGTTTGATTTCCATTCATAACCATTTGTTTAACCTTTCCCTTCCTGTGCTAAAAAAATCCGCCCGTTCCGGTGATGTGTATTCAATACACATCAATACATATGTAAAAAAGAGCGATTTAAAATCGGAAAAATAAGAAAATTCATAGTCAATCGCTTAAATTAATTAAATTTGAAGTCAAAAGTGATAATAATTGAAATTTAATTGCTGAAAACATGAAAAAAAACATCGGACGACGTTCACAAAACGGACGGAGCGACCACCTCGAACGAAAGCCGGCTGGCTACTAAAAAGAAAGAAGCGAGTGAACTGAGATTCTATTATTTGCGTTCCCAAATACCGAAGTAGAGTGAGAGTAGACGTGAATAGCGTCGCTTCCTCACCTGTAGCGATTTTTTTAGAATGAATATACCTACGTCACACACTTCTTAGTATTTGTACATCATGTGACATTTTAAGTGTAATTATTGTTTGTGGTACCTTGCTATCGTTATTTTTTTTTAACTTTTGTCCCTTGAACTATAAAAGTGCAAATCTCGCGTATATCTAGGTATTGTTTTTTTTATAAAATATTTTTGATGTGGCCGATAAGTGCTTATTATTATTAATATTATTTTTTCATTCAATGCGTAAATGTATTACGGAGGAATACCTAAAATCTGAACCCAGTATTTATAATATTTATAGAGATATTAAAGTTTTTAGAAGCAATGTGTACTAGTTACACATCACAGGACAGGAAGAGTTAAAAGGAATTTCAATATGGTTGTTACTGAACACGCCTTTTTTGAAAAGTTTTACCAAAATTTATAATTATGTATGAAATCTATACACACACTATACTACATCTAAAGCCGAATGTATTACTATCACATATCAGCAGATCTACAAAGATTTCTTTGTATGTAGTTCGTCTTTCCTTGGCAAGTTTTCTACGAGTTTCTCACTACACATTTTTTACTATATATAACATATACTCGTATATAAGTATGTGCGTATGGCATAGTCAGGCGCTTTATAAAATCAAATTTAAATCCCTCAGCCATATTTTGGCTTCGGTCGTCAGTTGGTTTATATCCAACTTTTTACTAAATATATGCAGATTCGGGGAAGTATCTTATCAAATGGCCATAACAACCACCTATCTCAGGGTAGGAAGATATTACAGAGCGCCAGACCTTCATATAGTGACACAAATCTTTCGCCTTCTCATCGCTATTTTTTTAAAATTTATTTTACACATGACAATAAATAATATACATAATTGGCGAAAAACCAACAGGTTATTTAATTTGTACTTAAAGTCTTCTTTCTACTTAACCTGTACACCGCGATAAAAATCAAATTCCACGAATCCTGTGCGCGGCACAATTTCGGCGTTTTTTAATTTATAAGTTTAAACGCGTATTTTTTTAGAACCACTGATATTTTTTTACACCACCAAGTAAACATGACATTCAAGTAATTTTCTGATAATAAATAATAGTCATTACTCTTAAGGAGACTCATTAAATAAAGGAGATAAACTAAACATTACGTAAAATACACAAAGGAATGCTACATATCAGATCACCGGCGTTTGTGCTTCCCGCGAGGAACACGTTAAAGCCTCTTTAACACCTTTGTGGCAAGTTGGAAGAGATTGCCATTTGCCATTTGAAAATAAATCTCCCACAGTGCTGCAAAAATATAAAACATGTGTTGTAGAAATGCTCACTCTTAGAAGAATAGGTGAGGGTACGATGTATAACAAATGGAATCGAACCCACAGCCCTCGAGTTAGAAGACGAGCGTCTTTTTCACTAGGCTACAGAGGAGTAATAAGTTGAAAAAAATCGAATTAAATTAATTTGAAACTCGATTTTTTTTCTCTTCAATCGTTTTTAGTCGGTAATGCGTTATAAACCGGTATTTGTTACATGTTTAGAATTGTACACTCTTTATTTTTCAAACAACTATCCTACGCAAACTGTAATACATTTAAACTTGCGTGGTTATTCAGCAAAAACTAAACTGACATCGTTACTAAATGTCACATATCAGCATTTCCTAAAATACATGCAAATACGGGTATGCAAGGTTTATACGAGTATATCAGCTAAATTCTAATCAATTCGAAATGTCAATCGAGAAAAACCTTCGAGCTGTTTTTGTACCTCCCTCCATCTTCTGCAAATGAACGTAAAAAGAAATATCACAACTCTTTCGTAAAACAAAGACGCGATGTAATTCGACGCACAGTGGCTGGAAATTAGAAATTAGTATACAAAAAAAATCATCTAAAGTAAAATTTTATATACCGTCGTTTAGAGAAAAAACTCTAGATAAAGAAAACAGAGTATCTGTACCTATCATTCGAGAACACAAATGCTGTCACTCCCGGAATGCAAATGGATGGAGAAACGTTACCAAATTGTGACTCCTTTAAGTATCTCGGGTCACTCATCTATAGCGATGGAGGATGTGCAGCAGATGTAACACAAAGAATTAGTGTGGGACGGATGAAGTTTAGATCAATGATGGGAGTTCTATGTGATCCGAAAATGTCAGTAAAGTTAAAAGGAAAAGTATACCAAACGATTGTCAGACCTGCACTCCTCTATTGCTCCGAATGCTGGACGATGTATAACTCTTACTCTAGGCAACTAGAAACTGCTTAAATGCGCATGCTAAGATGGTCAGCTGGTGTGTTCCTAAGAGACAAAATAAAAAGCACACGCATTCGTAGAAGCCTAGGTGTTACAGACATCAACAGCAAGATGGAGGAGAGGCGATTGAGATGGTATGGGCACGTTGGACGCAATCTCCATGGATCTTCCTCGAATAACAACCAGAGGAAGACCAAAGAATTCATAGGTGGTGCAAAAAGATAACCTGATGCAGAGGCACTGCTGGGGGACGTAGTCCGGGACATAAGAGCATACAACCTGAGGACGAGGAGAGCTGACCCCAACAGTCTTCGCCGAAAGTGAGTTGGGCTGGAGCCAGGGAGAAGAAGTTTAGAGAAAAAACTGTCTTCAAGGACGCTTTATCTCGGGAACTAAGTATTATTAAAAAAATCATGCACGTACTACATGAGTAAAACATGATTCGCTCGGGCGCTGTTCCAAATCATGTATTCCACAATATTATTATATTTTAAATTAGTAATTTTTTTTACTGATGGTGTTAATATTCAGTTCATAAAACTCATTTTTTTATTACGAAGATTAGAATCAAACGCTTTGATAGAATTATTTTATTTATTTATTTACTCAGTGACAGATGTTTTGTCATACAATAACCTTGTCAAACAGTGAGCGACGATTAGCTCCGTGGTTATATATACCAAAAATATTTACATAATACATTTTACAGTTATGTTATACAATCATATTTGAATCCTTAAATAACTATTTATGTGAAAATATTGAATATTGATTGCGACAGGATTTATAAAATACGTGATGTAAACATTTTTGAATATATATACTACTCGTATATATGTATATACGAGTATAAGGGGGAGGGGGGTGCACCTTAACACAAAAAAACAAACTGCAGGTTTCCCAAAAACTTATTATAAAAATAATTAATAAACTTCCTGCCCGGTATCCCACAACGGAGCTTTTCAGAGAGTATCAGGTCCTGAACATAGCCAATTTACATTTCAAATCCATTCTCTGGCACTATCATAAAAAAGTAAGGGAAGATGCAGATTCAGCAGAGACACATGACACGCATGGCAACTGATCAAATGTTCACCATCCCTAGAGTCAAAACATATTTGGCCCAAAGGCAATATGCCTATTTAGCTCCCGTGACACAATGTGGTGCTGAATTCAATAAAGGCAAAAGGAGGAAAACCATTTAGGCAGTCGATCGGAGCGTGGTTGTTATTGCGACAGGAGTTTTAATACTTGGACTTGCAAGAGGAATGAAAGTTTTGTGTGAGCTCTTGAATGAGGTATTTTTTGTTATTTTTTTTATGATTATGTGCGGTATATTGTGGGATGAACGTTTTGGTCTGTCTGGAGTGAAGAAGTGAGAGGGGTTTGATTCGCGTGATGTATGCTTGTGTGTAATTGAGTGTCACTGTTTGTCAGCTTGGTAAAAATATGTAACGGGGTTTTATGTAATCAAAAGTTGGAAAGAAGTATCGATTTATTTTTTCATGTCCTCAGTGAGATACAGGCAAAAACCTAGTTTACAAGGGGCACGGCAAATGAAGGGCAACAAACCCAGATCCATTTAAGTTGTGTATGCAAATTAAATTACCTGTGGTTTTTTCGCTTATTATGTACATTTCTTGTCATGTGTAAAATAAATAAATAAAATACTTACAGAGGATAAAGAACTTTAAAAATGTTTAATTTTGATTTTCCTTTTTAAGTAATTTCTTATTAAATATTCGATATACATCTTCCTTATAAAAGAGCTTTGAATGAATAAATTGATCATAGTGCGGCGTGCTTTTAGACTCAAGAAAAATGAGGCAAGCGCAAAAACAGAGTTTCTTTCTACGACCACGTCTCACATGCTCCGCTTTGGAGTGATGGCGCCTAACTAGAGCACGCATTTGTTTGCTATTTTTTGTTTGGCTTTGAGAAATATTCCGTTTAATTTGTCTTCTTTGTTGATTTTGCTGTACTACTTTAGCAGATATGTTTATTTTTATGTTATCTTTAATACATGTTGAAGATTTATGTGAACTCATTTTTTTATCGTAGAATATGCGGACGTCTGTTATCTGGATACAAGACTTTATATAGACTACAATGGCTTAAAATAAAAATAAAAACGAAGAAATGTCCACATTCTGTTAACCCTGTTTGGAATGTTGAAAAATCTAAGCTGTTCTTAATAACTGCGGGATAAATTCAATTTACTTTCGTAGTATGGACGAAAAACTTGATACGTATATCAACGCATCACATATCATTACTTAAATCATCTTTTGCGATCATTTGGCTTGACTTTGGAACAAACTTCTTGGCTCAATCAGATGTACTACATCCTTATTGACATTTAAGAATAAACTAAAGAAGCATTATTAATCTCAAAATAATCTTCTTTCTTAACTTCCATAGACATTTAAACACAAAAAACAATATCCACCAAATGTCCACCTCTTGCAGCTCCACAAATGTCCACTATTTTGTCAAAATGACATTATGGCATAATTGCGGTTCTAACTCACCATTAACGAGAATAATTTTGTCCTTCAGCCCAGGAATTGATAGGGGGTTGTTCTTATAGATCTGGATTTTCACGTAACCCCAGAGAAAATAGTCCAATGGTGTCAGATCACATGATCTTAAAGGCCAATTTACATCACCGTTTCCGGAGATTACAATAATTAAAATAATTCAACAATTTGAACGCGTTGTTGTATTGCGTACGACTCCATTTTTATAAATATCATACATTACACTTCTCAAATGTCACAAGGCCCAGGCAAGTTCGTGACGCCATCTGCGTTTTATCCAAGAATTAAAAAAACCGCTCAATTTGAAAGACCCTTTACAAGTATATATAATAAATGAATTATAAATGAATAAATGAAGGCCGAGCGCAGCACCAGATGAGAATAGTGATGTCGGGTAAACCACTAAAGAACACCAAGGAGTTTGTCTACCTCGGGAGCAAAATAACATGGGACGGTCGGTCCAAGAGCGAGGTCGACAGCCGTATACATCTGGCTAGACTTGCATTTAATTAAAGGTCGAAAATAATAGAATCAAATAATATAGACCTAAAACTGAGAATACTCCTCATTAAGACCTATGTATGGAGTATCTTGATGTACGGCTGCGAGACATGGTGCCTATCCGAAAGAGATAGACGAAGACTAGAGGCTTTTGAGATGTGGTCCTATAGAAGACTATTAGGAATTTCCTGGAGAGACCGCATCACAAATGAAGAGGTTCTCCAACGAATCGAAGGAGGAAGGCACCTGCTCAGGATCCTGTCCGAAAGGCGTGCAAGATGGATCGGTCATATAATACGACAAGAGGGCCTCTTGCATGCCATAATGGAGGGTATGACCGAGGGGACAAACTCTAGGGGACGCCCACGCCGAGAGTACCTGGAGGACCTGTTGGTGGACGTGCGCTGCTCAACATATACAGACTTAAAAAGAGCCGCACAGGACAGGGGGGAATGGAGGAGAAGAGTTCAAATTGCTGCAAACCAGTCTTAGGACTGCAACCACGGAAGAAAATGAAGTATTTATTTAAAAATAATAAACCTATTTAAATATTTAAAAGCAGTAAAATGTACGTGTGTTGATAAATAAATAAATAACTAAAATATTTTAAGTTTAACTTTGGTCAAATTTTTATTGTCAAATAAATGTTAGCGTCTCACAAGGGAGTCATAAAAAACTTAAATTTGCCATAAATAAACTATGAAATAAACGTTCTCTTCAAAAACATGGTAATATTTTTTTCTCAAAATAAGTAAAAAAAAGCTTTAAAAACCGATTTTAAGTTTATATTACTCGTATTTATACCTTACTAGTTTCAAGGTTTTCACGTAATCATCAGGGGAGCACAAGCAAGACTGAATGACGCCTTTGAAACCGGGTTATACCATTATGTTAAGCAAAAAAAACGAGTTTATATTAACAAATAACAATTAATTTAGTATCTTCAATTTATTTAGAATTCCAGAGGAGAATTGATGAAAAAACTAGGGGATTAAGACGGTATGAATTACTTAAAAAAGAAAAAATAGAATGCTTAATTATAGCATTTCTTATTGTATTGTATCAGTCAAATTATAGTGTTTTAGTGACAACATTGCCGTACAAGAGAGAACCATGGACTTGTACAATAAATTAAAGGAACGAAGTGAATGCAGTGCAAATGCGTGCACTTAGAATAATATATGGTGTGTCGATGTATTAGAAAATAATAATGTAGATATTCGAGAGGGGGGGATTAGAGCTTCAGATAGATTAACCCTTCCTTCCCTGTGATGTGTAACTAGTACACATTGCTTCAAAAATCTTTAATATCGGCCACATCAGAGATATTTTGTGGAAATCGGGAATAAATTCACCAATACAATCAAACGTGTGCCAGTGTGTGACGTAGGTATATTCATTCTAAAAAACCTCTATGGGTGAGGAAGTGACGCTATTCACGTCTCACTCTTACTCTACTTCGGTATATGGGAACGCAAGAAATAGATTCTCAGTTTGCTCGCTTCAGTAGCTCGCGGGCATTCGTTTGAAGTGGTCTCTTCGCCCGTTTTGTGAACGTCGGCCGATGTTTTTTTCATGTTTTCAGCAATTAAATTTCAATTATTATCCCTTTTGACTTCAAGTTTTATTAATTTAAGCGATTGACTATAAATATTCTTATTTTTTCGAATTTATATCGCTCATTTTTACATGTGAATTGATGTGTATTGAATACACAGCACCGGAACGCGTGGATTTTTTTAGCACAAGAAGGAAAAGGTTAAGTAGGGTGAAAAGAGAACGTTAAAATGATTTGAACATGTTGAACGGTAGGATTATGAAATACTGACTAATTAAATTAACATTGCAAACATCATAGTATAGTAGAGGAAGATTTAGAAAGTTAGATATGGATGCACCAAACAAATGAAGTTTTCAAAGAAGGAAATATACAGAATAAGAAATATGATAGAAACTATATGAGATGTATGGATGTGGAAGAGGAAAGTTAACTGCGTTACGATTGGATAATTTGGCACCCTTCTATCTGCCTACCCCAGTTGCTAAATATTGAGAGCGTCACTACTCTCGCACGGGATGACTCGATTAAATAAATATTTTCAGAGGTTCGATGAACAGAGGTTCTTGAAATATTTTATAAGTATAACTAAGACACTTTACAGAAAACATGGTTTTATCTAAACTTGTTTCTATAGCGAAATAAGGGACGAATGTGAACTTAAGGCTAATGTGTTGAGTAAAATAAATGAGGTTTGAGATGATTTGGGCAAGTGTTGAGTAAAATAAATGCGAGTTTGAGATGAGTTGGGCATGTGTTGAGTAAAATAAACGAGGTTTGATATGATTCGGACATGTGTTGAATAAAATAAATGAGGTTTGATATGATTTGGGTATATCTTGTGTAAAATAAGTGAGGTTTGAGATGATTTGGGCAAGTGTTGAGTAAAATATATGCGAGTTTGAGATGATTTGGTCATGTGTTGAGTAAAATCAATGAAATTTGATATAATTTGGGCATGTGTTGTGTAAAATAAGTGAGGTTTGAGATGGTTTGGGCATGTGTTGAGTAAAATAAATGCGGATTTGATATGATTTGGGCATGTGTTGTATAAAATAAGTGAGGTTTGAGATGATTTGGGCACGTATTGAGTAAAATAAATGCGAGTTTGAGATGATTTGGACATGTGTTGAGTAAAATAAATGAGGTTTGATACGATTTGGGCATGTGTTGTGTAAAATAAGTGAGGTTTCAGATGATGTGGACATGTGTTGAGTTAAATAAATGAGGTTTGATATAATTTGGGTATGTGTTGTGTAAAATAAGTGAGGTTTGAGATGATTTGGGCATGTGTTGAGTAAAACAAATGCGGATTTGAGATGATTTGGGCATGTGTTAAGTAAAATAAATGAGGTTTGAGATGATTTGGGCATGTAGAACAAAATGAAAAAAGACTAACAAAACAAGTATATAGTGCAAATGTGTTAGTGAAAGACTAAGGAAAGTGTGGTTGGATCAAGTTAATGATATTTTGAAAGAAAGACGCGTAGAAAGTCATATAAATCGTAGGAGTTGTATGAAAAGGCGAAGGACGTATGTCGAGATATGAAATACTGTCACTCGGTCGTCTCTGTCTACCGTGACAGTAAAATGGCGGGATGGTATATATGTATGTGTATGTTGTTGTCGAATATTTTTCCGAGATATTAATTTTATTGAGTATGGTGTCATTACCTGTACCTATATTAGAAGTGAAAAAAAAAATAATTTCCATTTTCATTTCAATCTGTCTAGAGCGGATTTAAAAAAATAAAAGTCAAATTAAAAAAAAATAATTTAAAATATTTTTTCAGCTAATAAAGTAACAAAAAGTATCTAAAGTGAAAAAAAAACCGTTACTAATGTTCAAACAAAATTACATATTCTATTTTCGAAATCGTAAATAATGGCGCCCAATGGCGGGTGGGGCTACCATCTCGGGAATTCCATTTAATTTTCTACGTGTAATTTCCCTAGCGTACTATTATCAGAGTTCAGAGAAGCAAACAATACATTTTCGGAAAACATACGAACGCAAATACATAATACAAGAATATATCTTCTGCTATTTGTTTTATCTAAATCTGTCTGAAAAGATGAAAGGTTGTACCCCTTAAATCTTTACAATTTCCCCAATTTCATTGTTTATTATGTTATATGGCAACACGATAAATATTATTACCACTTTACCGGTAGGTCGTGCCACGGATGATATTTTTAATAAGGATTTATTTGAACATTTTCATATTTTATGTTCCATTTATTATTATTTGAATAAATTTTTGTTTCCGATGTGAAAATTAACATACTTTTGTATTATTATGTCACATCGTATGACTGTTCGAATGACTGAACAAAATGGGAAAATGTTGTAAAGATGTTGAAAGGTTGATAAAATATGTTTGAAATATAATATTTAATGTAATGGAAAAGATAGAGAGATTTTGTCAATTGAATATTAAATGAAAATATTAAAACTATGATATAGAAAAATTGTTCAACCAGAAACAATATCCTCTTGAGTTTCACAAACACCTTTATTTGATTGAATAAATGAAAAATATATCTCGAAAGTTTTCATGAGTTCACAAATCTAGATAACTTAAGGCGCTCTCGGAAATTGGTAAGCGAATTTATCAGGATATCAGTAACAGTAATCACTGCAAAAGCACAGATGTTTCAATAAACTCGAAAGTCATAATCTACCAAACGTTGATTAGTCAGAAAGCTTAGGGGGTATCCAATTAAGCGAGCTTAGATAGGGGATGTTAGAAAAAGTTGTTCATGAGGTAAAAGCCTTAACCTCTTCAGACCTGAATTAATTCTAAGGTTTTAAAAAATGTTCTTGCTTGTAAGTGTATTATTTACACTAAAAGCAACATTTTGTCGTATACGTTTAGATAGACAGTGCCCAAAACGTTCAAAGTCGATATACAGTATCCTTCACTTAATTTAATTTATATATGATTGAAAAATAAATATACCACAAAGTTGTTTACAAAGTGCATATGAACTCTGTGTCCATTATAATGGACGCCAGGTCTGAAGATATGAAAAATGTTATATTACTCGATATGACAATCATTTTTGCAATACACAAACTTGATTTGAGGTTTAATTTATTTTTATGATTTCTTCTTCCCAGTGTCATGTCAGGCCCCCCCTACGTTGAATATCACCTGAGAGTAGGCATCTTTGTCCCCGGCAGCCCAAAAAAGATCTCCAACGCCCCTTATGCCAGTCCAATCACGTGTATTGTGGAGCCAGGAGATTTGCCTCCTGCCAACACCTCTTCGGCCTTCTATTTTGACTTGGATGATCAGGTGCAGAAATTTGTACTTTGCTACTCTAAGTACTCGTACATGACCCAAGTAGGACACTTTTCGGATTTTAATATTAATCAGCAAGTCTCTATCAACTTTGGCTCTTTAAAGAACCCTTGTGTTGCTGACCATATCCGTCCAGGGTATCCGTAGCATTCTCCGGTGTATCCACATTTCGAATGCTTCCATTCGGTTCATACTACTAACTTTGAGGGCCCATGATTCCATTCCATGCAATAACACTGACCAAACGTAGCATTTGACTAACCGTTGTCGAAGTTTCAAGTTTAGATTATCATCGCAGAATACGCTTCTCATTTTATTAAAAGCCGCACGAGATGATTAAATTCTGCACATGAGTTCGGTTTCTGGGTCCAGATTTATGATTTACAAAGATAAATTAAATTTCAAATATTGACTAAATGCCATACACGTAATTAATTCATAATATTGTCTGATCCTGTTTATATTTGTTGCCGTCATTAAATTCTAAAATTAATCTAATAAAATAAATACTTGAATAAGCAGTCATATTTATTTAGGACAAGGTATAATATTTTAACGACCATTAAAAATATTACCTAAATCACTTTTTGCAAAGTATTCTAATGCCATGTTAATGAACCTTCCAACCAACCAGACAAGAGTTATATGCCAAAGCAGGGTGAAAGGTTACAACGATATTCTCAAAAATAAAAAATATATACTTTAATATACAAAATAACTAAATTAAAATGGATGGAAGCCAAATATTTTCAAATTTCACTAAAATTTGAGTAAATATATTAAAATAAAAGTTGTAGAGAAACACATTTTGCAATTGAAGAGAGATGTATTATTTTGTATACGTTTGTTTTCTTTTTTTCTATAGATATTAATGCCCACTTTATCACGGGTCTACTAAGTAAAGTGAGAATTGTCAATTGGTTGTGAAAATAAACACATATCAAAAATACATATACTATATTCATTCTTATAATTTATTCACAATTCATTTCTTCATTTTTTTTTTTTTTTTTTTTTTTTTTTTTTTTTTTTTCACCCATTCAATATAAAACAGTGTGTGACGACACAAATTTATGTATATTTGTATTTAATATTATGTATATATCATCATATTTATATATGTATTTAATCGTTTATAATTTCTCATAATCATTCATAAAATCAAAACAATTACCACAAACCTATCCTTTCCCGATTCCCAAAAAGATCCAAAAATTTCCAATAAATATCTTAACAGTCAGAACTTATCCGATGAAGGAGTAAGGTGTCCTACCATCGGACCGAAACTCCGAACAAGCTATCCATCACTTGAAATACATCCTATATACAGGTGGCCCTCGACTTTCGCACATAATTGGTTCCTGAAAATGTGTGCGAATGTTGAATGTTCGAAAGTAGAAGTATGTAAAAAAAAGATCAAAAATTGTATTTTAAAATATTTATTTATCAATAATAATATTTATTTATCAATAATAATATTTATTTATCAATAATATATTAAAAATATTTATTTATCAATATACCTAATTAAGTTAACGAGGCGTGTTTAAGTGCTTTCAGGTGTTTTCTTTATAAACTTGTCAAGAGTTAGTTGAATACCACCCTTTTTTTTCTTTTCTTGATAAATAGTTCGATAACATGCTGTGTCTTTCTCAATCGCCCTAAGTACTTGAGATATATTGTACGTTCTCTATAATTTAATTGTCAAAGACTTGACGATTTTATCAGCTTCTTCTTCCTCACTTTCATTGTGTATTTCATTTAACTCTTGTTGCTTAATTAAGTATTCATTTGACATAGATACTGAGTGAGATTCAATCAAGTCATTAGTATCTTCGTTGTTGACGTCCAAGTTTAATTAATTCATTAGGCTAACTATTTCATCTGTGATAGTTTCCGGAGTTTCTTCAGAATTTATAAAATCACTCATCATTTGTGGGCATAATTGTTTCCAGGAACCTTTCATTGTTGACTCTTTTATTGCAGCCCAGGAGTCTCCAATATTGTTTATTGCGTTCCATATATTATAGTTCTTCCAAAAAAGTGGGTGCGACTGCATGGAAACGAACAATTTTTGCATTATCGACCAAAATCTTTAAAAAATTGAATTTTAAATAATGTGCGAAATTGTGCGAAAATAGAATGTGCGAAAGTCGAAAGCTGCCATTAGCGCCGTTTAAAATACCTAAAGATGGCAGCAGCAGCATCCTCTAAAGGTTTGCACTTAAGCTTCTTAATTACTAAAGCCTTAAACAACTTAAAACACTAAAGCCTTAAGCAACTCTTGAAGACTTCATATGATAAATAAATAACGAGAAATTCTTTGAACGTATCTAAAGATAATTACTAATTTTTCGATAAATCCATGACACCTTTCTTACGTCGTTATATTACAAAATATTCTTAAAAGCCTCCTGCCACAATAGAGATGTATCATAAATGGCAGCACACAGCAGTCATCTCGTCTCCTAGGTGGGTTCACACGTGACTCAGCATCATCTTGCTGTATTCTCACTGGATCTGAATGGACCAGGTACCATTGCGTCAGGCCCCAACACAATGTCAGCATCGTGACCTTACATTTCTGCTCGCTGTTTCACTCTCACCGCTCTTGCCTGTTGCCAGTTTGTAAAATACAATGACGGAAATATATATTTTGTTAATATTTTATAGCTATAACAAAACTTAATAAGAGGCCCAATTATCTGTCTTATTAAAAATTCTCAATTTATTTTGATAAATAAATCAAATTATCTCTTACTGTCTTGAAAGAGCTTATTAATTGCTTTTTACTCTTCAAATGAGTCTTATTTAAAATTTTAGAGACGCCTCTTTTTGCGAGTAAAATAATTATATTTTAATATAAGGTGTCAAAATGGGGCTTTACCTTAACAATATTATTTTAGATTTTATTTTATTTTACACGACTTAAATAAATAAATATATATTTATTAATAACAACAAAGCACATATACTCTGAAATAGTGTTTTTATTTCAAGATAATGGCGAAGAAAATACATTTAAGAGAGAGTTCATTAAAAGGTCTGGGATCACCTCATAAAATTCCCTCAATTAAGATACATTCGTATCATATATCTGCAGAGCTGATACTATCAATTACTTTGCAGCACGTCCATCTTTAAACACCATTCTCTCAAATAAATAACGTTTAGCAAAATTAGGTTTGTCGGATCGATTTCTTTAAGTAAACATTTTTTTAAATTGGTTCAAGGCTTGTTTGACACCTTTCTGATTGATGAGTAGAGATTGACACTAGGTTTTACTGTAAACAACGGAAGTATAAAATAATATATTACAATGTATCGCGCTTTTATTTTCGTAATGTACCTTGTCGTATCCAATGTGAAGAACATTAGCCCTAAAAGTTGCCAAACTCCTCTTGTTTTTCTGCCATTCACCCATTAAATAGTTATTTCGCAATATATAACTACAACAAGTTACTATTTGAAGTTGAACTTCTTTAATAACTGTTACTTAATTATATTACCAAGTAACGTAAAACGCCGGAAGCTTTTTTTCAAATATATTCAAGGAAAATAAAGCAGGAAATCAAATGTTTACAGCTACCGCATTTAAATTTACTATAATTAGCCCATTACGTTGTTTCCATATCGAGGAAGATAGATGCAACGAGTGGATGCCAATTTTTCCTATTATGATAAAGATGTTTCATTTATTCTTATTCGATACGTATTGTTATATGTTATAACTAACTTCCTTTAGTTTTTCAGGCTCATAATATTTTCTTATTTGCTTCACTTGATCCAACTATACTCTGTTCTGCAATCCTCTACCATAAGTCCTACTCACGTATACGATGTATTATAGATTTATTTTATCAAAAATTCAACACTTGTTCTTCCTTCATTCCCCAACCACCTAAAAATGATTTTCTTCATCACCTATACCACTACGTGCTATTGCTGGGAAGACTCTGCGTGATCGCATAAGGAACACCACAATCCGAGAGGTCTGTGAGGTCCACGAAGTGGTCAGATGGGGATGATTTTTAAAGAATAGTTATGACCGAAATCATAGGTATCTTTATATGTTATCTCCGAATACTAGGCGACAAAAATGGCTATGTCATTCGAGCGGAATAGAACAGCGCGGGGATCGAACCGGTGACATTTTGCATAGAAGTCCCGTGCGTTACCACGCGACCATGCATGCACCTCATACATAATCCTCAGTGAGATACAGGCAAAAGCCTAATTTACTGAGAACACGACAAATTAAAGGCAACAAACCCAGATACATTAAAATTGGTTGTCGGGATTAAATTACCTGTTGTTTTTTCACAAATTATGTATATTTCATGTTATATGTAAATAAATAAATAAAAATAAATAAAATAAATAATAGCAAAACTAAAGGAAAGGGATCCGTTCAAGAATAATGAAGGGAAACGAAGCAAAAGTAGGATGAAAATATATTCTAAGTGATTTAATACTTTTTTTTCTATTCTCTCTTAAAGGTAAATAAAGATGGTGCACATCTGACAAATCTTACAAATTTGTTCTACGTCACGCCGAGTTAATCGCAAATGAAGATGTGACGTGTTGGTATTCAAAGAGTTTTAATTCAATTTGTTTACCAAACTTAAATTTCACAAGTACGTTATACATAAAAAATAGCACTGATCTACTGTTGTTAATTATTATTTTAGCAGATTGTATAATAAAAAGAATAAAAAATCATACATTTCCTCAAATTTTGTGATATTTGAACAGATCATTCCATTTATATCTATCCTTTTTCATAAACTCATCCATGATACACTTCCGTTACAATTCAATATCTGGCAACACCAATCAATGGATTCTATTTGAATTCACGTATCCTGTTCGAATCAATGTAATGCAATTTCCAACTGCATTCAATCAGCAATTATTTGTCTCTATCTACTCTGAACAGAATACATAATAGCGAATGAGACAAACAAAACTGTTATTTACACTGTAAAATGAACGCATATCTGCAAAAAAATACAAATCACTTTACTTAGTATTGTAAATATTGACAAAAATTGTATTTTAGACGACCTACGTGATCTCGTTTATTAAATGCTGGTATTTTAACCCGAAGATTGAGAGTTCGATTTCTGTTGATGCATAAATATTTATAAAAGGTTTCCCGTTTGGTCGCCATTTAATATATCTTTAACTTTTTTCGTTTAGTTTGAAGAGGCATATTATAGCTAACAATTAACCCTCCTGTACTATATTTGCAAATAGGTCTAGACTTAATTGACGTTCGACCTTTTTTCTATCTGAATATATCGTTGTACCTGGCTGTTGCGATAGGAAATAAAGTCAATAGGGCATTAAATTATACGAGTATATATCATTTCTATTACACATTCATTGTATACAAGCGATCTTTCGGACTTAGTTGGTAAAACGTATAACCGAGGGTTACGGGATCGATTTCCATTGGTACCCAGATTTTTTAAAGATTCCAATTTGATTTTATTTTGACGTTTTAACCCTTCCTGTGTGATGTGTAACTAGTACACATTACTTCTTAAAACTTTAATATCTCTATAAATATAATAAATACTGGCTTCAGATTTTAGGTATTCCTCCGTAATACATTTACGCATCGAATTAAAAAAATAATATTAATAATAATCAACACTTATCGGCCACATCAGAGATATTTTGTAAAAATCGGGAATAAATTCACCAATACAATCAAACGTGTGCCAGTGTGTGATGTAGGTATATTCATTATAAAAATCCGTATAAGTGAGGAAGTGAAACTATTTCCATCTCACTTTCACTCTACTTCGGTATATTGGAACGCAAAAAATAGAATCTCAGTTCGGTCGCTTCTCTCGTTTAGTAGCCAGCGGGCTTTCGTTCGAGGTGGTCGGTTCGCATTTTTTTAACGTCTGTTGATGTTTTTTTCATGTTTTCAGCAATTAAATTTCAATTATTATCACTTTTGACTTCAAATTTAATTAATTTAAGCTTATTGTTCCGATTTAAATCGCTCATTTTTACATGTGTATTGAATACACAGCACCGAAACGCGCGGTTTTTTTAGCTCAGGAAGGGAAAAGTTAAAGTATACATAGATAAACATTTCATACACAGAGACACTCAGATGACCCAACAGTGAAAACGGTAATCTCTGAAATCACCAACATAAAAGACGTGGGATAGACATAAAAGGTAATCTCTGAAATCACCAACATAAAAGACGTGGGATAGACATAAAAGGTAATCTCTGAAATCACCAACATAAAAGAAGACGTGGGATAGACATAAAAGGTAATCTCTGAAATCACCAACATAAAAGAAGACGTGGGATAGACATAAAAGGTAATCTCTGAAATCACCAACATAAAAGACGTGGGATAGACATAAAAGGTAATCTCTGAAATCACCAACATAAAAGAAGACGTGGGATAGACATAAAAGGTAATCTCTGAAATCACCAACATAAAAGACGTGGGATAGACATAAAAGGTAATCTCTGAAATCACCAACATAAAAGACGTGGGATAGACATAAAATGTAATCTCTGAAATCACCAACATAAAAGAAGACGTGGGATAGACATAAAAGATAATCTCTGAAATCACCAACATAAAAGACGTGGGATAGACATAAATATTTTGAAAATTTAATTTTAAAACTCTGCTACCTGCCTAATTATTTTTTAAAGTTCGTCTCCTCTTTAGAAGGTTGATAAACATCATGGCCATTTTGACTTTTGAGGAAGCAGTTCTGAATAAATACACGATACTTCAATAAAACCACTTCTGTATTCCCTTCAACTTGCATGGCTCTTCTTCCCGCATTTCTTCTACCCTCAATTTCTCTCTGCAATATCAGTTGAAGGATCTTATATTTTTCTCCTCGCATTACATGCCCTAATAACTATTACTTTATCTTCTTGCTTGTGAAAATACTTCTTTTTCTTCATTCATCCGTTTTTAAATGTCATCATTACAGAATTTGTGATTTCATGAGATCACCATTCTTCGACAGCACAACACTTCAAAATATGTTGTTTATAGTTAAGGCATTAACATTGTGGAGGTTTAAAGACATTGTAATTTATTTTTATCAAACACTGTTTATTCCACTTTTTCATGACGGTATAACCCTACCGGTTTCAAGGCTTTCACCTCATCTTCAGGGGAGCGCAAACAAGTCTAAATGCTGTTCGAACTGGCACCAATATACACACTTCAACGGTTGTGGGCTGGGGGGGAGGGGAGGAGGGAAGAAAGGCATAGGACAATTTCGGTCAACCGTTGAAGCGTGTATATCGGTGCCAGTTCGAACAGCATTTAGTCTTGTTTGCGCTCCCCTGAAGATGAGGTGAAAGCCTTGAAACCGGTAGGGTTATACCGTCATGAAAAAGTGGAATAAACAGTGTTTGATAAAAATAAATTACAACTTCAAAATATACTTCTTTGTTTGTGGTGTCCTGAGTAAGCGCCCATGTTTCAACACCATGCAGAATTAATGAGAATATATTATATACCATATATAACCCCGTCATATTTTTATCCTTCCTGAACCTGATGACTGCGGCCATTAGATTAAGTACTTATGTGCCTTTATCAGCATATGTGGTAAGAAAACTTATCAAGAGGTGACGAACTACAAATAAATCTTTGTACATCTTCCAATATACTGGTATATAATAATTTAAAACAGGTTAATTGTAGGGATATGTTTTTTTAGTTTTATGTGTCGCTACTTTTCTAAAAAAATATCCGAATGATGTAAAGCGGTTATTTTGCATTGAACACGAATCCAATTTCAAATACACGAGGTACAACGATTGTGAATTCACTAAGGTCGACATTCGCCCGATAATCGGTACTTTTGCCACGACACGGTGGACTTAAAGGATTTTTTGCAGTCAGACCACGTAGTCGAGAATGTTATTGAAATTGGTCCAATTTGTAAGTGAAATGGTGCGGATCAGTGCGATTCAAGTTATGCATATTGATTCCAGGGGTTCTCAACCTGGTAGCTGCGATGCAGGGGTGGGAAACTATTGGTGTATTGAAAAAAGTGACATATTTTGATCATGTTATATTAACCTTTCCTTCCCTGTGTTGGGTATCTTCTACACGTTGCTTCTAATAACCATCAATATCTCTATAAATATAATAAATACAAGGTTAAGATTTTAGGTATTCCTCCATAACATATTTACGCATTGATTTAAAAAATAATATTAATAATAATCAGAATTTATCGACTACATCGTAAGTATTTTCTGAATATCGGAAACAAATTTGCATTTAAACGCTGTGAGTGCCTCGATCTTGGGTCTTGACGATAGGTGAATAGTATGCGGGAAGCGCGACACTATATTCGCATCTCACTCTTGCATACTCCACTTAATTGCGAGGAGCTCAATTGTCTCAACCTCGCAAGTGTAAGCCACGCCCGGGTTAGCCACCAACCCAGCCGCGCCGCAGTAGCTGTTGGGCTGGCAACGAGACTAGATCTACGCCCGTTCCGTGAGCGTTGCCAGAGGGTTTTTTAATGTTTTCAGCAAATAAATCTCAATTATTATAATTTTTAACTTCAATTATAATTAATTAAGGGGATTATCTATGAATGTTCTTATTTTTTCCGATTTGAAATCGCTAATTTTTGATCGCGTACTCACTACCCAACACCGGAGCGCGCGTTTCAATTTTATCACCGTAAGGGAAGGGTTAAACGTATTTTTATTTTTTATACTTTCGTTATGTACCAGCCCGCCTTTTTTTTATTTAGATACCACCGAACCCTCCGGGCTGGTAGTCTGACGTCTTTTCCACTAGACCATAAGGTCGTCATACTTATCTTAGCACATTGTAATATTGTGTTGTTGTTTCGTTGAATATAGTTTAGGGACTTTTGTTTCGCATAGAAGGATGATGGTTGTTTGAATAAAAGTCGTCGAGATCGGAATAAGTAAAGAGAAAGTTTATTGTAAGCGTCTGTATTTATAATGTATAGAACGGCGCAGAACATGTCGCTGTCTCGCTTCCGCTGGGCACATGTTTATTGTTACACGTTCTATATACATTTCATACTACGGTCTGCAGGAGAGGCAAGAGATATATCGGTGTCTCGCCTTTCGCTACTAGTGAGTTCAATGACCGCGCGGGCGACCTTCGCCCGGCGCCGTCTCGCACTCGCCACTTGCAAGTTCAATGACCGCGCGGGCAAGGGTCGCCTTGGTGGGTTCAGTGACCGCACGCACGGTCGCTACAATAGTATGACAAACAATTTTTTTTTATAGATGTTGACACCAACGCGAATCTAACTTGCAGCCCCTGGGTTGGCAGACATGCTATTTTACCAACAAGGCTACAGTGGTAGTTATATAAAACATGTGTCAGCGCATTGTATTGAACTTTCGTTGTATAAAGAATAACCTGTCAGATTTATAATCATGTGGTAGTATTCTCCAACTAATCAGAAACCTGTTCCAACTAATCAGAAACGTGTTTGAACTAATCATAAATGTGTTCCAACTAATCAGAAACATGTTCCAAGTAATCAGAAACGTGTTCCAACTAATCAGAAAGATGTTCCAAGTAATCAGGAACGTGTTCTAACTAATCAGAAACATGTTCTAACTAATCAGAAACGTGTTCCAACTAATCAGAAACATGTTCCAACTAATCAGAAATATGAAACGCAAAATCTGAGTTCCAACGAGATTCGAACCCCCAACCCACGGACTGGAAGGCAGCTGTCTTACCAACTACGCCGCGGAGGTTGTCTTATCATTTTTATTGTAATTTTTACTTATTTTTAATGTCGATAGGAAAATTTGGTATCATGTGTTATATTCTATTATATTACACTTGCGTCGTATACGGTACTGCCTAGTGGACTTATTGACATTTGTTAATATCTTACAACCAACCAGAAAGATGTCAAAAAGACCTTAAATGAAAAACAACTGAAATCCTCATTTAAAAAAATCATGGTTCCAACAGTTGTATCAAACCTGTAACGTCCTGGTTGAATGACAAACTTCTGATCAAACAGGCTTAAGAGGTATGTCATATCTATCTTCATCAATTGCAAGATGTCGTGATGATACGAATGTGTGTATGTTTCATTGAAAAAATACTGAAATTAATTATTGCTATAAACAAAAGTCATCGACAGATTGTAGACAATATATAATACCTCCGATTCTATGGGCATAAAGCTTGTGTCCAAAGAGACAGTTTGGAGAGGTTTGTGGTAACTGGAAGCGTGGAAGGACGACGCACAAGAGGAAAAGTCTCAATATACTAACCAAAAAAGACAACAGAGCTACCCTTAACGACTGATCTTCAAACTTTGCAGTTCATGCATGGATGAAGAGGATTTATGGCTATCATACGGGTAATGATGCTCAGGAATAAGCTACACAATAAGATAATGATGATAAACTTACCTTTTTTTTTTTCTTCTTAATAGCAACATTATGAACAATGGCGGCCATAGCCGTATATATATAACGCAGCGCATTCAGCAGTACATCACTTCACAAAGAGCATTGCGTCACGCGAGAGCTATTGGTAATAACGCTTAATTCCGCAATACAAAATGTTTCGGATTATTACATGGCTAACATCATGTATATCTCTGTATTATGGGCAATGGTAGAACAATTACGGCCATTATTCTTTCTAACGTTCATTTTTCACGATTATTTCGCGTGCGAATTGAGACGTATACAATAACTGTTACATTTTTCGGGTGATTTAAATTTCGCATACGTGATTTCATTGCAAATCGTTAAATGTAACAAGACTATAAAGAAGGTTAAATTGCTTTTAAAAGGGTGTTGCAAAAATATATGATATATTCACCCTTTGAGTGATTATAAATTCAATATTAATTAAAATATATTAAAGATCTGTTCTGTTCTATGTGCCACTTATAACGTGAAATTGTAAATATCACGATTAATTTATTTTAGTATTTGGGCGCGTTCTCTTTCAATGGCTGCTCTCAATTTGTAAACTGTTGCCGGTTTTGTCCCATAAACTTTATCTTTGATGTGATGAGTCATAATTCGTTTTCCTTTGAAAAGTTTTTAGCGGTTTTCTTACCAAATACGTTTTTATAATCATATACAGGTGCGGGGAAGTTCCTAATTTAACAGCAATCATCACTGTATTATCCTTGCACTAATTCTACGTATACATGTATATTGACTTTGTAATATTTTTAATCTCTCAATAATATTAAGTTCGAATCCCGAGCATGCTCTCTAAACGGAACTATATAAATGGCATTTTTATGATAACACATATGATTTATTGTACTATGTTACACCATTGTTTTTTTATGATTACACATATGACTTAGTGTACTACGGAACACCATTGATTTTTTATGATTACACGTATGACATAGTGTACTATGGTACACCATTGATTTTTTATGATTACACATATGATTTATTGTACTATGTTACACCATTGATTTTTTATGATTACACATATGACTTAGTGTACTATGGTACACCATTGCTTTTTAATGATTACACATATGACATAATGTACTATGGTACACCATTGATTTTTTATGATTACACGTATGACTTAGTGTACTATGGTACACTATTGATTTTCATGATTGCACATATGACTAAGTGTTCTATGCTCCACCATTGATTTTTTATAATTACATATGACTTAGTGTACTATGGTACACCATTGCTTTTTAATGATTACACATATGACATAATGTACTATGGTACACCATTGATTTTCATGATTACACATATGACTTAGTGCACTATGGTACACCACTGATTTTTATGATTATACATATGACTCAGTGTACTATGGTACACCATTATTTTTTATGATCACACATATGACTTAGTGTACTATGGTACACCATTGTTTTTTAATGATTACACATATGACATACTCTACTATGGTACACCATTGATTTTTTATGATTACACATATGACTTAGTGTACTATGGTACACCATTGATTTTTTATGATTACACACATGACTTAGTTTACTATGGTACACCATTGATTTTTTATGATTACACATATGACTTAGTGTACTATGGTACACCATAGATTTTTCTGACAGCTTCAATTTCTATAGAAGTATCCGATTGACAACGATTCGATACTGCAGCATATAATTTACTACAAATGTGATACAAAAACACTTGTTTTTATCTATGTAACAATTTTATTTCATAGATTTTGGTCAAGTGGAAATTCTATATCGAGTTATAATTTCAATCTACACTACGAGTATCTCAGTAAGTGTATTTTTCAATGAGTGTTAATTTTCGTTAAAATTATAAAAAGCGTTGACTTAAAAATGTATATGATCAAAATCTACCAATATAAAATTGAAATTTTCTAAAATCACACAATTCATATTATCCTTTAACACGAACGTAATAAAAAAAAGCTTATAATATAAATCCGCCATATTGCTGGCGTACGTGTCATGTAGTTTCCCGCGCAAATATTATCTCTTCGAATCTCTATGGTTAGAGGATCTCAGTCACGTGCCGGCCATAGAAATTATTTTGTATTTCATTGCATCCCACTTCTATGGGCTGGGAGAGTCAATTAAAAGTTGGCGGGAAAACGTAATGTGTTTTCTATCCTTTGTAAGCCGATTGCTAAATGCAGAGCTGGATCTTGCACAAATATTACAGAATTATTGGAAAGTTATTAAAAAAACATGTGCGGGTACACTGTATCAAATCGAATTATGTTAGTTGACCTTTCGTCAACTTTCATTATTTTACGTTATTAATTCGTTTGTATGGTCGTATGACGTTTCTCTACATATTCGGAATGGTTATGAGGACGTTAACATCCTCAAGTATACATTTACTTTGATTTTCACTCTCCTTATAAAGGTTCTTCCAAATTGAGCGTTTTTTTTAAATTCTAAAATAAAACACACAATTTGCTTTGATTTCAAAAAACTTTTTATTGGTCATTGAAGTATAATGTATGACATTTAAACACAAAAAAACAATATCCACCAAATGCTCACCTCTTGCAGCTCCACACATGTCCACTCTTTTGTCAAAAATTTCGATGACATTTTGGCATAATTGCGGTTCTAACTCACTAATAACGCGAATAATTTCGTCCTTCAGCTCAGGAATTGATCGGGGGTCATTCTTATAGACCTGGTTTTTCATATAGCCCCAGAGAAAATAGTCCAACGGTGTCAAATCACATGATCCAGGTGGCCAATTAACATCACCGTTTCCGGAGATTACAATACATAAAATAATTCAACAATTTGAACGCGTTGTTGTATTGTATGTTATACGACTCCATTTTTATAAATTTCATATATTACTCTTCTCAAATGTCACAAGACCCAGGCAAGTCTGTGACGCCATCTGTGTTTTATCCAAGAATAAAAAAACCGCTCAATTTGAAAGACTCCTATACATAAATATACCTGTCAACATGTAAAATATATAAAAAACTGACTAAAGATTTGTTTATCCAAGTACCATCTTTGATGTACTAGGCGTATATAAGTGACACATAGATGTAGAAAAATACTGAAAGCCGAATATATGCTGTAGAAACGCGTACACTTAGATGAAAGCATGGGATGACAATGTATGACAGAATACGGAATGAAGTGATTAGGTATAAAAGTGAATTTATGTTGAGTTAAATAAAGATCACTCTGAGATAGTTTAGGCATCTGGAATGAATGAATGCAGAAAGATTAACAAAACAAATATACAGTTCAAATGTGAGTAGAAGGCGTGGTAGAAGAGGATCAAGGAATGTATGGTTGGATCAAGTGAACGATATTCTGAAAGAATGAAAAGTTTAAAGTCAGAGAACTCGTATGAATTGTGTGAGAAATTAGCTAGATCAAGAGTTCTCAAAGTGATCAATATCGAACCCCTGGGGTCGATTTGATTTTTCTAGAGGTCGATAGTTTCAATAAAATAATTTGGGGGCCGACGACAGCAAAAATAGACCCCCTTACTACTGCTATTTGTTTGTTACTTCAAAATATCTATGATTCCAATAGGCATCTAATTAAGAAGTAAAATAATTCAAAAATACACTATTTTGATAAAAACACATTACATACCAAACTTGTGAACGAAAAGGTACAATGTGTCATTAAAAGAGTCTATTTTTTGCTTTAATTTTCTTCAGCGCAGATTTCAATATCAAATGTTGCACAAGATAATGCAATGCATAATCCGTAGTCCTTTTATCTTTTTCAATCCTTAATAACAAGTTATTAAAATTAAATGTTTGATATCTAGTGAAATATTTAATATCGAGTACTGCACAAACTTATTAATTTGAGTAAGTAAAGTAAATGACTAGGGGGGCGACGGTTTTAAAAGATTTTGGTAAAGGGGTCTGAGTCCGAAAAAAGGTTGGCTTGATCTAGATGTAGGATGGGCGAAGGATGTTTGTCGAGATAAGAAAGACTGACGCTTTGGTGAGATGATGTTTGAATGTTTATCCAATTTAGTATTTATAATGAAAAAATATGTTGATAACACTGCAAGGAATCTATAATCGGATGCCTTCTAATTTTTTGGGCTATAATCTTTACTAAAAATGAAATGAAATGCCTTCTTATAACAAGCATTATTCAGGAATGAAAAATTATGGATCCTGAATCTAGTTTGTTATTAACCCTTCCCTTACGGTGCTAAAATTGAAACGCGCGCTCCGATGTTGGGTAGTGAGTACGCGATAAAAAATTAGCGATTTTAAATCGGAAAAATAAGAACATTCATAGATAATCCCCTTAATTAATTATAATTGAAGTTAAAAATTATAATAATTGAGATTTATTTGCTGAAAACATTAAAAAACCATCTAGCAACGCTCACGGAACGGGCGTACATCTAATCTATTAGCAAGCCCAGAAACAACTGCGGCGCGGAGCAGTAGTGGCTTACGCCGGCGTGGCTTACGCTTGCGACGATTGAGACAATTGAGCTCCTCGCAATTCAGTGGAGTATGCAAGAGTGAGATGCGAATATAGTGTCGCGCTTCCCGCATACTCTTCACCTATCGTCAAGACACAAGGTCGAGGCACTCACAGCGTTCAAATGCGAATTTGTTTCCGATCTTCACAAAATACCCACGATATAGTCGATAAACTCTGATTATTATTAATATTATTTTTTAAATCAATGCGTAAATATATTATGGAGGAACACCTAAAATCTTAACCTTGTATTTATTATATTTATAGAGATATTGATGGTTATTAGAAGCAACGTGTAGAAGATACCCAACACAGGGAAGGAAAGGTTAAATAAGGATATGATATGAGTATTAAATGTACTTTTATATTTCTTCTTCTTCCCAGTGTCATGTCAGTCCCCCAACGTTGAATATCACTTGAGAGTAAACATCTTTGTCCCCGGCAGGCTAAAAAACATCCCCAACGCTCATTATACCAGTCCAATCACGTATATTGCGGAGCCAGAAGATTTGCCTCCTGCCAACACCTCTTCGGCCATCTATTTGGCCTTGGATGATCAGGTGCAGTAATTTGTACTTTGCTCCTCTAAGTACATGCCCCAAGTAGGATAACTTTCGGATTTTAATATTAGTCAGCAACTCTCGATCAACTTCGGCTCTCTGAAGAACCCTTGTGTTGCTGACCATATCCGTCCAGGGTATCCGTAGCATTCTCCGGTGCATCCACATTTCGAATGCTTCCATTCGGTTCATACTACCAACTTTGAGGATCCACGATTCCACTCTATACTTTTATATTTAAATAAGAATTTTACAAAAATGTCACAGGTAACAAAACACCCGGTGACGGCCCTGGCACATCCAAAATGTCTGCTTTTATTTTACGAAATGGGATTAAAAAAGTGTTATCGGATACGCATTAAACCGTATTTGATTCGATCTGAATGATACAAAATAACACATTTGGAAAACTTTTTTGCGATCTCATTTTAATTAATGTTAATGGCTCGTCTTTGAAAAGCCGGAATAACTGAATTTTATATTTGTATACTTTTTTTTAATGGTTTATCATTAAAAAATTTATACAGGTTTAAATTGAAATAATTCGCCAAACTGCCTCACAGGTTTTTAACAATGATTTTTTAAACAAAGTACAGTAATACATCGCTAAACTAGTTTTTTTAAGAGAATCGTCGTTTTCAGTGCTAAATTTAAACTGTTCACTTTAAATAGATTGTGTGTACCTGTAGGTGAGACTATTTTTTGATATTTTTATTTTTGTTTTAAATAATATTTAAAGGGTTATTATATGTAACATAAAAAAATTATTATTTCACGGGTTTTTAGACGTTGTATTGTGTTTTATACCTCTTTTTGGCATTGTATTGTGTTTTGTACCTCTTTTTGACGTTGTATTGTGTTTTACGCCTCTTTTTGACGTATTGTAATTTATACCTTTTTTGGCTTTGTATTGTGTTTAGTATCTCTTTTTGACGTTGCATTGTATTTTATGCCCTTCTTTTTAATAAAATATATTGTTAAACTAAATAAAATACTTGTGTATTCATTCACCACTGCTTTATTTAAATTCACTGCCGGTTTCGAGACATTGCGCGTTGTAGAGAAAGGTTATAATATGTAACATAAAAAAAATATTATTTCACGAGTTTTTGACGTTGTATTGTGTTTTATACCTCTTTTTGACGTTGTATTGTGTTTTATACCTCGTTTTGGTGTTGTATTGTGTTTTATACTTCTTTTTGACGTTGTATTGTGTTTTATACCTCTTTTTGACGTTGTATTGTGATTTATACCTTTTTTGACGTTGTATTGTATTTTATGCCCTTCTTTTCAATAAAATATATTTTTAAACTAAATAAAATACTTGTGTATTCACCACTGTTTTATTTGAGTTCACTCTGGTTTCGAGACATTGCGCGTTGTAGAGAAAGGGAAAGGAAAATATAGTAAGATGAAGTGTATGATATTTTGAAAAAAAAAAGGAAACATAAAAGTGAGATAAATCATAAGAGATGTATGAGAAGTTTGATGGATGTAGAAGAGGTGAAACATATGTGTAGCCATTCTTAAGTCTAGCGCTATCTCCTTTCTGCCAGCCCCAATATGAATGCGGAGGAATGGTATGTATGCATATACATATATTTGGTGAAACTTCTTGTGTTCGCTGAGGAATGTGTATTGGGACACTTAATTGGTTAATGAGTCATATCTCAACTGAGGCACAATTTGACTTGACATAGGAACTAGGCATAACATAATTTGGTTTACAAGCAAGCTGGAATCAAAGAGTTAAGGAAAATAAGACAACCCTGACGGACTCCATAAATGGCAAAACACTTTTTTTACAAAAAAAGAGTAAAGTCAATGTAACGTCTTACACTTATAAATCCTTTGGGACATCAATTTGTATTCTGAAAGTCTGGAGTCCGAACTATATCCCGTATGCAGAATGCTAATGAGTTTCTGTGTCAACACAAAGTACACAGTATCAATTCTTGGTAATGGCAGAATTAACTTCGCCAAAGTACGGTCATAACAGTTAAATAAAAGTTCAACTTCTGTTATGTGGAGTTCACTGGTATTGCTATATGTATAATTTCTCCGGTAGCCGCTCAAGCCAAGTTTTGCTCGTTTTGCTTTACAAAACTTAATTTTGAGACCAAATATTTTTAACAGAAAGATTAACTTTTATTGTTTTGTTAAGTTACTTTAAACTAGTTAATGTATTCTGTTCACAAAATTAAATTGAAATAGATAAATTAAAATTTCAACATTAATTGATAACATCTTTTTTTGTTGGATGTAAAATATTACCACATTGCCAAAAAAATCGTTTTTTTTAGGGAAACAATTACAAACGTGTACTCGTATGTAAACATGAATCTAATTCATAGAACGTTTGTTTTGCAAACTGTGTGTTATGGGTTTGTTTTTTTTATAATACTCGACAGATCAGTTCAGCTCAATTCCACCATCACCCACTAAAAGCAAATACCCAAAAGGACTCCTCTGGTGGCAACACAACTGAATGTGAATGGAATAGCAGTAACGGTGGATTTAACCCTTTCTTTCCTGTGATGTGTATCAAATACACATTGCTTCTAAAAACTTTAATATCTCTATAAATATAATAAATACTGGGTTCAGATTTTAGGTATTCCTCCGTAATACATTGAATGAAAAAATAATATTAATAATAATTAGCACTTATCGACCACATCAAAGATATTTTGTGAAAATCCGGAATAAATTCACCAATACAATCAAACGTGTGTGACGTAGGCATATTCATTTAAAAAAACCGCTATGGGGTAGGAAGTTACGCTATTCACGTCTCATTCTCATTCTACTTCGGTATATGGGAACGCAAGCTATAGAATCTCTTCACATTTCGAATACTTCCAGTCGGTCCATACTACCAACTTTGATGGTCCATGATTCCACTCCATGCAATAACACTGACCAAACGTAGCATTTGACTAACCATTATCGAAGTTTCAAGTTTAGATTATCATCGCAGAATACGCTTCTCATTTTATTAAAAGCCGCACGAGATGATTCAATTCTGCACTTGACTTCGGTTTCTTGGTCAAGGTCTTCTACTAGGATACTTCCGAGGTATTTAAATGTTTTCACTCTCTCTATATCAGCACCGTTCAATGTAAGACGAGCTCCTGCGTGATCCTACCTGCCAAACACCATGAACTTAGTTTTTCTCACGTCCATGTTCAGCCCCAGCCTCACACCGGCTTCATTAATTCTATCTATAACCTTTTGAAGGCCGTCAAAACTGTCTGCCAGAACAACCGTACCATCTGCGGACCTGATGTTATCGACGCATACACCATTCACTTTGACCCTCAGATTCAAGTTATATAGTGCTTCCTTTAAAACTATATCAGAGTACAGATTGAATAACATTGGTGACAAAATACAAACTTGTCGGACTCCACGTTGAATTGGTATGCCTTTCGATTTGTTATTTTCCAATTTAATGACAGCTTTTTGGTTCCAGTACAGGTTTTTAATAATATTTATATCCTTATCATCTATATCCCGTTCCTGAAGCATCTTAACAAGGTCTGCGTGTTTCACCCTATCGAATGTCTTCTCGTAATCGATCAAATAGGCAAAAATGTCTTTCCGTTGGTCTCGGCATTTCTGCAGTAGCACGTTTATTGCTAATAACGATTCTCGTATTCCAAAGCCATTCCTGAAGCCAAATTGAGAATTATCCAGGTCATGCTCGCACTTCCGCCTTATTCTTGAATCTATAATCTTTAAGAATATTTTCAACACATGACTCATAAGAATAATCAGCAGCCGTTTGATAATTGAAATAAAACAACACCTTTGTAACAATATCTAAAGACAGATTATATTAGCCAAAGCAATCACAATCTTTGAAAATATCACATAACTTCTTGTTTCATTAAAATTCCGTATCATGTGAACCGATCCTAACTTTGTGTAATTTTATTATGGTTCATGTATCACTTCTCGTTTCTTGATAAACTTTTATTACTGAAAACTTATTTTGTTTCCATAGCATCTTATTATTATTATCAATCTCAGAGAACAAACTCTCGACAAACTTGAGTCTCAAACAAGGCTCAAGTGTCGTGTTCTGTTATTCCGATCTTTGTCGTGGAGTTTCTCGTATCTGTCTCGCATACATGAGAGGAGCAAATTAAATTTGAAGTACAATAGTCTCCCATTATGCGTGATTTTAGTTACACACGGTTTCAGTTACCCGCGGTAACTCTTAAATGGTAAATTTTAACGTATCTTCAGAAGGTAAATAGTAACCTAACGTTACGTCACAATTCCTACGATATTCCCCTCACTTCATGTATCATCGTCATAAGAAACTGGTACACATTGCTTCT
This sequence comes from Odontocerum albicorne, assembly GCA_949825065.1. Taxonomy (NCBI): domain Eukaryota; kingdom Metazoa; phylum Arthropoda; class Insecta; order Trichoptera; family Odontoceridae; genus Odontocerum; species Odontocerum albicorne. Next base: position 25,560,784 of record OX463861.1, read on the forward strand.
AAAAACTTTAATATCTCTATAAATATAATAAATACTGGGTTCAGATTTTAGGTGTTCCTCCGTAATACATTTACGCATTGAATAAAAAAATAATATTAATAATAATTAGCACTTATCGGCCACATTAGACATATTTTATAAAAAACCCATACCTAGATATAGGCAAGATTTGCACTTTCATAGTTCAAGGGACAAAAGTTAAAAAAAATAACGAAAGCAAGGTACCACAAACAATAAAAAAAAACTGAAAATGTTACATGACGTACAAATACTAAGAAGTCTGTATTTTAATGCAACACCTCATGGACCAATTCTACTCAACATGAGATAAACGGTATATCTCTGTCATCTTCCTAGGCTGAGACCGTTGACTTAAGTTAAGTTAACATTTGAACATATACATAGGAAGGTTCAAATGTTTCCGGCCTGAACACGTTAACCCTTCCTTCCCTGTGATGTGTAACTAGTACACATTGCTTCTAAAAACTTTAATATCTCTATAAATTTAATAAATACTGGCTTCAGATTTTAGGTATTCCTCCGTAATACATTTACGCATTGAATAAAAAAAATAATATTAATAATAATAAGCACTTATCGGCCACATCAGAGATGTTTTGTGAAAATCGGGAATAAATTCACCAATACAATCAAACGTGTGCCAGTGTGTGACGTAGGTATATTCATTCTAAACAACCACTATGGGCGAGGAAGCGACACTATTCATGTATCATTCTCACTCTACTTCGGTATATGGGAACGCAAGAAATATAATCTCAGTTCGCTCGCTTAAGTACCTCTCGGGAATTCGTTTGAGGCGGTCGCTTCGTCCGTTTTGTGAACGTCGGTCGATGTTTTTTGCATGTTTTCAGCAATTAAATTTTAACTATTATCACTTTTGAATTCAAATTTAATTAATTTAAGCGATTGGCTATGAATATTCTTATTTTTCCGATTTTAAATCGCTCATTTTTACATGTGTATTGAATACACAGCTCCGGAACGCGCCGTTTTTTTTAGCGCATGAAGGGAAAGGTTAATTGCGGATACCTTCGCCATTCTAATGTCAATTGATAAATAAATAATTAAAACGGTCTATAAATAAAACTAGTTTGAATGTGAACCCACTGGGATTCAAACCTTCTTGCTTAGCGTGAATGTTTACCATTACCACGGTCGCCAACTAGGAACGTTCATCTTGTTACCAATGAAAATTTTGGTGTGATATGTCAAGATTATCTATTTGCTGAAGACTTACAGCTTATGTATGGTAAATCAATACACGAACAGGTGTCTTCCATTCTCATAATTTCTGACAACCCTGTCCAATTACGACGGATCGTGTCTTTCTCAGCCTAATTTCTGGAGTGATGATGTGTGAGGAGTTGAATTTCGCAAGATGTTTCCAGTTGTAGTTGAGTGTCACTGTTTGTCAGGTTGATGAGAGCGTGCAACGGGGTTTTGTTTTTGTGTAATCAAAAATCGGAAAGAAGTATCGATTTATTTTTTCATGCTAAATATCTTCAGTGAGATACAGGCAAAAGCCTAGTTTACTGGGGATACGACAAATGAAAGGCAACAAACCCAGATCCATTAAAATTGTATGTCCTAATCAAATTACCTGTCGTTTTTTTCGCAAATTGTGGATATTTCTTGTCATGTGTAATAATAAATAAAATAAAAATAAAAAATTATAAATAAAACTTTATCATAGGTTTGTATACATAAGATTCGATAACCTCCATGGCTAAATCGGTAAGATGTCTGTCTTTCGACTTCGAGATCCCGGGTTGGATTCCCACTAGAACTCAGATTTAAAAAATCTGTCTGATTTTCACTTAAGTTTTCATAAACATCTTTCTGATTGGTTGTGGAAGATTGCCATATGGAAATAATCCCTCAAGGTTGTACTGTATCATATACAAAGAAAGTGTTTAACATGATTCATTCGGGCGCTGCTATAGCTGCCAGACGTCATTTACTCAATATTAGTCGATTCACAAGTTAGGACACGCTTGATGAGAGTTTGCTCCCTAAACGGTGATGTATAAAATTGTCCATTGAATTTAAAATTAAAAAATGTACGTATAATATTGTATTAAAAAGTTTCTGTACAATTCGCGGTTTCAGGCATTCACGAGTGATTTTGGAACGTATTCCTCGTAGGTAAGGGGGGAATACTGTAAACTTTTTTGTATATGTTTTCAACGTTTTGATTGTTAGTTAGAATTAAATTCGGAAGACTAATTCCTTGTTATTTATTTCCATGTCATGCGGTACTTTGAAAAGTTTGTTACATACGTACATACCGGCAAGGGTTAACACGTGTGCTACAAACTTGTAATTATGTCTTGTAACTTATCAAGTTCGTAAAAAATTCTGACAAAGGAATAAAACAATAATCAACATTCAGTAAATAATATCAACATATTATTACATATTTATATGTCCTCTGCAAGATACAGGCAAAATCCTAGTTTACTGGGTCACGACAAATGACAGGCAACAAACCCAGATTCATATAATATGAGAGTCTTCTCTCTGGCTCTATCCCAACTCATTGTCTGCGAAGACTGTTGGGGTTAGCTCTCCTCATCCTCAGGTTGTATGCTCTTCTGTCGGACTACGTCCCCCAGGCCGTGCCTCTGCATCAGGTTATCTTTTTGCACCACCCATGAATTCTTTGGTCTTCCTCTGGTTGTTATTCGAGGAAGATCCATGGAGATTGCCTGGTTCACAATGTGATCGGGTGCTCTGCGTCAAACGTGCCCATACCATCTCAATCGGCTCTCCTCCATCTTGCTGTTGATGTCTGTAACACCTAGACTTACACGAATGCGTGAGCTTTTTATTTTGTCTCTTAGGGACACACCAGCTGACCATCTTAGCATGCGCATTTCAGCAGTTTCTAGTTGCCTGGAGTAAGAGTTATACATCGTCCAGCATTCGGAGCCATAGAGGAGTGCGGGTCTGACAATCGTTAGGTATACATTTTCGGATCACATAAAACTCCCGTCATTGATCTAAACTTCATTCATATAATATGAGAGTGACTACTTGCAATAACTTTTTTGTCTGTCTTGTTATTTTTTAAATGCACATACAATGAATATATGAAGACGACCTTCGTGGCCTAGTTGGTAAGACGCTTGTCTCCCATACCGGAGGTAGCGGGTGCGATTCCCGTTCGAACTCAGATTTTTTTTAAAAGTATTCTCAACTAATTTTCACTTTATTTATTTAACTCTTTTATTGCAATACAATCTGCTGGCGGGTGTATTGCCAGGTGGCAATCTCTTCCAACCAACCAGACAAAAGTAAATGAAGCAAGTTACGTGGTTGCATAAATCATTCAAATGACTATCCATCCCCACGAAATCCATAAACATATACGTGATCACATGCCCACGAACCCCACAAAGACGGACAATCATCCGAACATTATTTTTCATACAAAGTGAGATATCATCAATCAAAAGGAAAGAAAGGGATGGTGGAGAGGAAAGGAAAAGAAAAATCAGGAATGAAACACGTTATTTTACTGACTAGAAATTAAGCGTTTTTTCAGTCGCTTCTTAAAGCATGCCAAGGACGGAGCAAGTCTTATATTGGTTTGTAACTGATTCCAGAGTCTCATTGCATGGACAGTAAAGGGCGACGTAAAGAAAGAGGTTGATTGGAAGATATCTATAACATAGCAATAAGCCCGCCATGTTGTATTGTATGCAACGAAAATGTAAGACCTGTATTAAAAAAGAATAGAATATATATTTTTTTCATTTAAAACAGTAACAAAAGAATGACAAAAAAAAACAAATGTATACTGGCTTCCGAAACATATGTCACCAACAAAAAACGGGACCGTCCAAAGGCGGACAGCCTATAGTGCACCAAACCAGGCGTCACCATTATGAGGTGTATGGCCACGCGGTTACGCACTGGACTTTCGTGCGGAAGGATGCCGGTTCGAAACTCGCACTGTGCTACTCCTCTCGAATGACACAAGCATTTTTTCCGCCTAGTGTTCGGGGGTCGGGGGGTTAGGATACCTATGAATTCGATCATATCTATTGTATTATTTTTAAAAGAAAGGAAAAAAGTATGCCGGTATGCTCCGATTGTCTCACTTCAGGTGTGCCATCAGATCCATTACACCGGTATGACTGGTGTGCAACATCTCACTCACTTAAGGAGAAAAATAAAGAAGAAATAAAACAAAATCTCCAGGCACAGCTTCGCTTTCCAACTGAATAACGTTGGAATGGCGAGGGGATCCTAGACTACGAGGTTCAGCAACAACGACGATAAAGACACTCTTAACATCAATCTGAACAGATACGTATACATAAAAATCAAAATTTAATAATGCCTATTTGGTCCCAAGACATACAATGACGTGCCAAATTCAAAAAAGGTAAAGGGAGGAAAACCATTTAGACAGTCGATCGGAGCGCGTTTGTTATTGCGACAGGAGTGTGAATACTTGGGCTTGCAAGATGAATGACTTGTTGCAAAGGTTTGTGTGAGCTCTTGAATGTGTGGTTTTTTATTGTTTTTTTTTTTATGATTATGTGCGGTATATTGTGGGATGAACGTTTTAGTCTGTCTGGAGTGATGAAGTGTGAGAGGTTTGATTCGCGTGATGTATACATATGTAATTGAATGTCACTGTTTGTCAGGTTGGTGATAATGTGCAACGAGGTTTTATATAATCAAAAATTGGAAAGAAGTATCGCTTTATTTTTTCATGTTTTATGTCCTCAGTGAGATACAGGCAAAAACCTAGTTTACCGGGGACACGACAAATGAAAGGCAACAAACCCAGATCCATTAAAATTGTGTGTCCGAATTAAATTACTTGTTGTTTTTTCGCAAATTATGCATATTTCTTGTCATGTGTAAAATAAAAATAAATCCTCACGCACTTTCCATGTTGGTGTGGAAATAGAAGACAGGGTGACAAATTTTCCAATCAAGACATGCCTTTTTTCGCCTCTATATCCATATATATTGTCACACTGTTCCTTCTGTTTCTATTCATCTTTACCTTTCCTTCTTTTAAAATTTCCCTCCCTTGGTACAAACATATTTTTTTCTTTATTAATAGTAATTGAGTTTTTTTTTAATTAAAGATTTTATATCTCAAGACTATCTGATGAAATTTTACAGCTTCTTCATCATCTTCTTCTTCTTTTAGGCATGTTGGCCTGTTATGGTCCTGCATCATCGTTTCCTTCTTGTGACGTCGACTGCCAGCTGTCTTTCTATATTTTGGGAGGTCGTCCTGGATATCTGCTTGCTTTGGGTTTGATACTGTCCCTGGCCATTCTTACGGCTCTTGGTTCCGCCGTTCTGGATACATGTTCGTTCCAGAACCTTCTTCTCTGTCGTCTCCATCTGACAATATCTTAAACTTCGCACATCCTTCGGATTTCTGTGTTTCGTACTCTATCACGAAGGGTTTTGCCATCGATACTTTTGATTTTTAAGATTTTTGGTTCTGAGTGTCGGCTCTGGACTCTATGCTGTATGTCATTATGGGGCGGGCACAGGTCTTACTGCTTGTACATGATAAATCAATACACGCAAAGATGTCTTCCGTCCAAAGAATACCTGACCATCATGTTCGACTACAAGGAATAATGTATCTTATATAAACTCTTTCCCTCTCTAATTTACAAATTTAAAAAATCATTGGAATACGTAAGATGTAAAATTTGACGACCTCCGTGGTTACTTGATAAGATGCCTATCTTCCTAGCCTCTGAAGTCACAGATTCGATCCCCACTGGAACCCAGATTAAAAAATAGTTTGTTTCAGTCTAGTTTCACTTAAGAGCTCAAAAATATCTTTCTGGTTGGTTGTTGTTGAAATCTAAAATTCACTATCTGCATTCTTAAGATCCATTTAAAAGATGAAGTATTCTTCTCACCTTCCACAGAAAGCATGAAATATAAAGTTCCGAAATATGGGCGTATAATTTATTCGTCAACAATGCGAACTTTGGCCTGCTTCTTATGAAGTTTTATAAAGATTAGTTCAAAGATAAATTCAAAGTCTGTTTATAATACCGAAACTCAGAGGTGAATTTAGGAATCAGGTCTATTAATTTTCCGACTTCTCTTTGAATAGTTAATTATATATTTACAAATAAAGCGAGACGCTGAAGACAGTTTAAAGACCCTCAAAGACATGGATATAGAGTATTGTTATTGTTAAAAGTTTCATTAATTATATATTTTAGTTCATATATTGTTTTAGAAGACATTATTTAAGTATCATATCAACTGAACCTACGTGAGATATTTTGATGCCTGAGATATCCATTTGAAATCGCACCCCCATAAAATGGGGTTGGGAAACGGATAAAACTTGTGATACGACCAAATTATGCAAACTCTAAGGCCAAGGCCACACCAAAGTGCTTCGTTAGATGCAAAGCTAGGTTTTACGTGACTCATATACTAGATGACTTCATGCCTAGCCACACCAAAGTGCTACGCACAAATTCATTTGACAGCTGGGAGCGGTTGAGTCAACACACGATGTCACTCTCAAAACTAACCAATTTCATTACAACTTACCATCTTTATTTACTTCATGTGCAACTTCATTCCAAAGTGATTTTATTACAGGTACATTTTTGTATAATTTGCTCGATGGGCTGCACAAAGACAGCTGTCATTAAAACTTCCGCAATCTTGTAAATTAACCAACACGTCTGTTCGCTAGGAGATTCACTCGATGACTAATCGTCATGCAACGTGGCACGAAGCGTGCAGTGTAGCCACTGCGATAGTATGCGGTACGTTGGTTCGCTAGGATATGTCACCTTACTCGCAGCATAGCTCTAAGCATCAAGCGAGGTTCCTACTTGTGTGGCCGCGGCCTAAATGAAGGAACAGTGAGTATACGTGTTTGGAGCCAAATATTTGTACCAGGATACCATTAAGTAAAACCCCATCCTCTTTGCCTACATTAATAGGGGCATTTTATGTATTTATTTTTCACTCGTCCTGTCGTATAGCTCATCACTGAGCATTGTGACTCTCATGGTATCCTCTGACTTCTTTCCATCCATGCCTGCACTCTGCGACTCCAAGGGCAGTTGTTAAAGGTAGTCCTGTTGCGTGTCTCACTTGGTCAGTCTAACGCATTGGGACTCTTTTTCTTATGCGTCGTTCTTCCATGGTTCCAGTAACCCAAAATGTCTCCAAACAGTATTTTTGGAGACCTTGTCGAAGGCATATTGTTGATAATCTGCGAACAATTTATTTATTTTAATATACGAGCACATTTAATACAAGTTGAACCCTAAAATTTGTATTATAAAAGTGTGAACATAGTGACTCGGCTATCCATACAAAGTTTATTTAGAAGTTTATCAACCGAAATATGAAATATATCGATATCAGATAATTCATTCAACAAGGTCATTCTGTGCATTTCGTGATGGTGATGATATATTTTTAGCAGATCGGTCCTTGATGGGATAGAGATGATGATGGTTTGTTGATAAATAATAAAACACGTTAGATCGCAATGCGGAAAGAGAGTCTGTCCAATTTTATTAGTAACGTAGGTATTTATATCTTTTTTAGAATGTGCGCGAGAACGCGCTCGCGATATGCCTACGTCTCGCTTCTGTGAATGTAAAACAATTAATTGTTGTATGTAGGTAACAATCTATTTACGGAACCGACGAGACAGCGTGGTGCGTTCTCTCTCTAGTATGGAGTGCGGTCCGCTCGGCTATGGGATGAATGGCCGGCGGGTGACCTTCGGACTTGTTTACTTAGATTTATCGAGGAATCCGAAGGTCATTTCATCGGTCATTGACCGTATGTTTGAACGCCGAGTGTGCGACCGCCACATATTCAATCGTTCGTGTGGTAGCGTTTCAACGTATTCCAATTAGTGGCATTCTCTGGCACTATCATCAACAGGAAGGGAAGATGCAGACTCAGCAGAGACACATGACACGCATGGCAACTGATCAAATGTTCACCATCCCTAGAGTTGAAACTTATTTTACCCAAAGGCAATACGCATATTTAGCTCCCATGACATACAATGGGGCGCCGAATTATATAAAGGCAAAGGGAGGAAAACAATTTAGGCAGTCGATCGGAACGAAGTTGTTATTGCGACAGAAGTTTGAGTATTTGGGTTTGCAAGAGGAATGACTTGTGGAAAGGGTTTGTGTGAGCTCTTGAGTGTGGTATTTTTTTATTTTTTTTATGATTATGTGCGGTATATTGTGGGATGGACGTTTTGGTCTGTCTGGAGTGATGAAGTGTGAGGAGTTTGATTTCGCGTGATGTATACATATGTAATTGAGTGTCACTGTTTGTCAGGTTGATGAGAATGTGCAACGGGGTTTTATATAATCGAAAATCGGAAAGATGTATCGATTTATTTTTTCATGCTATATATCCTGAGTGAGGTAGGCAAAAAGCTTGTTTACTGGGGATACGACAAATGAAAGGCAACAAACCCAGATCAATTAAAATTGTGCGTCCAAATTAATATCCTGCTGTTTTTTCGCAAATTATCTAGATCATGTGTAAATAAATAAAAGTGATTCGGACATTTTGAAGAGATTATGTAGATAATGTGTAAATAAATACAAGTGATTCGGACATTTTGAAGAGATTATGTAGATCATGTGTAAATAAATAAAAGTGATTCGCAAAGTATGTAGATCATGTGTAAATAAATAAAAGTGATTCGCAAATTATGTAGATCATGTGTAAATAAATAAATAAAAGTGATCCGGACATTTTGAAGAGATTATGTAGATCATGTGTAAATAAATAAAAGTGATTCGCAAATTATGTAGATAATGTGTAAATAAATAAAAGTGATTCGGACATTTTGAAGAGCGTAGCCGATAGACAATAATATCTTCGGTTCTATTAATCGAGCCTTCGAGAATCGAGAACAATTGGAGTAGGGAAGGAACTCAAGGTTCGTCATCGCACGTGTTTGATATATTACCATGTAGGTGAAGATTAAAGAACACTCACATTTGTAATTGGTGTGTACGAGTATTGTTACCAGACGGTTTATTTTTATCAAAATAGGACCCCTTTTTTGGGTGCAATCGGGAATCGAACATGAAATCCCCGAGTGAAAGTCAAGCATCTTACCAACTAGGAAACAAAACTCGTTAATGATGATAATGTAGAATTATTGTTATATTTTCCCAGTACTTTTGAATGAAAAATTTTCATTTTTTTTTTTAACTTCTAGAAATATTTCTCCCCTAATTTTCAAAAACAGTGTAAATTGGGGTCGTACGATCGCTCTACCCCACAATATAAATCAACGGATGAAAATTAAAATGTCAAACTTTTAGTACTTCATTTTCGAGCTTTTAGGTTGGTAAAATCGTCAATAACTTTGTCTAAATTGGTTTTCCTTGGAACCAATAATGTTGAACACAGAGAAGTCATATCTAACAATTCTTATTGTCCAAGACTGGATCTCAAATGACTTTGGTTACGAGTATGTTGAACTAAATAAAATAATTTTCATGTGATGTTTTCTATGGTTACGAGCATTGACAAAAATACACGGAGTTTAATATCAATATTGGGATATGATTTTTCAATATTTTTCTGCTATGCTGACCAATTTTGACACCCTTCATATATATCGCACCTGATACCAGTATTCCGATTGTCCAACCCTTGTCTCGGCTCTGGTGATTTATTAAAAAATAAAACGATAATGTAGTGCAGCAATACATAATTGTATTTTTTCATTCATTCGTGTGTTAAACCTGTGACATATCTGAATTTGTGTGTCGGGTATGAAACCACCTTTATAAAATCCATATAAAAGAAAGTTTTACAAGTACGTGTGGAACGGGTGAGGAGAACCTCGAACACAGAGACAACGCACCCATAGATTGTTCTATTAATCTGTAAGGCCTCGGCCACACAGGTAGGAGCCTCGCTTGATGCTTAGAGCTACGCTGCAAGTTAGGCGACATATCCTAGTGAACACACCGCATACTATCGCAATGGCCACACTGCACGCTTCGCGCCACGTTGCATGACAATTAGTCTCCGAGTGAATCTCCTAGCGAACCGTTGGTTGGTTAATTTTATTATGTCACCAAGTGATTTTACAAGATGGCGGAAGTTTTAATAACAGCTGCCTATAAAAGGGTGCCTTTGTGGAACCCATCGAGCAAATTATATAACAATGTAATTGTAATAAAATCACTTTGAAATGAAGTTGCACAGGAAGTAAATAAAGATAAGGTAAGTTGTAATGAAATTGGTTAGTTTTGAGAGTGACATCGTGTTTTGACTCAACCGCTTCCAACTGTCAAATGAATTTGTGCGTAGCACTTTGTTGTGGCCAGGCATGAAGTCGCAGTGTAGCGAATCAACGCACCCCATACTATCGCAATCTGCACACTGTATGGAGTGGAGAGTTTCCACTTCTAGAGAAGTGGAAACTCTCCACTCCATACTTCTAGATAAATTAACATTATGCACCCAACAAGTTCGTTTTAAAGATGTTCGAAATTTCAAACCTAAATTCTCTTAGGGAAGTAGCTTTCTGGTTAGTTTTGAGAGTGGCATCGTTTGTTGACTCAACCGCTCCCAAATGTCAAATGAATTTGTGCGAAGCACTTTGGTGTGGCCAAGCAGGAAGTCACCTAGTATTTTAGTCACGTAGTACCAATCTTAGCACCTAGCGAAGCACTTTGGTGTGGCCTTAGCCTTACTGATATGGGGGACGTGTGCAATTTTAGGAAGCACTTGAAAATTACTATTCGGGAAGTCTTAACAAAATTTAAGATTATATATGAACACTACACATACATACACTTATACAGTGAAGTGCATGGCCGCACGGTAACGCACTAGACTTCCATGTGGAAGGTCGTCGGTTCGAACCCCAGACTATGATATTCCCGTCGAATGACGCAGACATTTTTGTTCGACTAGTATTCGTGGGTATATAGATACTTATGACTTCGGTCATATTTATTATTTAAAAAAAGGAGGGGAAAACATGCCGGTGTACTTCGATCGTCTCACCTCAGGTGTGCCATTGGACCCAGTAAAGAGATGTGACCGGTGCGTTTTCTGGTGTGCAACAGTTTACTCTCTTAAAAAGAGTAAAAAAAAAACTTCACGGCACAACTTCCAAGCAATGACGATGACATATAATACACTACACCTAAAGCCGAATGTGTTACTATCACGTATTGGAAGATCTACAAAGGTTTATTTGTAGGTCGGATTCCCTTGGTATGTTATCGGATTCCGTTTTTCGAAGTCGTCATTTTCAAAGGTAAGTTGAACCAACTTACCTTTGGAAATGCCGGTAGGTAGAGCAATCACACATTTTAACCGTGTATGTCCTCATATAGACGTGTTTGATGTGTCACTCAGCTCATTCAAAAAAAAATCTTTTGAATTTAGTGTATTACTTGAAATAATTTAATTTTTTATACTATTTAACATGCTACATTTTGTCATAATCTTTAAATGTAACACATATACTTCTGTGCTTATCAAATAAGTCTTAAAATGTATTGTTTAACCCTTCCTTCCCTGTGATGTGTAACTAGTACACATTGTTTCTAAAAACTTTAATATCTCTGTAAATATAATAAATACTGGGTTCAGATTTTAGATATTCCTCCGTAATACATTTACGCATTAAATGAAAAAAATAATATTAATAATAATTAGCACTTATCGGCCACATCAGAGATATTTTGAGAAAATCGGGAATAAATTCACCAATACAATCAAACGTGTGACGTAGGTATATTCATTCTAAAAAACCGCTATGGGTGAGGAAGCGACGCTATTCACGTATCACTTGCACTTCTTCGGTATATGGGAACGCAAGAAATAGAATCTCAGTTCGCTCGCTTCTCTCGCTTCAGTAGCCCTCGGGCATCCATTTGAGGTGGTCTCTTCGCCCGTTTTGTGAACGTTGGCCGATGTGTCTTTCATGTTTTCAGCAATTAAATTTCAATTATTATCACTTTTAACTTGAATTTTTTTAAATTTAAGCGATTGGCTATGAATATTCTTATTTTTTCCGATTTTAAATCGCTCATTTTTACATGTGTATTGAATACACAGCACCGGAACGCGCGGATTTCTTTAGCACAGGTAAGGAAACGCTAATGAACTTATTTAATTGAATTTCAACAACAATTGTCAGCCAAGAAGCTGTAAATAACTTAAATATATTTTAACTGAATAGATTAAAACACTACTAAGTCCATCCCTGTTGAGCTATACTTAGCTTAAGACGTCAGGTTTAGCTTAAAATATGAATGGATTGAACTGTTTTCTAGTGAAATGTGAGATTACCTTTGTATTTATTCCGTGTACTATGTTAATATGCACGCTAGTGAAGTCATCCACATTGTAGGTGGTGTAGAAAGTCTTTTGATCCCGAATTCATAGTTCAACCTTAATACTAAATACTTAATCTTAGGTATATTTCAATTAGACCCTCATTTTAATGTTTGAAGTGTTAAATAGAAGCAAATCCAGATGGTTTACTTCATTATTCACAAAAAAATCAATTATTTATTTATTTAATTAACGACACAACAGTGTCCTTATATACAAATGAACATGTGACAGGTTATACAAGTACTTACAATTATTAACAAATAATACAACTTTATCTTAAACTAACATGAAGATACAAAAAGCAGTAGTAATAATAAATTACAGTCATCGTTTTAAAATTATTTGGTAATCTTTAGGAATTTTGTGGGAATTTCATGGGTAGATATTGAGATATAGAAAACACATGGCCTCATTAGCAGAACGAGATGCAAGTTGCTTTGCAGAATTAAAAGTTTCATACATGTTGATGCAGGGTTACTCAACTCCAGAGGCAAAGTATTGTCCTTAATGTTTTGTTTATATTACGTTATTTATATTAATAAAGGAGAGCACAAAGTTAGTAGCTATTTCTAAATATTGTTGTTATATTCTGGCGAATACTATATATACTCGTACTTATAATAAAAATATCTAAATTGTTGCAAAACTCATTTCCAAGTCTTTGCATACGAATTATAGAGGAGTTGATTTTATAATTAGTATAGCAATTTTTCGTATAAAAGGGATTGAGCTGTCTTGTGGATCTAGTGGGAATACGAAATGAAATACTTGCGAGTAAGTGAGGTGCATCAATCACTGAGTAAAATGATTTTGTATAGCAGTACTATATCGGCTGTTTTTCTTCAATTATGATGTTTTGACAGTTAACATTTTATTTGCTTCAACTTGTTGAAGATATAGGTGGCATGTGCAGCTTTAGGAAGCAATTGAAGACGACTATTCATGTAGGTCACTACAAACATACACTACACTCCACCTAAACCCAAATAAATTACTATCACATATCGGAAGATCTTTTATCTAAGTTTCTTGGTTTTTCGTTTTTCCTTGGTTAGTTTTCTGCGGTTTTCTCACCAAACATGTTTTTCTAAACATATGTAGAGTGTAGAGATATATATAGAGACAGTCCTGTTGTAGCTGCCAGACGTGATTTGTTTAATAATTGTGGGTTCGAAACCCGAGCTAGTGCACCCTTGAGGAAAGTTGACTGTCTAATCGCTGGTATATAAAATTGTATCTTGAATTTGAATTGAATTATATTGGGTGTTAACATAAGGTGTGTCCGTTTTTTTCCTATTTAAATATGAGCACCAAGAGTAAAACAAAATGGTAAAGGTCATACGTCATTCGAAAGAAAATTTTCTGTTCTACAAGATATTGTGTTTGCTTTTACGTTACATATATTATTTTATTTGATTACAAGCCTTCAAAATGGAATGTGAAGTAGAAGAAAGTGAGCATTTTCGACAACTCCTTCTGTTTGCGTTCAATCGAGGAAATAAAGCTGCCAAAGCTGCTCGCGATATTTGTGAAGTGTACGGTGAAAATGCTATGAATCTTCATCGAAGTCCACTGGTCGTCCGACACGCTCCATATCTTTCAGGATGAAATTACCGTCTTTGAAACGCAAAACCCATCGACGAACTGTCTTTTCATTCATAGTATTTTCACCGCATACTTCGCAAATATCGCGAGCAACTTTGGCAGCTTTATTCCCTCGATTGAACGCGAACAGAAGGAGGTGTCAAAAGTGTTCACTTTCGTTTACTTAACATTCCATTTTGAAGGCTTGTAATCAAATAAAATAATATATGTAACGTAAAAGCAAACACAATATCTTGTAGAACAGAAAATTTTCTTTCGAATGACGTATAACATTTACCATTTTGTTTTACTTTTGGTGCTCATTTTTAAATTTTGAAAAAAAACGGACACAACTTATGTTAACATCTAATATAAGGCATTCGTAATTCATGAATCACTTTACATATATCATCAAAATATTGTAGATAAATAAATAAATTTAAAAAATTCATCACATTACGACGTATATATAATATATTCGATATTTTAAATAAAAATCAAAAAGTTTTAAGGGATGATTCTTTTACGTACACATTTATTCACGAGAAATGTCAACTATAATTTTGATTTTTTCTATTTAATATAAATAAATTGGAGGAATATTTCTTCTCAGAAATAATTTATCATCTGTTTTGACATAAATACAGGGTGATTATATTTTGTTAGCGAGCAATATATTTCTTCAATGGGTATTATAAACTTTAGCTTACCCTTCGAGCTACTGAAGGAACATTTTCAGAAAAATCAAGGGAAACTTTTAGACAAGCGAATTCTTAAATATTTCATTTCTAGAACAGTTACTGTTGATGAACATCTTTGCTTGATATTTTCCATGTGTGCTCTATGGTTTTTTTGTGATTTTAAAGTTCTTCCCTTGTGGTTGTTATCCATTTTATGATAGAATCAAGAAAATTAGAATAGATAAGAACACGTTACCTCGACAAAATTTATTATTGTAAGAAGATTGATTTTTCGAATATTTTTGGATAATGCCGAAACACAGACGTTGAAAGAAAAAGAAAGTTTCTATTCTGAATAAGTAAGAGCGTGTATAAACAGACGTCTTACCGGCCACGCCCATTCATGGTCAGACAATATAACAGTCAAATTGGGATACCTCTCCCCTTAGTAGTATGTTACGTCCTTTACTGTCCATGCAGTGAGACTCTGGAATCAGTTACAAACCAACATAAGACACGCTCCGTCCTTGGCATGCTTTAAGAAGCGACTGAAAAAAACTCTTAATTTCTAATCAGTAAAAAAACGTGTTTCATTCCTGATTTTTCTTTTTCTTTCCTCTCCACCATCCCTTCCTTTCCTTTTGATTGATGATATCTCACTTTACATGAAAAATAATATTCGGGTGATTATCCGTCTTTATGGGGTTCGTGGGCATATGCTCACGTATGCGTTCATGGATTTCGTGGGGATGGATAGTCATTTGAATGGTTTATGTGACCACGTAACTTGCTTAACTTACTTTTGTCTGGTTGGTTGAAAGAGATTACCGCCTGGCAATAAGCCCGCCAGATTGTATTTGCAATACAAGTGTTTAATAAATAAATATGCTAATTAGAACCGATAGAAGGCATGTTGTTTCGCTATATTCTGTTATGTTGGAAAATGAATATCGCGTTGAAAAGAAGGGAAAAACTTGGCTAATATTAAATGTCGTTTTGATGCTGTTCACGACGAGAAGAATATTCGTAGGCAGCTTCTTAAAGTGCTTATATTAGACACTCCTACATCAGCATTGGTTTCTTGAGGGTCAAGAGAGTCGCACTTCTTCCAGCTCTTCATCAGTTTTTCTTTAATATCTTCCTGCAACGTGAAATAATAAAATATCTTCTCTGGATTCTGTATTGTAGGTCATTGTCTCTCTATGGGTCTGAGACATAGGTTCCCCATAAAAGACTCATTCAATGCAATGAAATGTTCCACCAGCGTTTCCTTCGTCTGATTCTTCGTATCTACTGGACTGATCATGTCCCAAATTTCTCGATTCTGCAACGCTCCAGCTGTAAACCTATAGAGGATATAATTGTTATGGCGAAATTGCGGTGGACCAGGCATGTGATACACATGGGCGATCATAGGCTCCCAAAATGCGTCTTGTACTGGGAAGTAGTAGGCAAGTGAAGGGTTGGTGGGTAGAGAAAGCGCTAAAAGGACAGTCTGCGAGAGTTGCTGACTTTGTGCGAAGCGCATTAGAACTGGAAGCAGGTGGTTTAGGACCGTGGAAGATGGAGAACCATCTGCTCTCGGGCTGATGTCTCAACGGCTAGATGTGTAAGAAACAGTCAGCGTGCTGCGAACATGCGTCAGTATTGCCAGGAGACTTAGCGAGATCCACATATCTGTGACATCTGCAGGAGTGAGTGTTCATTTAGAATCGAGGTATTTTCACATACAATATCACATGATCGACGTGGGAGAGCAGATCAAGGTTGATGTGAGAGTAGCGAGGGGCTCCTTGACTACGAGGTCCAGCAACAACTACGATTGCTGATGGTCGATCGTCTTTCAATCAATCGTTACTCATTCTTATAGTCGAAGATCCCCTAGCCATTCTAACGTAAATTCAGTTGGAAAGGGAAGCTGTACCCTGGAGTTTTTTTTAAGTGAGTTAGTGTTTGCACACCAGCAAACTCACCGGCAACACTA
The DNA here is from genome assembly GCA_949825065.1 of Odontocerum albicorne. Taxonomy (NCBI): domain Eukaryota; kingdom Metazoa; phylum Arthropoda; class Insecta; order Trichoptera; family Odontoceridae; genus Odontocerum; species Odontocerum albicorne. Next base: position 25,577,440 of record OX463861.1, read on the forward strand.
CTGTACTGTTTCCGATGGCACACTAAAGGCAGATGATTGGAGCACACCAGCGAGTGTTTTTTTTTTCTTTTTTGAAAGAATATATACTTGTATATACCCTCGAATACTGAAGGAAATATGCCAGTATTATTCGAGGTAAGTAGCACAGCTCGGGGTTCAAACCAACGACATTCCACATGGAAGTCCAGTGCGTTAACGCGCGGCCATGCACCTCTGTATGAATGTGGTACATGCTGAATAAGTTCGTGCTATCGGCTGTATAGAGCTAATAAATTACGCGTTACTTAAATATTATTAAATAATGTTAAAAAATTTATTCAGAAATATGAAAACTAACGGATCACCTTGTATTTCCATTTTCCCATATTTCAACGCCACATTGGCCCTATGTTTTCGGCACAGATCCTTCATAAATCTATTTTACGATCGTTCTTTCATTCATTCTCTCAACGTGTCCAGCCCATTATACGACTACCGTTGCGAATGTGGCACTATCTGTCCTCGAACAGTAATTCTTTATTTCCACCCTTTCCTCTTTCCACCTTTTCCTCTTTCTTTTCTATTCTTCTTACCCTCCCCATTTGTCTTCCTTAACGAAGACGTATTGTACAAGTCAATTTCTTTTATATATTTATGTATATATGATACATTGAAGTCAATTATTTTTTTCTTGACTTCAAGATATAAAAAGATCTTCATATATTCATTTTAAATTACGTAATACAAACATTATTCTTTCGTAATTTTGACCATGGAATACAGCTTATTCATGTTAATACAGTTAATCGTAATTATGGCATGATGACGAATGACGTTATATTACGTAATACAAACAATATTCTTTCATAAATTTGAACATGGAATACAGCTTATCCATGTTAATACAGTTTACCGTAATTTTGGCATGATGACGAATGACGTTATATTACGTAATACAAACAATATTCTTTCGTAAATTTGACCATGGAATACAGCTTATCCATGTTAATATAGTTATTCGTAATTTTGGCATGATGACGAATGACGTTAAATCACGGAATACAAACAATATTCTTTCGTAATTTTGACCATGGAATACAGATTATTCATGTTAATACAGTTTATAGTAATTTTGGCACGATGACGAATGACGTTAAATTACGTAATACACACATTATTCTTTCGTAAATTTAGCCATGGAATACAGCTTATCCATGTTAACAGTTTATCATAATTTTGGCATAATGACGAATGACGTTATATTACGTAATACAAACAATATTCTTTCATAAATTTGAACATGGAATACAGCGTATCCATGTTAATACAGTTTATCGTAATGTTGGCATGATGACGAATGACGTTATATTACGTAATACAAACAATATTCTTTCATAAATTTGAACATGGAATACAGCGTATCCATGTTAATACAGTTATTCGTAATTTTGGCATGATGACGAATGACGTTATATTACGTAATACAAACAATATTCTTTCGTAATTTTGACCATGGAATACAGCTTATCCATGTTAATACAGTTTATCGTAATTTTGGTATGATGACGAATGACGTTATATTACGTTTTGTAATACAAACAATATTCTTTCGTAATTTTGACCATGGAATACAGCTTATTCATGTTAATACAGTTTATCGTAATTTTGGCATGATGATGAATTACGTTAAATTACGTAATACAAACAATATTCTTTCGTACATTTGACCATGGAATACAGCTAATTTATGTTAATACAGTTTATCGTAATTTTGGCATGATGACGAATGACGTTATATTACGTAATACAAACAATATTCTTTCGTAATTTTGACCATAGAATACAGCTTATTCATGTTAATACAGTTTATCATAAGTTTAGCATGATGACGAATGACGTTAAATTACGTAATACAAACAATATTCTTTCGTAATTTTGATAATTAAATTTTCAGCAATTAAATTTTTGACTTCAAATTTAATTAATTTAAGCGATTGGCTATGAATATTCTTATTTTTCCGATTTTAAATCGCTCATTTTTACATGTGTATTGATGTATATTGAATACACAGCACCGGGACGCGCGGATTTTTCTAGCACAGGAAGGGAAAGGCTAACAGCTATCAATGTAATTTTCTAGTGTTTCATGATTATAAACGATATAATGTATCATAGTTTAGGAAGCGTCGATTTGGTTTCTTCTATAAAGAACTCCCGGTGTCCAGGCCACCCTATACTCCCGTTATTCTTCCTAATTTAATATTCCTTTTTTTTAAATGAACCGTGGAGTACTCTTCTCCCTATAATATTTAATAAGACCATAGATCTCAAATATATGGTACTATTATATTGTATTGCAGGTTTATTGTACACCTCGAGAGTTTATTCCTATTTTGGAAATATTTTTCAACCAAACAGAACAATATTTAATATAATATATTTGAAGTGAAATCTAGACAGAAATAATAAAAAAAAAAAAGCGTTTGTCACTATTTTATGTACACAAATATGAAATTTCTTTCAAGTTTCACGAAAAAAAGTTTTAGGGTTTTAATGGATAGCTTAATACATTAATTTATTAACTTATTTGTTACCGTATTAGCCCGACTATAAGGCGAGGTTTTTATTTAAAAAGGTGACATTTAAATAGGGGGGTCGCCTTATATTCGAGTCATAAACATATTTTTGGATATTTGGATAACCCACTCATGTATAACATTTCATCTGTATACATTACAACTTTGTGGGATCATTGCCATGTGGCAATCTCTTCCAACCAACCAGAACGATATTTATGACGCCTTAAGTGAAAACTAAACTGAAAACCTTTTTTTTAATACTGGATTCCAGCAGGAATCAAACACATAGTGGGTAACAATAAATTCACTACTCGCGATTAGCGAAATGGCAACATGAGAGCGTTTGAAAGGCGTCATTATTTACACATGCCTGTGCGTAGTAAAATGGACGGTGCTGAAGATGATATTTTGTGTGTAAATATGATTGAGGATTCCGAAGACGATAATATCACTGAAGATGAGACGAGACTGATGCTGAGGATGCTATAGCCATGTGTGAATCTGCCTGATCTGATCAGCTACTGTAGTTGGACTTTTTTATTTCTTCTCTTCATGTTTAAACATGCACTTTACTATTATCTGGGTACTTTGTTTTAATAAATATTTTTCGTTAAACATTTTGCATTTTATTTTTCGTAATATTATAACGGTGAGGGAAATATTAGTTTCTCCAAAAAGCAGATTAAAAAATAGGGGTCGCCTTATAATCAGGGTCGCCCTATAGTCGGGCGAATACGATAAGTATTGTTTTTATCTAATTATTGTATGCTGGACATTGTGAGATGGATTTTGTTTTATCTAAAATGATAAAGTGCACCAAGGAGTGACTCACGTGGTGTATATTTAAAATTAAGTCATACAACTTATTAAGTTGGTGATAATTTATATTCGGAAGTATTAAATATTTTATCAATAAAATCACTAAGGACAATACTTTGCCTCTGGAGTTGAGTAACCCTGCATCAACATGTGGAATGTATCGATTCTGCAAAGCAACTTGCATCTCGTTCTACTAGTGAGCCCATGTGTTTTCTATATCTCAAGATCTATCCATAAAATTATCGAAAAATCCAATTCTTATTGTTATATGTAAGCGTTGTTCCACTAAGGGCATATCTAAGTTCTTAACCGTTGTGAAATATATGCTCCACAGTTACATAAGTCTACTTTGCTAAATATGATAAAATTTGTAATATATTATACTCACATCTATTTCATTTAAATATATTTATTTATTTAACACTTTTATTGCAAATACAATCTGGCGGGTTTATTGCTAGGTGGCAATCTCTTCCAACCAACCAGACAAAAGTAAATGAAGCAAGTTACGTGGTCACTTAAATCATTCAAATGACTATCCATCCCCACGAAATCCATAAACCCTACAAAGACGGACAATCACCTGAACATTATTTTTCATATAAAGTGAGAAATCATCAATCAAAAGGAAAGGAAGGGATGGTGGAGAGGAAAGGAAAAGATAAATCAGGAATGAAACACGTTATTTTACTGACTAGAAATTAAGAGGTTTTTCAGTCACTTCTTAAAGCATGCCAAGGACGGAGCGAGTCTTATATTGGTTTGTTACTGATTCCAGAGTCTCACTGCATGGACAGTAAAGGAGGACGTAAAGAAAGAGGAGCGGTGAACTGGAAAGACCAATAAACAATCTCTGTTTGAGCGTAGCGCTAATCCATGATTGGAAAGACGCTAAAAATTCTCGGCGAGATAAGAGAGGGCGGCGGGACAGTTAACGATATTATACGAAAGAGACAGTATGTGAATTTGGCATATATATAATAATAGAAAATAATTTTAAATAATTACTTTGCGGTTATAATCATTATTGTTTTGTGTCTACACGTGAGTTTAAGATAAAGTTGAAGGGAATTTTTCAATAATTTTTAGTATAAGCATTGACTTGTATTATATGCAATTGTTTGTATGTCAGCAATGCAATTGTTTGTATGCAGACACTGGTATCGTAAATTAAATAAATAAATAAATAATCCATAAAAAATCATTAACATACTTAATCATATGTATATGTCCTCAGAAAGATACAGGCAAGATCCTAGTTAACTGAAGACACGACAAATAAAAGGCAGCAAACCAAGATCTACACAAATTGAGTAATTCCACCTTCAATTACCTGTTTTCATTAGTTTGTCATAAATTACATATTCACATAATAACTTGTCATGTAACTAATAAATAAAATAAAAATTATTTATTTATTACATTTGTAAGAAATTTTATTATGAATATAAAAGTTTACGGTCTTGTGTATTGAAAAATAATTAAATTAATAAATACAAACTTATCTGACCCTCATCCCCTCTATTATCAACTCCGAAAATGAAACGCCGTGTTAGTGTCTGTTTATTTTATTTCTTTATCTTTGTTACTATACAATACATACAGCAGTCCCCTGCTTAAATAGGCATGTTCCTGTCCTATGGCAGGTATTGTGTTTTTGTTACTATACAATACATACAGCAGTCCACTATTTAAATAGGCATGTTCCTGTCATATGGCAGGTATTGTGTTTTTATTACTATACAATGCATACAGCAGTCTTCGGCTTAAATAGGCATGTTCTTGTTCTATGGCAGGTATTGTGTTTTTGTTACTATACAATACATACAGCAGTCCCCTGCTTTAATAGGCATGTTCCTGTCCTATGGCAAGTATTGTGGTTTTGTTACTATACAATACATACAGCAGTCCCCTGCTTAAATAGGCATGTTCCTGTCCTATGGCAGGTATTGTGGTTTTGTTACTATACAATGCATACAGCAGTCCCCTGCTTAAATAGGCATGTTCCTGTCCTATGGCAGGTATTGTGTTTTTGTTCCTATACAATACATACAGCAGTTCCCTGCTTGAATAGGCATGTTCCTGTCCTATGGCAGGTATTGTGGTTTTGTTACTATACAATGCATACAGCAGTCTTCGGCTTAAATAGGCATGTTCCTGTCCTATGGCAGGTATTGTGTTTTTGTAACTATACAATACATACAGCAGTCCCCTGCTTAAATAGGCATGTTCCTGTCCTATGGCAGGTATTGTGGTTTTGTTACTATACAATGCATACAGCAGTCTTCGGCTTAAATAGGCATGTTCTTGTCCTATGGCAGGTATTGTGTTTTTGTTACTATACAATACATACAGCAGTCCACTATTTAAATAGGCATGTTCCTGTCATATGGCAGGTATTGTGTTTTTGTTACTATACAATGCATACAGCAGTCTTCGGCTTAAATAGGCATGTTCTTGTTCTATGCCAGGTATTGTGTTTTTGTTACAATACAATACATACAGCAGTCCCCTGCTTACATAGGTATGTTTCTGTCCTATGGCAGGTATTGTGTTTTTGTTACTATACAATACATACAGCAGTCCCCTGCTTAAATAGGCATGTTCCTGTCATATGGCAGGTATTGTGTTTTTTTTTTCAATTTCGTTTTTCTAAGTTTTTGGTTACCCTAAGTAATGGCGGGATTACACAAGCGGACCCGTGTTGGCCCTGTTTCACAATATTTTGTTTTAATTACTCCAGCTGAAGCAGGGCCGGCGGGTGGGGCATGCCACGCCGTGTAAGCCGTGTTTGGGCACAGCCCTCAGGTATACCCTCAGGTACATGGGAAGAGAAGGGGGTTATTAGATTTCAACATATTTTTTGATCAATCTGAGAGATAAAAGAGTGTAACAGAAATTAATAATTAAAAAAAAATACATATACTCGTTCATCATCATACAGTGTCTCTTCCTCTATATGCAGAGATAACAGATATGTAAAGCGATTCTTCTTCTTCTTAGTGCCATGTCAGGTCCTCCCAACGTTGACTATCACCTGAGAGTAGGCATCTTCGTCCCCGGCAGACTAAAAAATATCCCCAACGCTCCTTATACGAATCCAATCACGTATGTAATATTGCGGAACCAGGAGATTGTAGAGTTGATATTTATACCTTCTTCTTCTTCGTAGTGTCATGTCAGGTCCCCCCAACGTTAAATATCAACTGAGAGTAAGCACCTTTGTCCCCGGCAGCCTGAAAAACATCCCCAACGGTCCTTATACCAGTCCAATCACGTTAATTGTGAAGCCAGGAGATTTGCCTCCTGCCATCACCTCTTCGACCCTCTATTTAGCCTTGGATGATCAGGTTTAGTAATTTGTATTTTTCTCCTCTAAGTACATGACCCAAATAGGACACCTTTGGATTTTAATGTTAGTCAACAACTCTCTATCAACTTTAGCTATTTGAAGAACCCTTGTGTTGCTGATCATATCCATCTATGGTATCCGTGACATTCTCTGGTGCATCGACATTTCGAATGCTTCCATTCGGTTCATAATACCAACTTTGAGGAGCCATGATTCCACTCCATGCAATAACACTGACCAAACGTAGCATTTGACTAACCGTTGTCGAAGTTTCAAGTTTAGATTATCATCGCAGAATACGCTTCTCATTTCACGAGATATATAGCGAATAATAAACATCAAATTTCAAATCAGCAATGTAACGTGTTTTATTCCAAATTTTCTTTTTCTCTCCACCGCCCTTTCCTTTATTTAATTATATTCCACTTATTTTTTTTAATTCTTAATAAAGGTTTTCCAAGGTTTCTTTAACTGTCCCGCGATTCTAAAAGCACTAAGTTTATATGTACCCAATAAATATAGCCGTGCAAGGAATCACCCTCTGTTCTACATACCAACTTACTGGACGAATATCATGGCTAAACACTCGGTCACGCGTGGTATAGAGATATTGAACCAACTGAATGACACGGTTGATATATTCTCGGTACCGCCTAGCAGTATGAGAAGAATCCTGGCTGATATTATTCCTAACGAATAAGCTAACGCTAGAAGCAGACCATCTTTGTGTAACAAGAGAAATCCGTGCAAAGTGGACAAAAAAAAATATATATATATAAATATATATATACAATATATTTAAATTTTGTACAAATAAATTATGATTTAAACTCTTTTTGCGACTACATAACTCGCTTTATCGACTTTATCTTGTTTGTTGGAAGAAATTGCTGCCTGACAACAGGTGTATCAAATTGTCATACAATCAAGTGTTAAAAATAAATAAACATATTCAGTTTTCTATTCAGACTACTTTTGCGTACTCTTTATACATACATCTCATCATACACAATCTTTAATTAATCATTTATTTATTTATTTATTTATTTAACACTTTTATTGCAATACAATCTGGCGGGCTTATTGCCAGGCGGCAATCTCTTCCAACCAACCAGACAAAAGTAAATGAAGCAAGTTACGTGGTCGCATAAATCATTCAAATGACTATCCATCCCCACGAAATCCATAAACATATACGTGAGAACATGCCCACAAACCCCACAAAGACGGACAATCACCCGAACACTATTTTTCATATAAAGTGAGATATCATCAATCAAAAGGAAAGGAAAGGATGGTGGAGAGGAAAGGAAAAGAAAAATCAGGAATGAAACACGTTATTTTACTGACTAGAAATTAAGAGTTTTTTCAGTCGCTTCTTAAAGCATGCCAAGGACGGAGCGAGTCTTATATTGGTTTGTAACTGATTCCAGAGTCTCACTGCATGGACAGTAAAGGACGACGTGAAAAAAGAAGAGCGGTGAACTGGAAAGGCCAATAAACAATCTCTGTTTGAGCGTAGCGCTAATCCATGATTGGAAAGACGCTGAAAATTTTCGGCGAGATAAGAGGGTGCGGCGGGACAGTTAAGGATATTATACAATAGAGACAGTATGTGAATTTGGCGTCTATTTCTAACATTCAACCAGTTCAATGCCTTCTGGTATGAAGTTATATGATCGTACTTTCGTAGGTTGAAAATAAATCTTAGGCACACATTTTGAAGACGCTGTAATTTGTCCAGCTGTTCCTCTGTAACATCCAAGTAACATACGTCCGCATAGTCCAGAATCGGAAAGAGCAGAGATTGTACGAGTAAAATTTTGGTTTTAGTTGGTAGAAATCTTTGCAACACTTTAAGGGAATGAAGGCTGAAGAAGATCCTTCGGCTTACCTCATTTATTTGATCTCGCCATGAGAGAGTGTTATCTATTAGCACTCCTAGGTTTTTAACAGTTTTATGTAATGGTATAATAGAGCCATCAAGTAATATTGGAGGAAGTAAGTCAGTGTTGAATTTACCGAGAAGCTGAGGGCTGCCAATGAGGATCGCTTGAGACTTCTTAGGATTGATGAGTAAGCCATGCTCCCCAGTCCACTCCGAGATCGATTGAAGGTCCGTATTTAAATTGTTCAAAGCCGCGTGAAAGAAATTTGGATCAAAATGAATATATATCTGCAGGTCATCTGCATACAGATGATAAGAACATTTAAGAGAAGATGTTATTGGGTTGATGAATATAGAAAAAAGGAGTGGGAAATAAAGAATAAAATATACGTTATGTTTATTTTTTTAATGTTTTATAACGAGATTATTTGAACACTGATGTTAAATTTTGTTCGGGACTTGAAAATAATTCGTTATACTGATAATTTCATTATTTCGGTATTCGTTATAACGAGATTTTACTGTATAACGTCAAGTAATTTGCCTTCGAGGTAGGCAGAGGAGACTTAACTTAAGGCTTTTTCTCATACAACTCGATGACGATTTATCTATTTACATTTCCTTCTTTAAAAATATAATTTACTTGATCCAACCACACTTTCCGTCGTCATCTTTCACTAACATTTGTATTTTTTTATTTCTTCTTCGTACCCAGTCCATCTCAAAGGCCTCTTCTTCATCTTAAAACATCAGCTTAAAGTTCGTATTTTTCATTAATATATGCTTTAGTGCCTCATCGACCTTATTTCCAATCGGTATACACAGTTCAATATCTCTCTCAACTCTTTTATTATGTGAGAAAATACTGCCTTAATATCAGAATTTTTAACTTAGTCTTATCTTATATTACCCCCCAAATATCACATTTACTGTCCCTTTCACATTTTTAACTTGATCTTATCTTATATTACCCACCAAATATCACATTTACCGTCCCTTTCACATTTTAAACTTAGTCTTATCTTATATTATCGACCAAATATCACATTTACTGTCCCTTTCACATTTTTAACTTAGTATTATCTTATATTACCCACCAAATATCACATTTACTGTCCCTTTCACATTTTTAACTTAGTCTTATCTTATATTACCCACCAAATATCACATTTACTGTCCCTTTCACATTTTTAACTTGATCTTATCTTATATTACCCACCAAATATCACATTTACCGTCCCTTTCACATTTTAAACTTAGTCTTATCTTATATTATCGACCAAATATCACATTTACTGTCCCTTTCACATTTTTAACTTAGTATTATCTTATATTATCCATCAAATATCACATTTACTATCCCTTTCACATTTTTAACTTAGTCTTATCTTATATTACCCACCAAATATCACATTTACTGTCCTTTTCACATTTTTAACTTAGTCTTATATTATATTACCCATCAAATATCACATTTACTGTCCCTTTCACATTTTTAACTTAGTTTTATCTTATATTACCCACCAAATATCACTTTTTTTGTCCCTTTCACATTTTTAACTTAGTCTTATATTATATTATCCACCAAATATCACATTTACTGTCCCTTTCACATTTTTAACATGGTCTTAACTAATATTACTCACCAAATATCACATTTACTGCCCCTTTCACACTTTTAACTTAGTCTTATCTTATATAACCCACCAAATATCACATTTACTGTCCCTTTCACATTTTTAACTTAGTCTTATATTACCCACCAAATATCACATTTACTGTCCCTTTCACATTTTTAACTTAGTCTTATCTTATATAACCCACCAAATATCACATTTACTGTCCCTTTCACATTTTAAACTTAGTCTTATCTTATATAACCCACCAAATATCACATTTACTGTCCCTTTCACACTTTTAACTTCGTCTTATCTTATATAACCCACCAAATATCACATTTACTGTCCCTTTCACGTTTTAAACTTAGTCTTATCTTATATAATCCACCAAATATCACATTTACTGTCCCTTTCACGTTTTAAACTTAGTCTTATCTTATATAATCCACCAAAAATCACATTTACTGTCCCTTTCACATTTTTAACTTAGTCTTATCTTATATTACCCACCAAATATCACATTTACTGTCCCTTTCACATTTTAACTTAGTCTTATCTTATATTACCCACCAAATATCACATTTACTGTCACTTTCACATTTTTAACTTAGTCTTATCTTATATTATCCACCAAATATCACATTTACTGTCCCTTTCACATTTTTAACTTAGTTTTATCTTATATTATCCACCAAATACCACATTTACTGTCCCTTTCACATTTTTTACTTAGTCTTATCATATATTACCCACCAAATATCACATTTACTGTCCCTTTCCCATTTTTTCTGTCCAGTGTTTAAATTTTTTTTTTGAAAAAATTCAATTGTAAGTAAAATTGTTTCGTGCCTAGTTTCCTTTACACAACAGACAATTTAGTTTTACATAAATTGTGAATATTTATCAAAACATTTTCTTTTCATTTTTGGGTTAGTTTTTTTTATATAATCGAGAAAATGGTCCAATTTCTCATAAAATCTAATAAGAAATTTTTATTAAGATGACAAATTTGCGAGACTAAACGAATCCGCAGCATATTTCAAACTGTCTTCCGTAACGGGATGAAAAATATTTTAATAATTTAGCTTACGACGTTTTCACAATTTATATTACGAATATGAAATATCGCTGTCTCACGGTTTACTGTATATCTCTGTCTGCCCTATATGACTTAGCGTTTCCGTCCGGTGCGTATTGGATATTGCTCCGGTAGTATTGCCACAAATTAGGCGGTCAATTTGAAAGATTTTTTTTTTAAATTTCACTTAAATAAAAATTCTCGTACTATTTGTCAGTATTCTTATGCATATTTAATCTATACAAATATTGAAATTTTTTGGAAGTCATGTTTGTGAATATATAATTTAATTATTGCGAATTATTTCTCCGGTTCAGCGCACCAACGACCAGCCGCCGCTGATCATACATACATAGCATCACGCCGTGTCCCTTGTGAGGTAGGTAGAAAGTACGAGGGGAGACCATCAACTCTGCAAGATACTGTGAGACCCTAAAAAAATTGCGAAGGGCGATTCAGAACAAGAGGAGAGGCATGCTGACAAAGGGAGTCTGCCTGCTGCACGACAATGCCAGACCATACACGGCCAACGCCACGAAGGAACTGCTCGCCTCGTTTAAATGGGATGTCCTGAACCATCCCGCGCATTCATCCCGAGCACCTTCAGATTACTATCTCTTTACCTCCCTGAAGCTGCACATGGGTGGAAAAAGGTGTTCAACCGACGAGGAGGTAAAGGAGGAGGTGGAGAAGTGTACGGAGGAGTTGGCGGGAAACTACTTCGAGGAAGGCATCAAAAAGTTGATACCCCGCTTCACCACCTGCATTGAAAGGAATGGCGACTATGTCGAAAAATAGCTTACATATGTACTACGGTAACCACGTAATTTTTTTTGTTTAAATAAAAAAAAATGTAATCTACAAAAATTCAGTACACTTACTTTCTGGACTTACCTTGTAGATCTCCGAACTTTTCTATCCATGCATACAACTTTCGCCTTTTCCACATTCATAAGTCTCTTCATGCACAATCTTCTATTATTCATAATTCTCTCTTCGGCTTCTTTTATAATCTGGTTCACTTGGTACAGACACGTTTTCCTTGATCTATATCTTACACGCACGTGTTGTTCTTCTGACTTTATATTCGCTAATCATTCATTCTCTCCACATGTACAAACTATCTTAAAAAAAATCTTTATCTTCCTTAAAACATCCATATACTATACTTTATTATGTCTTATGTATTCATTCCTGTATCGGACGTGTGCCGTCACCCGTGTGTGTGTATGTGATATGAAAAGGACACTGTGTGTAGATCTGTATTCTTAAACTTGTATGTTCTAATTCATTATATCTGTAAACCTTTGTATTTGAAATGTATATGATTTTATATGTAAATCTGCTATATTCCTATGTCATATGTATGTCTGTTTGACTCCGATCGCATTCGCGACCGCATTGGAAATATGTGACTTGCAAAGCGGTACGATCGGAGTAGGTCCGGGTTCAGTCGGCGTAAGCAGGGCCCAGACCCCGAAAGTTGTTGTATTTCGCGGGCAATGGGCGCTTGTGACGGCTGACTGACCATTAATATAGAGGGCCCCCTAATTTTGAAATCATTTTCTGCTCACTTCTCACTTCTGTGTTGAAATATATTACCACTACTTATATTCTCAGTAACTGTGTTTAACTTGAGACCCGCTACCCTACATCGACTGCCTGAGAGGAATCTCTCCCTGCTCTTCTTCTTCTTCTGCTGCTGGATATTCGATACGGAATTCGCGACGTGGATTCTTCGAGCGCTACGCGGCAACCAACAACCTAGTTACAGTCTTTGTACCTGTCCGGTATAATTCCATTTATGATATCTTCCTTTTTTCATACATTGATACTCAGAAAATGTATCTTATTGCACGCATCTTCACAGCATTAATCTTACGTTTATCTTTCTGCCAAATTCAAGTTGTACTTTCGCACGTCAATGTGGGCACCAACACACCATATTGTATTGTTAATTTTATACATACACCTTGCCCTTTTGACTTGTATTCTCGCTTGGTTATTATTTCAGAATAGTATTTTTAAGGTTCCAAATAACCAACAAATAAGGCTTCTTATTTTTTTAATGTCATGAAATTTTCATTAAAAAAGCTTTAAAATACACAACTTTTTCCAAAGATCATTCAGTTTTCACATGACCAAAAAAAGTGTCAAATAGACACAATTTGGCCTAAAAATGGGAAATCTGAAAAGAGAACACCTCTTAGAGAGAGGTCTTGAAATTTCAAAAGTGTCGAAAATATCTCTTGGAAGTATTAAAAATCAAGCAGATAATATTTCTGAGAAGTCTTTAAATCACTAATACAGAAAATATCTTTATAAAATCTTAAAATCACAAAAGGGTCGAAAATGTATATTTGAAGTCTAAGCATAAAAAAATGGCGAAAATATTCCAAAAAAATGCCGAAAATATTCAATAAGTCTTAAAATTATCAAAAGTTTTGAAAATATCTCTTTGAAGTCTAATAACAAGTTAAAAATATTTCACTAATAACGAGTCAAAATATATTTCATTTAAATCTTAAAATCACTTAAGTGTGGATAGTATGTCTTTGAAGTCGAATCACTAATAACGAGTCAAAAATATTTCATTTAAATCTTAAAATCACTAAAGTGTCGATAGTATGTATTTGAAGTCTAAATTCAAAAATATTCCATTTAAATCGTTAATTCATTCAAGTGTCCATTATATATCTTTGAAGTATAACAACTAAAAGATGTCAAAAATAACCCATATGTGTAGAAATCACTAATGTGTTGAAAATATCATTTTGGCATCAAAAAAATAACAAAACAATTGTTTTTTTAATTGGATATTTTTTGCTTATATACGCCTCAATATTACCCGCTTTTTCACATAAACGAGGCAAGTAAAATGGAAATATATAATAATTCAGCGTAATTAGTGTTTTTTTTTTTTCATCTTTTCCTCGCCGAGAGCATCCCATCCTCGAGAGATTTCTCGAGTAATTTAGTGTGAGTTGTATGAACTCACTACCTACGTTAATTATGGAAAAACTTTGAAGTATTGTAAGAGAAAGTTTCTCAAAGTTTGTTGCCGCCTGTTCATGTATATTTCATTTTTTGTTTTTTCTAACGCGAAAGTGCTTTTGGCATATTTCGAAGGAATTTTTTTAACTACTGTATATATCATGTTTATCAACGACAATTTTTGTTCTAATTGTCTATTGAAAATTATAATAAATTACCATCACTTCTACAAGCAGTACCGCATTTGCAAAGATGGCAGCCTTCATACCCTCCCTAAAAATCAAATTTATTTACCACTCTTATTGCAAATACAATCAGGAGGGTTCATTACCAGGCGGCAATCTCTTCCAACCAACCAGACAAAAGAAAATGAGGCAAGTTAGGTGATCACAAAAACATTAAAATGACTATCCAGCCCCACGAAATCCATGAACAAATACGTGAGCCCACAAAGACGGACAATCACCCGAATATTGCTTTTAATATAAAGTGAGATATCATCAATCAAAAGGAGAGGAAGGGATGGTGGAGAGGAAAGGAAAAATCAGAAATGAAACAAGTCTGATCACTAATAACGAGTCAAAAATATTCCATTTAAATCGTAAAATCACTAGTGTCGATAATATCTCTTCGAAGTCTGATCACTAATAACGAGTCAAAAATATTCAATTTAAATCGTAAAATCATTAGTGTCGATAATATCTCTTCGAAGTCTGATCACTAATAACGAGTCAAAAATATTCAATTTAAATCGTAAAATCATTAGTGTCGATAATATCTCTTCGAAGTCTGATCACTAATAACGAGTCAAAAATATTCAATTTAAATCGTAAAATCATTAGTGTCGATAATATCTCTTCGAAGTCTGATCACTAATAACGAGTCAAAAATATTCAATTTAAATCGTAAAATCATTAGTGTCGATAATATCTCTTCGAAGTCTGATCACTAATAACGAGTCAAAAATATTCAATTTAAATCGTAAAATCATTAGTGTCGATAATATCTCTTCGAAGTCTGATTACTAATCTCTCTCCGTGGTTGCAGTCCTAAGACTGGTTTGCAGCAATTTCAACTCTTCTCCTCCATTCCTCCCTGTCCTGTGCGGCTCTTTTTAAATCTGTATATGTTGAGCAGCGCACGTCCACCAACAGGTCCTCCAGGTACTCTCGGCGTGGGCGTCCCCTAGAGTTTGTCCCCTCGGTCATACCCTCCATTATAGCATGCAAGAGGCCCTCTTGTCGTATTATATGACCGATCCATCCTGCACGCCTTTCGGACAGGATCCTGAGCAGGTGCCTTCCTCCTTCGATTCGTTGGACCCCCTCTTCATTTGTGATGTGGTCTCTCCAGGAAATTCCTAATAGTCTTCTATAGGACCACATCTCAAAAGCCTCTAGTCTTCGTCTATCTCTTTCGGATAGGCACCATGTCTCGCAGCCGTACATCAAGATACTCCATACATAGGTCTTGATGAGGAGTATTCTCAGTTTTAGGTCTATATTATTTGATTCTATTATTTTCGACCTTTTATTAAATGCAAGTCTAGCCTGATATATACGGCTGTCGACCTCGCTCTTGGACCGACCGTCCCATGTTATTTTGCTCCCGAGGTAGACAGACTCCTCGGTGTTCTTTAGTGGTTTACCCGACATCACTTTTCTCATCTGGTGTTGCACTCGGCCTACAGTCAGCAGCTTTGTTTTGTCTTTATTTATCTTCATACTGTAGTTATTTTGAAGAATGCTTTCCATAGTTGTATCTATGTAATATCTCTTCGAAGTCTGATTACTAATAATGAGTCAAAAATATTCCATTTAAATCGCAAAATCACTATGTCGATAATATCTCTTTGAAGTCTGATTACTAACAAACGAGTCAAAAATATTCAATTTAAATCGTAAAATCATTAGTGTCGATAATATCTCTTCGAAGTCTGATAACTAATAACGAGTCAAAAATATTCAATTTAAATCGTAAAATCATTAGTGTCGATAATATCTCTTTGAAGTCTGATCACTAATAACGAGTCAAAAATATTCTGATATGCTGTTAAACATACATACATTCCAGAGCGTCTAATTTTATTGTCACTGGCTTAATACTGACATATTGTGCCTTTTAATGATATCTGGTTTTAACATCTGCATAATTTCATTTCGACTTAAAACTTTATTTTTCTACGTATTAAAACAGCTACTCATTCAAATATATAGATTTACCTTGTAGATAGTCGATTTCAACATGTGTCAACCTGGAGGCATGCTATAACTGTCTGGCCAGCTGAATTCCGTCACGGTCCTTATTTCTCCGGCCATATTGGCGTGGCTGGTCATTTCCCGTGCCTATCCACTGGTCATGAACCGTAGACTCATCTGTTCGACCGCTGAATACTAATCACTTGCGTATACTAACTCAACCAGGCACGTTGAAACTCGGGGTTGTAAATTCTAGGAAATTTAATATAAAATATATCTTAGCAAACTTATTTATTCAACACTTATCGTTTACAGTTTCTATACTAGCGGGTTCATTGTCAAGTGGTAATATTTTCCAACCAACAACTATACATACATATCATCATTCAGCTTCTCTGCTGAGGTAGACACAGAAAACAGTGCACTAAATTTGTCTACAGTCTCCATGATTCCTCTTTCTACGACCTTCTCAGTTTCTATGTCTTTCTCATACAGTTTATATCATTTCTCTTTCTTTTCACTTTTTCTTTTTTCAACCTCTGTCTATAATATTAAATGCGCCTATACCTTGAATTACTGGTAAATTTTTACGTAATTTTACCGTAACGTGGTTAAGATAAAAATGTTTTTTTTTAAAGTCGATTTTTTCCCTTATTATTTGAATTTCGTTTAGTAAATTATACCATATATCTGAACGACTGTGCACTCGCATCAACCAGCGAGCTCTGGACTGAAGTTAAGGTTGGCAAACTAGTTACATTATAAACAGCTAGTCCATTTTTTTCAGTAAATTTTATTCACATTTAATAAACAGTTTTCCAAAAAAAATTGTACACACTTCGAATGATAATTTTATTTTTATTTATTTATTATTACACAAGATAAGAAATATACATAAATATATGTAATTTGATTTGGACATACAATTTTAATGGATTTTAGTTTGTTGCCTTTCATTTGTCGTATCCCCAGTAAACTAGGCTTTTGCCTGTATCTCACTGAGGATATTTAGCATGAAAAAATAAATCGATACTTCATTCCGATTTTTGATTCCACAAAAACAAAACCCCGTTGCACGCTCTCATCAAACTGACAAACAGTGACACTCAACTACAACTGGAAACGTCTTGCGAAATTCAACTCCTCACACATCATCACTCCAGAAAGACCAAAAATATTCATCCCACATTATACCGCACACAATCATAAGAATAAAAATCAAAATTAAAACAAAAAATACACAGAAACACAAATACAAAAACAACCAAAATTAAAACAACAAGAAGAAACCCACACTTACGAACTCACACAAATCCTTTCCACTCGTCATTCATCCTGAAACCCCAAGTACTCAAAATCCTGTCGCAATAACAACCACGCTCCGATCGACTGTCTAAATGGTTTTCCTACCTTTACCCTTATTGAAGTCGGCACACCATTGTATGTAATGGGAGCCAAATAAGCATATTGCCTTTGGGCAAAAGAGGTTTTAACTTTAGGGATGGTGAACATTTCATTAGTTGCCATGCGTGTCATGTGTCTCTGCTGAGTCTGCATCTTCCCCTCCTCTCGATGGTAGTGCCAGAGAATGGATTTGAGATGTAAATTGGCTATGTTCAGGACCTGATACTCTCTGAAAAGCTCCGCCGTGGGATAATAAACTCAGTATTTATTAAGATTAATCTAAACCTTTAAAATAAAAAAAAGAGGGACGTAAAATTATTTTTAATTATCGCAACTGCTCAAATTGATGACCGTTCTTTAAACGTTGAATAGCAAACATCACGAATGTTTTTTTTTTTAAGTATTTGGGCGCATTCTCTTTCAATGGTTGCTCTTAATTAATTAACTGTTGCCGGTGTTGTACCATGAACTTTATCTTTGATGACTTCCCATATAAAAAGTTCATTTGCATGAAGTGTATGTATTTGCAGAAAAACATGTTTGGTATAAAAACCGCGGAAAACTTAACAAGGATCGACGAACTACAAATAAACCTTTATAATTCTTACGATATGTAACAAAATTAATCAAATTCCGAAAAATTTTGAGTGAAAAAAAGCCTTCATAAAAAGATAGTCTTCATTATATTAAGATAGAATGTAGTGGAAATCTATTCTCTCTACGCAACTCAATAGGGACAACGCGTGATAATAATGACGATGATGAATTATGGATAAAAAAGAACGGTATAATTTTAGAACGCCTGACGAAACACACCATGAATACAAATGAATGAACATGAAGTAGCAGGCCACGCCACCATATTGGAAGGAGCTCGGAACGATACAGTTCCGCTTTGTCCTCTTTTTCTTTTGAATGCTTCCGGTCTACATGTCTTCTATTACATGCTCTTGTGGTTCCTGATCCCCTGTATCCTACTTTATCCCTTTTTATGGGTGGCTGATTGAGGATTCAAGTTAAGACCCAATAATATACGATGGAAATATTAAATTGAGCTGTTTTTTTTAGTATTGTGTCAGAAATAGATATCGTACAGTAAAACCTTGATTCTTGAAGTTTGATAATTTAACACGACCTCCGTGGCCTTATTAGTAAGACACTTGTCTTCCAGCTCGGAAGTTGTGGACCCGATTCCCATCTTAACCCGATTATTTTTTTTAAAAGAATTTTTTATATGATTATTGAAGTTATATCTTGAAACTGTTATTTTAGCATTCTTGAATATTGCCTTATCACATTAAAAAAAAGAAAACTTAAACTAAAATTTAAACTTATCTTTTCTTCTTCCTGGCACTGTCCCAACTCATTGCCTAAGTAGGCTGTTGGGGTCGGCTCTTCTCGTTCTCAGGCTGTATGTTCTTCGGTTCTAGGTGTCGCTTTTATCTATGCCGTTTCTCTGCAGAATTTTGGAGCATTGAGTCATCCAGGAGTTCTTTGGTCTTCCTCTGGACAACTGTCGAGCAAGATCCAGAGACATTGCCTGATTTACCGTATAGTCTGGTTGTCTCCGTCTTATGTGCCAGTACCATCTCAGCTGTCACTCTTCCTTAACACTTATTTTAAATATATAAAAAAATACTAACGAGACGAAATTTGATAATAAAGATAGGCTAAAGCATTACATTGTAAAATAAAGATGATCTTCGTGGCCTAGTTGCTAAGACGCCTGCCTTCCGACCTAGGGAGTGCTGGTTTGATTCCAATTGGTACCAATTTTTTTTAAAAGGGTACTTATCTGGTTTTCAGTAAAGGCATCTTCAATATATTTTATGGTTGATTGGCAGACATTATCATATGACAATAAACCGGCTGGGTTGTGTGTACTGTTTGCTATATAATCACATGCTAGATGTTTGCGAGTGTCGTTGCGTGCCCAAGTGCGGTAGTGTTTCCAAAACGTGCGATGGCAAACTGTGAGTTACTTACCTACCCCAGTGGATCTTAACTCAAATGATCGATTAGTTTAAAAAAGTTTTAGTTTATTTTTCACTTGATGATTCGTTCAAATATTTCGGATGGCTGGAAGAGATTAAAGCATGGCAATTAACGCAACAGTTATTTCAGTGATTCTTATCTCGTAAGTTCGATTACTACGGCTGAATACAACATTATCTCCCGATCACGCTCTTCAACATGTAAGTGTTAAGTTTATTTAATGCGGGACACAAGTGATACATGTTTGGGGACTGTTGTCTCGAATATAAAGATGATGAGTAGATTGTTATTTTAATAAAACTCGTTTGAAATCGGAATATGCAAAGAGGTATTTTTTTGTTAAACGTCGGTATTTATAATATTTGGAATGTGCGTAGAACGGCGCAGAAGATATGTCGCCGTCTCGTTTCCTCTGAACAATATATTTATTGTTACACGTCCCGTATTCATATGATTTGTAGGAAGGCGCAGAAGATATGTCGCTGTCTCGTTCTCGCTAAACAACAACAGCGGCTCGCACCGCGACCACAGGGAGCAAAGGTCGCTACACATGGTTTGCTCTTATATAGGGCAAGACAAACTTGTAATAATACTGTACAAAATATATTCAGAGCATTGTGAAACAGAGTATTGTCAATATAGTGAATACAAAATGTACCCACATATCAACAGAAGGTTTCATCAATTCAAATATATAATATTATTGAGGGGTACTTTATGAAAGCTTTATTTTTCAGACACCTGTTGTAGACGTTTTCTTTTTATTTATGACCTAATTTGAGATTAAGTAATTGTGCATAATCTATGCGAAAGATCAGCACTTCACAGTGGCAATCGGACGTATTTTGCCACGAGATTTCTCCATCGCCATAGAAGGATTCCGTGTGACGATGTGTCGCTAGTAATTCCCAAAATTATCGTAATGAATACCTCTGCATTCACGATTCTGCAACCGTTGCGAAAATATTAATTTATCTTCAGATGTCTTCAAAATTTATTTATTTATTATTACACATGACAAGAAATATACACAATTTGCGAAAAAACAACAGGTAATTTGATTTGAACAAACAATTTTAATGGATCTGGGTTTGTAAATAAATTTTTAAAATACAAGCAAAACTTTTCGCTGTCTTAAAATTAAATAAATTAAGTGAAATATGCAAACATGTTTATACAAATGTGCATAAAAAAGGTAATACAAATGTGGTTTTGTACATATCATTATACCGTGTCCTTTGTGGGGTAGGCAGAGAGGACAGATCTCCATTTTTGTCTTCTTAAGCACACAACTTTCGCCTTCTCCATATTTATCTTCTATTATTCACATTTATCACATTACATTCTTTCAAAATCTGGTTTATTTGGTTCAGACATGTTTTTGACTTGTACATTCTTTCATTCTCTCCTCATGTCCAAACCATAAAAATTTGTTGTTTTTTTTTAAATATTTAACCTGGCAAGTTCATTTTAATGTGGCAATCTCTTCCAACCAACCAGAAAGATGTTTTAATGGGGCATAAGTGAAAACCAGACTGCGATCCCATTTAAAATAAAATTGGGTTCCAGCGGGGATCGAACCCGCAACCTCCGAACCGGCAGACAAGCGTCTTACTACCAGGCCACGGAGATTGTCTTTATCTTCATTAAAAGATCAATTTTATTCATGTATTTACTTAATTTTATCTATTCAATTCATTTATGATGTCTTTGTGTCTACATTCTTTTATATATTAACACTCCACAAATTTCTCCTATTTCACACATCTTCACAGCATTAATCTTACTTTCACCCTTCTGCTACTAAATTCAACTTCTACGCACACTTTACACTTCTGACTTGTATATTTACTTATCCTTTCTATTGTCATTCATACTCCCTACATCATAGGTTCTCAACCTTGTTGTGCCCACCGCCCACTTTGAGAATATTTTTTTTTCTAAAGCCCCCAAATTTTTTTTACTTGCGAATCTGAAACAGCTATTGCTCGAATTATATTTAAACGTGTAATATTTATTTATTTAATTAACGACACAACAGTGTCTTTATATACAAATGAACATGTGGCAGGTTATACAAGTACTTCAAATTATTGACAAATAATACAACTTTATCTTAAACCTAACATGAAGATACAAAAAGCAGTAGTAATAATAAATTGCAGTCATCGTTTTAAAATTATTTAATAGCCTTTGAGAATTTTGTGGGAATTTTATGGATATATATTAAGATATAGAAAACACATGGCCTCATTAGTGGAACGAGATACAAGTTGCTTTGCAGAATTAAAAGCTTCACACATTTTGATGCAGGGTTACTCAACTCCAGAGGCAAAATATTGTTCTTAATATTTGGTTTGTATTACGTTATTTATATTAACTAGTTGCAACCTACTATATATACTATAGTCGTAAGATAGGATATGGTATGGTATGAGCCTATCCTATTTCTGAGTTTAAAGAAGACTGTTTCAATGAGAACAATTCAAACACAAGCATACTTCATTATATTGAAAAGTATTTTTATTAACATTCAAAAGACATTGAATTTATAACTTATCTAATGAGAAGGTTGAATTTGATGCATTTTAAGGAGTTTGTTAATATCAGGCTCAAATTTACTTAAAAACAACCGGTAGTCGCCGCGTTCAGTAACATGGAGCCGATTTCTCTTTTTAGTTACCAATGTTGCTACATCACTAAATCCACGTTCAGCTAAATAAGAAGATGGGAATGCTATCAGAAATCGTTGAACAATCGAACATAATCCTGGGTACAGTTGTAAAATCGGCTTCAACAAAAATTAACCAATATTAAAGTTTACTTTAGTTAGTACGTGATTAGCGTGTTTTTTATTTTTGTCTTTTTTAGTCTATATTTTTTATATCTGTCCACGCACCTCCGTGCCATCTCAACGCCCCCTAATTTTCTCTGAGTCTTCTACTACCCTCCTGAAAGTCTCAAACGCCCAAAAGGGGGCGTTATCGCCCACGTTGAGAACCTATGCTCTACATGTTCAAATCATCTTAAAGCTTCTTTCTTCATCTTAATTAAAACATCCATTTCATCCATGCATTAATTTCTGATGTCTTCATTCCGCCTTCTTCCAAACATTTACACTATTCAAATTTTATTAAGTGCAAACATCTCCACAACATTAATCTAACTCGTATCCTTCTTCTACAAGACCAAGTTACACTGTCATTCTTCAAGTTGGACCCCGACACACTATTATATAACGTCATTTTGCCACGTTGATATTGTGCGGTTGTTTTTGATATAATATTAAGTGCAATACCCGGCGGTAAGTAGTACACATCGGGCAAAAGAAAGAGGCAGTCGGCCATAATCGGCTAACTTCGGCTTTGTAGAGCGTCGTCTCTGTCCCTAGAACGCTTGACAACGACTTACAAATCGCGACGGAATACGTGTATGAATGACAGAGACAACGCTCTACAAAACCGAAGTTAGCCGGTTATGGCCGACAGTCTCTTTCTTAAGCCCGATGTGTATTATTTACCACCGGGTACTGTACTTCATTTCCCTTGTTCCCTGTCACTATCTTTCTTTCAATGACCATATCAACTCACCCATTGTTTTGTGTTGTTTTTCTTTTTCTTTTTATTTGAATTTTGATACAAGTTAAAGCTGATGAAATTAAATAAAATGTATAGTAAAAATAATGTAAACAAAAATATATTCTGGCGCTATGTCCTCTCTCCCTACTACGACAAAATGCCTTGATTTTGTGTATGTGTGTCCTCTTACTTTCGTCTCTTGATGGTGGATAAAAATTATCGGTCTCTATTCACACGTTTCAAGAAATTAGCGTTAAATGTCAACTCATGAGACTCAACATTCTTCAAAAGCAGCATACTTCAATAATCTTTAAGGCCTCGGCCTCACAGGCAGGAACCTCGCTTGGTGCTTAGAGCTACGCTGCGAGCTAGGCGCCTAGCGAACCAACGCACCGCATACTATCGCAATAGCCACGCTTCGTGCCACACTACATGATGATTACTCACCGAGTGAATCTCCAAGCGAACATACGTATTGTTTAATTTTATTGTGTCACCGTGATTTTACAAGATGGCAGAAGTTTTAATAACAGCTGTGTATAAAAGGGAGCCTTTGTGGAACCCATCGAGCAAATTATACAAAAATGTACCTGTAATAAAATTACTCTGGAATGAAGTTGCACAGGAAGTAAATAAAGATGGTAAGTTGTAATGAAATTGGTTAGTTTTGAGAGTGGCATCGTTGGTTGACTCAACTGCTCCCAAATGTCAAATAAATTTGTGCTAAGCACTTTAGTGTGACCAAGGATGAGGTCACCTAGTATATGAGTCACGTAAAACCTAGCTTAGCACCTAAGAAAGCACTTTGGTGTGGCCTCGGCCTAAGTATTTGGTGGATACCTCGAGTAAGTGTCCATATTTCTAGACTTCAGAAAAAGACGGTGACTATGCTGCAATTATTTGTGATTAAAATCCTTAAATTTAGAAAAAGCAGCTTTGTACGAGGGTAGTCCCAAAAGTACCCGACCTAACAAAAAAAAAACACAAAAAATTTGGGAAAAAATATTTTTATTTCTCAACATAGTCTCCTTTCAGCTCGACACACTTTTCCTAGCGATGTTAAATAGCTTCGATACCCTGTTTATAGTGAGAACCGTCGAGCGCCTCAAAATAGCCATCAACCGCAGATTCCACCTCTTCATTGTTGGCAAATCTTTTACCACCGAGCCATTTTTTCAAGTTTGGAAAAAGAAAAAAATCCGAGGGGGCTAAATCTGGCGAATAGGGTGCGTGAGGAAGCAATTCGAACTTGAATTCATTGATTTTAGCCACCGCGATAACGGATGTGTGAACTGGTGCATTGTCTTGATGAAACAACACTTTCTTTTTCGCCAAATGCGGCCGTTTTTTATTGATTTCATCACTCAAACGCTGCAATAAGTTCGCATAATACTCGCCGTTGATTGTTTTTCCTTTTTGAAGATAATCAATGAAAATTATCCCACGCGCATCCCAAAAAACTGACGCCATTTTTTAAAGCAACAAATGCCATCTATACGTCAGGTCGGTTACTTCTGGGACCACCCTCGTACCATCTCCATTTTTACTTTGAATTGAAAGTACTAAATTATGACAAGCATCGCCATCAATAATAATAGACAAGCAACACGTCTTATTTCTTTTTCAAAACGTTAGTTACGCTCCACTAAGCAGACATGCAAATTTCAACAGTGAAGGTACTCAAAGAATGAAGCAAGTGGTTCGCTACATATTGAATCGTCTGAGGTTTCTATTCAGAATGGTACAATGGTGGATGGTCGCGGTCCAGTAAGCCCGATCGATTGTTATACAAGACTGTGAAGTCTTTGGTCTGTGACGAGAAATTAATAACCATTTTTAAAAGAACTTATTGTTGTTTTCATTGATCTGTAGAGAATACTCATTGAATTGAATTGAATTGTGTGTTTGTCGACTTTTTATTTGTTGGGCCGTGGCGCAGGGACAATATAACATATATATGCGTATGGCATAGTCAGGCGCTTTATAACATCAAATTTAAATCCCTCAGCCATATTTTGGCTTCGGTCGTCAGTTCGTTTACATCCTCCATCGCTCCGTGGAACCTGTGTTTAGGGCATTCTCTTATAATGTGGTGTAGGGTCTGAGCCGCAGCACCGCAGTCACAACTTGGGTCATCGATGTAGCCCCATCTGTGGCGCTTGGCTGCACTTCTGCTGCAGTCTGTTCTAGCACGGTTCAGTGTTGCCCACTCTTTGCGGTCCAGCTCAAAGCCAGCGACCCTCTTAGATGGTTCCGCAATTAAGTATTTATTTCTTGTGTGCCAATTTCACCATTACTCTGTCCAGGCCTGTTCGACCGTGAACCAATTGCCCTCTAAGGTCTGTGCTCTGGTCCAAAAGGGACAATCATTTTGATTTTTTATAATGGCAGTTTTGCTGACTGGCTTTGATGTAATTTATTTGCATTACAATTGTATGTATTCCAAGTGCCAAAGGCTATGTAATATTCCTCACAGTGTGCCTCTTGTGATGATTTGTTCGGATAGGCACCGACCCCGTATATCTGAAAAGTAGGGTAGTTTATCTCCACATGGCAATTTTTTCACATTCAATCTTAGTTGTAATGGCTTCAATGGTCAGAGATGAAAGTTAACTAAAGACTGTTTTGTCGAGTGAGACAAAGAACAGCAGTCTGATATGATTTGGACATATGATACGAAACAATGACGCGACTTACAAAACAAATATATCTTCTCCTTCTTCTTCTTATTTTAGGCCTGTTGGTCTGTTATGATCCTGCATCGTGGTTTGCCTCTTGTGACATCGACTGCCAGCTATCTTTCCATCTTTTGGGAGGTCGTCCTGGAGGTCTGCTCGCTTGGGGGATACTGTCCCTGGCCATTCTTATGGCTCTTGGTTCCGCCATTCTGGATACGTGTTCGTTCCAGAACCTTCTTCTCTGTCGTCCTCATCTGACAATATCTTCAACTTCACATGTCCTTCGGATTTCTGTGTTTCGTACTCTATCACGAAGGGTTTTGCCAGCGATACTCCTGAGTACCTGAATTTCGCTGGTTCTAAGGAGAGATTTTTGGTTCTGACAGTGTCGGCTCTGGACTCTATGCTGTATGTCATTATGGGGCAGACACAAGTCTTGTATATAATAAATATATGCTAATGTAAATGGTAGGCATGGTAGAGGAAGATCAAGGAAAATATGATTAGATTAAGTGAATGACATTTTGAAAGAAGAAAATATAAGATGAAAGTAAAATTGTAGAAGATATATGAGTGTAGAAGATGTGAAATATGTGTTTCGTGGCAGAAAAGTCTGGCGATCTGTCCTTTCTGCTTACCTACGCAAAGAAACAGCATGATGGAATGTATATTTTTAGTCTGTCAATAATAGTTGTCTTGAATCCCGAAATATGCGCGCGTCCTGGAGACGAGACTGCTCTCTAAACGGCGCTATATGAATAAAGTGTCGGTAGAATGATTTGATGTCCTCGCCGCCGGGCTCGGCCTATATTGACAGGGTGTCTTTTAATTGGGAGTATGTTATGAGAAGAACCCAGACCTTTTGATAGCTTCTCTCTTAAATGTATTTTCCGCTATTTACCTTGAGATATATTTATTTATTTAACACTTTTATTGCAAATAAAATCTGGCGGGCTTATTGCCAGGTGGCAATCTCTTCCAACCAACAATACAACAGTAAATGAAGCAAGTTACGTGGTCGCATAAATCATTCAAATGACTATCCATCCCCACGAAATCCATAAACACATACGTGAGCACATGCCCACGAACCCCACAAAGACGGACAATCACCCGAATATTCTTTTTCATATAAAGTGAGATATCATCAATCTAAAGGAAAGGAAGGGATGGTGGAGAGGAAAGAAAAAGGAATTTCAGGAATGAAACACGTTATTTTACTGACTAGAAATTAAGAGTTTTTCAATCGCTTCTTTAACATGCCAAGGACGGAGCGAGTCTTATATTGGTTTGTAACTGATTCTAGAGTCTCACTGCATGGACAGTAAAGGACGACGTAAAAAAAGAGGAGCGG
Organism: Odontocerum albicorne; assembly: GCA_949825065.1. Classification (NCBI taxonomy): domain Eukaryota; kingdom Metazoa; phylum Arthropoda; class Insecta; order Trichoptera; family Odontoceridae; genus Odontocerum; species Odontocerum albicorne. The sequence continues at coordinate 25,604,955 of OX463861.1, forward strand.
CGAACTGGAAAGGCCAATAGACAATTTCTCTTTGAGCGTAGCGCTAATCCATGATTGGAGAGACGCTGAAATTTTTCGGCGAGATAAGAGGGGGCGGCGGGACAGTTAAGGATATTATACAATCGAGACAGTATGGGAATTAGGCGTCTATTTCTAGCATACAACCAGTTCAATGCCTTCTGGAATGAAATTATATGATATGTGCGATTTCGGAATGTATTTATATATTTACGTACTAACGTATCAATCAACAATTCCTGGGACTTACCAACAGATGACGCATCCAATAACAAATCCATACCGTTCTCAGTTAGTACTAACCTTTAGAAGTTACGTGTCAAACTTCCATGACATTCCGACATTGTGTCATTGAGTTACAGTGGTTTTAGTGACGCTACTTTTGCTATTTTCAAAACAATGGAAAAAAACCGAATTTCGTGTGTTGATAATACATTGCTTTTTACTGGTTCAATGAGCAAAACAACGGTTCTACATGAAGAAGAAAAAAGTTCTCTTTCATCAGGACAATGCACCGTGTCACAAGTTGATGGTAATGATGGCCAAATTGCACGAGTTGAACTTCGAATTGCTTCCGCACCCACCGTATTCTCCAGATTTGACCCCCAGCAACTATTGGCTGTTCGCAGATCTCAAAAAGTAGCTCCAAGGAAAGAGATTTGGCTCCAATGAAAAAGTGATTGTCGAAACTAACGCCTATTTTGAAACCAAAGATAAATCGTTCTACACGGCTGGCATATAAAAGTTAGGAAAGCGTTGGAATGAATGTATCGCTCTTGAAGGAGACTATGTTGATGAATAAAGAAGAATTTTGGCAAACAAATGTTGTTTTAGTAGCTAGTCCCGGGACTTATTGATCGATGTGTTATATTGCTATTGATCGATGTGTTATATTGCTAAAGACACAAATGATACTGAACGCTCTGGTCGTCCAAATGAAGCTGTTACACCAGAAAACATAAAAAAACCCTTAAAATCGTGATGGAAAATCGCAAAGGGAAAATCAGAAGTGATTTATCGAAACTAATGCCTATTTTGAAACCAAAGATAAATCGTTCTACACGGCTGGCATAGAAAAGTTAGAAAAGCGTTGGAATTAATGTAGCGCTCTTGAAGGAGACTATGCTGATGAATAAAGCAGAATTTTGGCAAATAAATGTGGTTTTAGTAGTTAGTTCCGGGACTTATTGATCGATGTGTTATATTGCTATCAATGAACCTGTATTTTTATATTTTTTTATTTAAATAAACACGAAACTATACGAACCATATACATTTTTTCTTCTTGATTCGAACTGATCTCGTAATTTCTGAAAGTTAAACACATTTCCACAAGGCCACTAATGTCCGACCGTAATGTGAACAAAACAGATTTACACAACGACTGGCATTCACTCCCGCCATCTTATTCTCATTATTACAATTAGTTCCAGAACACACTTGCTGCGTGAGCAGAAGCTTCATTACGGACGCACTGAATCACATATTATAATCCAACACCTCGATCCTAACGCTCCGGGTGCTTTACTGTCAACTTAGTCAACTCTCCTAACAGATAATGGAGGCTGTTTGTACTGTACCTCTATTACGATTATACAGACGTTACAAACCTTTCATACGAGTATATTATAACATCGAAAAATTTGTATGACAACATTAGTTCGTCCAAACTTCACATTACGACTCGTTTTTAACTCTTTCACGGCGGGGGACCACTTAACTGGCCCATACATAATACGTGCCGTCCTGGCGAGCGGCCATTTAAGTGGCCACTAACTTTGCGTGTTGATATCTCAGTCAAAATTAAATCTTCTTTAAAATTTTTAACCTGAATATAAGACAAAACGTGTCCTCTAGTGACATCTCTTTTAAAATCATCAAAACTTCAAGTACTTGATCCATAAGAAGGATTTAAACAGACCGATTCGAGGCCGTCGAAATTTAAAGCATTTTAAATATTAGCGCCACACGTTCGGGTGTGTTGAAGGTCATGTTTCTAATGACGATTGCTCCCGATCAATATGACGTATTTTGCGTCGATATTTTTTTTGTAAGTACGCGTATTGCGTATTGAATTAATTGCCTTTTTCATTGTTTATGGATTATTGTTTTCTTCGATTATTGCTTCTTATATTGTCGCACTTTATTTATAGCTTTGATTTGGATAATATTACGTGTGTATAGTGTCAGCTAAAAAATGCATCGGCGCACAGTTCCACAGTAATCAGATTCGGGATAATGGTGAGTCATATTTTTATGTAGATACAATATAAATGTATTGAGGTAAAACACCGCCACCTGTGGGACACACGAAAGATAATCGAGCCATCGCCGTAAAAAGGTTAAAAGCCTTTATGTTATGTAATTATGTGCATAACAACTCTATGGCGTTTTGGTAAAGAGGTATGTACAAGTCATCAATTATTTATTTGTCAGTTGGCAGTTTTGCAACACTTGTATTCCTGAAATACAGACCTCAGGCAAATTTTAAAGGCAAACTTTGAATACATAAATAATTTATGTACTCGTATTTAAAGTTTACCTTTAAAATTTACTTGAGGTCTGTATTTCAGGAATATGTTACAAGTGTTGCAAAACTTCAAACTGACAAATAAGTAATTGATGACTTGTACCTCTTTACCAAAACGCCGTAGAATTTTTCAGTGGAATCTCGGTTTTTGAACTTAATGCGTTCCAAAAAACTTTGAAAACTGATTTAAAAAAAATGGAATCAATTTTTCCCATAAGAAGTAATGTAGATTGTTTATAGTTTAGACTGTTACACTGTGGAGATTTAAAGAGTGGAACTTCAGTTATCGAACTTAATCCGTTCCAGAAGGCTGTTCAAAAATGATTAAAAAAACGGAATCTTTTTTTTCCATAAGAAGTAATGTAGATTATTTATATTATAGTTAAGGCTGTTACACTGTGGAGATTAAAAGAGTGGAACTGCAGTTTTCGAACTTAATTCGTTCCAGAAGGCTGTTCAAAAACTGATTAAAAAAAACTGAATCTATTTTCTGCATAAGAAGTAATGTAGATTGTTTATAGTGAGGGCTGTGACACTGTGGAGATTAAAACACATTATAATTTGTTTAGTGAAACACTGTTTGTTTCACTTTAACATATATAACGGTATAACCCTACCGGTTTAAAGGTTTTCACTTTACCATCAGAGGAGCACAAACAATATTGAATTACGTTTGAACTGGTACCGACATACACGCTTCTAATTCAGTCTTGTTTGTGCTCCTAAGATGATGAAGTGAAAACCTTGAAATTGGTAGGGTTACTATGTTAAATACAGTGTAACTCTACCATTTTTAAGGTTTTCACTGTGGAATAAACAGTATTTGACTAAACTAATTATAATGGAAATTGGGTTAATTCGTTCCAGATCCCCTAAAATAAAGAGCGTGGCCAAAGAATAAATACATTTAATAAATTAAAATTTAACTACACATGACTCTGCAGTGAAGAAAGTTGATGGCGTATTTGGAAGGCGATGATTCAGGTGGAGAGAATATATGTTATTGTTTGGATAAAAACATCAGGCGTCTGTCCTTCCGGAGGTCTGTATATTTTCTGTCTCACTAAGACCTTCGAGAAACGTGGTTCCACCGTGACAGCATTTGACCTGTATTCAGTGAGTTGGCATACAGCATCTTCTATGGAATGTTTTGCTTGAAAGCTATGGTTACTGACTGAAAAAATATTCTTTGTACCGAAATAGGTAAAAAGTTAAAGGTCTTTTTTCGTACAATTTCTATATTATAATTCTTGCATAAAAACGTCAGGGGACTGTCCTGCAGTTCATTCTCTTTTCTTCTTCTTCTTCTTCCTCTTGGTTTAGGCTGTATGACCTGTTCGTAACGGTGGGCTTTCCTGGCATGATGACGTCCAGCTGTCCTTCCACCTTTTCGGCGGTCTTCCTGGTAATCTCCTGCTGTTAGGGTTTTCAGTCTTAGCGATTCTTGCCAGTCTTATATCTTCCGTGCGGTCCACATGATACCTCCAGAAGTGCCTTCTGTTTCTTCCTCACCTTACTATGTCTTCAACACCACAGACATACCTTATCGTCCCATTTTTTATCCGATTTCTAAGAGTTCTGCCTGCGATGGAGCATAGGGTTCTCATTTCTGCCACTCTGAGAAGGTTTTTTGTCCTGTTCTCTTTTCTGTTGCACTAAAAACCTATACGATGAAGTTTGTTTATTTATTTATTTATTTAACACTTTTATTGCAATACAATCTAGCGGGATTATTGCCAGGTGGCAATCTCTTCCAACCAACCAGACAAAAGTAAATGAAGCAAGTTACGTGGTCGCATAAATCATTCAAATGACTATCCATCCCCACGAAATCCATAAACATATACGCGAGAACATGCCCACGAATCCCACAAAGACGGACAATCACCCGAACATTATTTTTCATACAAAGTGAGATATCATCAATCAAAAGGAAAGGAAAGGATGGTGGAGAGGAAAGGAAAAGAAAAATCGGGAATGAAACACGTTATTTTACTGACTAGAAATTAAGAGTTTTTTCAGTCGCTTCTTAAAGCATGCCAAGGACGGAGCGAGTCTTATATTGGTTTGGAACTGATTCCAGAGTTTCACTGCATGACAGTAAAGGACGACGTAAAGAAAGAAGAGCGATGAACTGGAAAGGCCAATAAACAATCTCTGTTTGAGCGTAGCGCTAATCCATGATTGGAAAGATGCTGAAAATTTTCGGCGAAATAAGAGGGTGCGGCGGGACAGTTAAGGATATTATACAATAGAGACAGTATGTAAATTTGGCGTCTATTTCTAATATTCAACCAGTTCAATGCCTTCTGGTATGAAGTTATATGATCGTACTTTCGTAGGTTGAAAATAAATCTTAGACACACATTTTGAAGACGCTGTAATTTGTCCAGCTGTTCCTCTGTAACATCCAAGTAACATACGTCCGCATAGTCCAGAATCGGAAAGAGCAGAGACTGTTTATGCCTGCGTTTAAAAAAAATCGAACATATATAGATACATGGCATTATCATTGAAAATATATTATATATTTGAAGACCGACTTATGCCCAAGAACCGAATTCAAACAATATGGTCCAAGAACCTAATTATTCTAGACGAGGGACATTTGAGAACCGAGGTTCCACTATATTTGGTACTTCAACCGACTGTTTCCATCTCCTGTTTATCTTTGTCATTAATATCGCATCACATCTCCTGTACCTTGCATCCTCTTACAATATTATCACTTTCCTCGCAGCAATTCTTTTCAAATCAACATACACAGCATTCTTAAAGGGATTAGACAGTGACGTAACACGAAATTATTATTTATTTCATAATTAGAATTTTTAATATCGCATCACATCTCCTGTACCTTGCATCCTCTTACAATATTATCACTTTCCTCGCAGCAATTCTTTTCAAATCAACATACACAGCATTCTTAAAGGGATTAGACAGTGACGTAACACGAAATTATTATTTATTTCATAATTAGAATTTTTAATATCGCATCACATCTCCTGTACCTTGCATCTCTTACAATATTATCACTTTCCTCGCAGCAATTCTTTTCAAATCAACATACACAGCATTCTTAAAGGGATTAGACAGTGACGTAACACGAAATTATTATTTATTTCATAATTAGAATTTTTAATATCGCATCACATCTCCTGTACCTTGCATCCTCTTACAATATTATCACTTTCCTCGCAGCAATTCTTTTCAAATCAACATACACAGCATTCTTAAAGGGATTAGACAGTGACGTAACACGAAATTATTGTTTTTTTCATAATTAGAATTTTTAATATCGCATCACATCTCCTGTACCTTGCATCCTCTTACAATATTATCACTTTCCTCGTAGCCATTCTTTTCAAATCAACATACACAGCATTCTTAAAGGGATTAGACAGTGACGTAACACGAAATTATTATTTATTTCATAATTAGAATTTTTCTATAACTTATCTTCAATGTCGTTGGCATTGAGATTAGAGAACTTCTTTATCAGATGATCTCTTGAAAATTTTGAATTGCATTTCAATAGTTCTAACCATTTAAAACATTCCATTCTAACCATCTTATTTATAAATCAAACTAATTTATAATGAAGCAAACGAAATACTTCGGTTTATTTATTTTCTCAAAACAGGCTTAACCCAATTACTTTGAAAAATACAAGAAGTGTTAACATTAAAAATAAAGAAAAATTATGTGGAATAAAAAAACTACATAAAATAAAAAATAATGTATATGCATACATATATACACACAAACATACACATATATTCAAAGTCACTTAAGTACGTTGATGAGTGCTTTCTAATGCGCTCAATCTTAGAAGAAAATTTACTTTTGCTTTTAGTAATGTGATATGAAATATGTCAATATCCGAAGAAGTCCCGTTCAAAATAGTTAAGGCCCTTCCAACAGGCATAGCGGCTGGAAGACCCGTTCTTGCGTATGTTATTGAGAACAGTTCTAGTGTAACTGTAATTGGAACATTTAACGCTAATCTTCGTAGTAATAATGCTGGACAGCTCACAACTCCTCGAACGAGTTTGACAACGTATACCAGGAGACGCAGATCTCTTCTTACGCTCAAAGAGTTATACAAGAGCGTGCCCAGCAGAAACTGAGTAGAATAAAGCCATGGATAGACACCAAACTCACTCATATAGAGATATCGTTGATATTTTTTTTGTACTTTCTCCACCATGAGTGAGTTCTGCGCCCCCACCGGGCTCCAAATGCAAGCATTGCTTTCTAGTTTGTTTGTGCTTCATACGACCAAATTCTGTAAATATATTAATTAAAGATTTAAAGTTAGCATTCTTTATCCATAAACATGGTATTAATCCAAATTTTGATTGCGAGAGCTTTCTGTGATTGTGTTTCTGGTACATTTTGTCTATTTTCAATTCATCTATTTATCATTGATCACCAGCTGGATTCACACAAATTTGGGTGAACACACATTAAAAAAAGCCTTTCCGGCACTGGTTGCAAGAATCATATAGATTTTGTCTGCGCTTGAAGGTTAATGGTATTTCCTATTTTATAGTACCCTTCAAGTACTCTAACGATTTTTTTGACGGAGGGTAGTTTTAGTCTCCGGGTCAAGATCAAAGAATTTTTATCCGGAAGTTGCGATATGAGATCCTCCGCAATAGGTTGTATTTCTATCAAAATCTACATAAAAACGAATGAATTTTGTAATACATACATTTCATCATACTATCACCCTGTAAGGTTATGCAGAGAGAATAAAGTACTTGAGTTTTCTATCACGACAAACGTATTTCACTTCTTTTTAATCCATAAACCATCTCACCAACAACCTCAGTGGCATAGTTGGTAAGGCGCATGTCTCCAAACACGGAGATTGCGAGTTCATATCCCGCTGGATTTTTATAAAAGAAATTCCAGTCTTGTTTTCACTTAAGACCACTTTTAAATCTTTCTGGTTGGTTTGGAATAGATTAACACATGGCAATAAGCTCACCAGATTGTTTAGTATACAACGAAAGTGCGATAAAACTCCGACATTTTCTCTATTCGTTCTTTCTCAATATCGTACACTTGCTGCAACTATCCAACACATGACACCCTTGGCAACTGATCACCCTCCCTAGGATCAAAACATATTTTGCCCAAAGGCAATACGCCTATTTAGCTCCCATGACACAATGGGGTGCCGAATTCAATAAAGGTGAAGGGAGTAAAACAGTTTAGGCAGTCGATCGGAGCGTGGTTGTTATTGCGACAGGAGTTTGAGTGCTTGGGTTTGGGCTTGCAAGAGGTGTGACTTGTGGAAGAGATTTGTGCGAGCTCTTGAGTGTGGTGTTTTGTTTGTTTTATATTTATATTTTTCTATAAATGAATTTTATTTGCTTTATGATTGTGTGCGGTATATTGTGGGATGAATGTTTTGGTCTGTCTGGAGTGATGAAGTATGAGAAGTTTGATTTCGTGTGATGTATACATATGTAATTGTCACTGTTTGTCAGGTTGATGAGAATGTGCAACGGGGTTTTACATAATCCAAAATCGGAATATCGATTTATTTTTTAATGCTTTATATCCTCAGTGAGATACAGGCAAAAGCCTAGTTTACTGAGGGCACGACAAATGAAAGGGAACACAACCAGATACATTAAAATTGTGTGTCTGAATTAAATTACTTGTTGTTTTAATTGCAAATTATGTATATTTGTTGTCATGTATAAAATTTAAAAAAAATAAAAAAATAAAACTACATTTGTCTTCGTCATTCTTTACCACGTATTCAACTCATATTTGTACTGTATATTATGATAGTTTTGTTAGTATTTTTTTCATTCATTCATTCCACATGCCCAAATAATCTCCTAAGTGCTTCTCTCCATCATACTCAACACATCAGCTTTAAGTCTTCGATTTCGTAATGATGGGGAAAAGTCTGCTTATAAATTTATTTTCCACCTTTGACATAACATTTTTTTATCACTCACAACTTTTTCTTCTACAACATTATCACATAAGTAATGTAAAAATACTTTGAAGATGAAATAAACAGTTAGAATTTCTATCTAAATTGAAAAATAAGTTGCATTTCATCATGGTATGAAATATGGAGATGAAAGTGTAGTTTTTGAAACATGGCAATGTTTGCATTTGGCGGGAAAAAGCGAAATAACTCCCGCGCAAATATAATTCCATAGAAATGAGCTTAGACATCTATCCAGGCATACCCCGATTTACGGCACTTTGTTATGGAGTTTACTTTTATTACTAAATAGTTGCAGCCCGTGAAATTTATGAAAATTTATATTCATAAATATAGAATTTGTTTATATACCAGTATATCATGTATACATCGTCCCGTTTTACACCGGTTCAAAAATTGTTAGCTAGGTATTTAAATTTAGTTCAGTTATCACGGACCCACCGAGATTCAAATTTCGAATTACTTTCGGAGAGAATCCAAGTATTCGTCTCTCGCTCTCTTGTATTCAAAATTCAATTCTCGTTTTCTTTCTTTGGCGACAACCATCGTATGGGTTTTGGCCTATTTATACTATGATTTTCCTGTTGTATGGCACCGTTTAATACATCCAAATTCACGATTCGGACTTATTAAAGAGCGTGGTTGAAATACGTTATTGACTTTAGCCTCAGTAATCGAGCCATTGGGCTTAAAACTTTAGGAAGCACTTAAAGACAACCTTTTTTGAGAGTCGTTATCAAAATTCATGATGTTAACATATATGAACACTACACAAAACGCTACACTTGATCTAAAGTCGGATGAGTTACTATCACATATCGGATATCTACAGTTCTGAACATATACAGATACGGGTAATTTACAAATCTAATGGCCGCAACCACTACCTTCGGTAATAGTTGCGGCCATTAGATTTGGCCAGGAGACATCGGCCAAAATCGTCCCATGCCTCCCTCACCCCTCAGCCCCCAACCGTTGAAGCGTGTATATCGGTACCAGTTCGAACAGAATTTAGTCTTGTTTGTGCTCCCCTAAAGATGAGGTGAAAGTCTTGAAACCGGTAGGGTTATACCGTTACAAAAAGTGGAATAAACAGTGTTTGATAAAAATAAATTACAATGAAATTTGAAATTTTATGTTACATGGCAAGGAAATGTTCTAAGTTCTTAATATATAAATTTGTACATAGGTATAGCCTTCGACAAATGTTTGATTTATAGATTTCTTTATTAAAAAAATCAAATTTTCTGTCATTGTAAATAAATTGTAATGATTATTAAGTTATTTAAATGTTTCATTAATATTAAAATCAGTGAAATTCTTCTCAAAATGTATCAAAGAGCTGCCAGGTAAATGGAAATAAGTGTTTGCAAATAATGGAGAATGCATGATCAAAGGTCTTTCAAATTGAGCGGGCTTTTTTTAAATTCTTGAATAAAACACACAATTTGCTTTGATTTCAAAAAACTTTTTATTGGTCATTGAAGTATAATGTATGACGTTTAAACACAAAAAACAATATCCGTCAAATGTCGATCTCTTGCAGCTCTACAGATGTCGACTCTTTTGTCAAAATTACATTTCTCATAATTGCGATTCTAACTCACTAATAACGCGAATGATTTCGTCCTTCAGCTCAGGAATTGATCAGGGGTCATTCTTATACATCTGGTTTTTCACGTAACCCCAGAGAAAATAGTCCAACGGTTTCAGATCACATGATCTTGGTGGCCAATTAACATCACCATTTCCGGAGATTCAACAATTTGAACGCGTTTTTGTATTGTATACGACTCCATTTTTATAAATGTCATTCGTTACACTTCTCAAATGTCACAAGACCCAGGCAAGTTTGCGACGCCATCTGTGTTTTATCTAAGAATAAAAAAAACGCTCAATTTGAAAAGCCCTTTAGATTAAGGTATCACTGCTGTTTATTTATTTAAAATTGAAATTGACATACTAAAAGGGAAGTTTATTTATGATTCAACCAAATAGAACAACTGAAAACAACTTAAATATAACAGAACTGTTGAAAACAACTTAAACATTATATCGAGTCATTGAAAGTATTAATTTTAATACAAAAATAAAAAATTCGACTTTTATAGCCCGATGTAAAAACATCTTTCAAAACATAAAGGTGGGTTAACAACGTGAATTTACTTTTCTCAAAGCGGAATCGTAAAATTTAACAGATGTTTTGTTATTCCGCAGGTGTTTTGAATGTAAAAAAGCCATATTCAAAGGCATCAAATAATTATTAACGCCGGATTAAAGCACAACGCAGGAATTTAATACCACTTGGGCTTTGCCGGCATTTTGTAACAGATAATAAAAACAGGAGATGAATTTCGGAATATAATTCATATTTCTGGCAACATTTTTGTTTTGTGAATTTTTTGATGTGTGATTTATTATTATATTTTATGACACTTCTAATGAATACAATGCAATCACTAGCAACTTACCAAACATATATGGCAAACTGCCTTTTTTTGTCGTTTTTTTTGTTTCAAAGTTATTTGTATTAAAAAAATAGCCTTTTTGAAACGATCTAAGTTCATCCGAAGTGAAAAAAAAAACTTTTGCAGATGTTGTCGATATAGCACATTCCTGTTGATAGTATTTTATATAGTAATGCGACATTGTTATTGATAGTAATGAGACATATGGGTGAAAAATGAAAGATTGGAACGAGCTGAGGAACTTTGCTATTTGGGTAGTATTTTGCTATTTGGGTATTATTTTCCTATTTGGGTAGTATTTTCCTATTTGGGTAGTATTTTGTTATTTGGGTAGTATTTGCTATTTGGGTTGTATTTTCCTATTTGGGTAGTATTTTGTTATTTGGGTAGTATTTTGTTATTTGAGTAGTATTTTGCTATTTGGGTAGCATTTAGCTATTTGGGTAGCATTTAGCTATTTGGGTAGTATTTTGTTATTTGGGTAGTATTTTGTTATTTGGGTAGTATTTTGCTATTTGAGGAGTATTTTGTTATTTGGGTAGTATTTTGCTATTTGGGTAGTATTTTGTTATTTGGCTAGTATATTGGTATTTGGGTAGTATTTTGGTTAGCATCTCGTTCTACTAATGATGTGTTTTCTATATCTCAATATCTATCCATAAAATTCCCACAAAATTCTCAAAAAATCCAATATTTGTTCTATGTATGCGTTATTCCACTAAAAACAAATCTGATCTCTTTACTTCTATAAAATAAGTCTTCGACAATTACGTAAGTCTGTTTGGTGAAGTTTGGTAATATTTTATGGTATACATACATAACATATATTGAATTTAAATATACGAGTACATATAATTATTAAATAATTTTAAAACAATGACTGTAATTTATTATTACTACTGCTTTTTGTATCTTCATGTTAGTTTAAGATGAAGTTTTGTATTATTTGTCAATAATTTTAAGTACTTGCATAACTTGTCACATGTTCATTTGTATATAAAGACACTGTTGTGTCGTTAATTAAATAAATAAATAAAATTGGGTAGTATTTTGCTCTTTGTATAGTATTTTGCAATTTGGGTAGTATTTTACTATTTGGGTAGTATTTTACTATTTGGGTAGTATTTTACTATTTGGGCAGTACTTTGCTATTTGGGTAGTATTTTACTATTTGGGTAGTACTTTGCTATTTGGGTAGTATTTTACTATTTGGGTAGTACTTTGCTATTTGGGTAGTATTTTACTATTTGGGTAGTACTTTGCTATTTGGGTAGTATTTTACTATTTGGGTAGTATTTTGCTATTTGGGTAGTATTTTACTATTTGGATAGTACTTTCACAGAGGATGGAAGATTTAAGACATATATCAAATAGGGTGTAGCGATAGGAAACAAAGTCAATGATATACAAAAATATGCATACTTAGGTTTCCGGTTGATAGAAGAAGGGAAACATGTTTTTTTTAATGATTTTTGAAATGCATGTCTTCAACTTATTGTTATGTAATTAATGTATATTTTCTTGTCATGTAAACTAAATATATCAAATAAATAAGTTAAATTACATTAAATTCACATTATAATTACCAATTACCAGTGTTAATTAATTAACAGTTTAGTAATTTAAGAAGAAAGTGAAAATTCTATAATTATGTGAAAATGTATAGTTTTCATTGCATTGTATCGTATTACACTTTCGTTGTACGCAATACACGATGACCTCCGTGGCATACTTGGTAAGATGCTTGTCTCCCGATCCAAGTTACAGGTTTAATTCCCTTTGGAACCCATTAAAAAAAGGGATTCCAGTCCGGTTTTCATTAAAAACCTTCTTTAACGTATTTCTTGTTGGCTGGAAGATATTTCCATGTAGCAATGAGCCCGTTAGGCTTAACTGTATACAACGAAAGTGTAATATAATACAACATGACCGGATTATTACTACGTGACAATATCTGCCAATTTACCAGAAACATGTTTAACCTGTTCACCGCGTTAAAAATCAAATTCCACGAATCCTGTGCGCGGCACAATTTCAGCGTTTTTTAATTTCTAAGTTTAAACACATATTTTGTTTAGAACCACTGATATTTGATTACAACACCAAGTAAACATGACACTTAAGTAATTTTCTGATAATAAATAATAGTCATTACTCTTAAGGAGACTCATTAAATACAGGAGATAAACTTAACATTACGTAAAATAAACAAAGGAATGCTACGATCAAATCAATGCTTCATGACACTCACCCAATCAAATGCATATAGCACTAGTAATGTTTATTTACGTAAGCGAGACTTAGTAATGTTTATTTACGTAAGAGAGACTCATCGCAGGACTCGATCCGCGCGACAGGTCGTTAATGCTGGAAATATTGAGAAACCAAAAAAATTCGGCGCTCTGTTTATTCAACAATATCTCATAAACTAATATATTATTTGACAAGGTTTTCAGAGATGTCGCTAGAATAAAGATTATTTTAAATTTTAGTTCAATTTTTATTCCGGTTTTGTGTCATTTTTTTTAAGTATTTGTGATTTGAAACTTGGATTGTCGTCAGATCACAGGCGTTTGTGCTCCCCGCGGGGAACACGTTAAAATATCTTAAAACATAACCAGACGAAAACTCTTTTAAAAATAAATTGAGTTCCAACGAAGATTAATCGCGCTACCCATGGATTGGAAAGCAGACATTTTACCACCTAGGCCATGGAGGTCGAAACCTAATGGTGTTTTTAAGACTCTCGCATCTATGTGATAAGTAGCAAGTCAGAGCAAAGTGTTAAAACGAAACCACATCAGTTTGTCAGCAGAAAAGATAGTTAGGTCTCAATATCACGACTTTGGTCTCATGTAATCAACAAAAGGTATTTGACTGAATGTGAAAGTTGTCCGGAGTGGGGCGGGCAAGAGAGGCCCGCACCAATGTGTAAGAAGGGGGGCGGCGGCGTGTCGGCCTTCGACTGCCTCGACAGAGAACCGGTTACTGGCACAGTCATCTTGGCATAATATTGGACATGCGCCGAATATGCGGATATTTTTTTTTGTTCTATAACTTTACACTTTGAGACCTGGGCAAAAAAAATTAACACAAATAAATTAACTATAAAAGTTACTTTAAATCAATTTATTTTTTGGGCTTAGTATATTGTGAATCTTGCTTTAAGGAAACACTGTATCCTTCGTGGTCTTGTTGTTTAGACGCTTTATTCTATCCATAGGTTTCAGGTTCAATTCCAAATGATTTCGTCTGGTAACAAAGCAAAGCCGCCCCCTCTTATTCCGCCGAAAAATGTCATCGTCTTTCCAATCATGGATTAGCGCTACGCTCAGAGATTGTATATTGGCCTTACCAGTTCACCGCTCCTCTTTTTTTACGTCGTCCTTTACTGTCCATGCAGTGAAAATCTGGAATCAGTTACAAACCAATATAAGACTCGCTCCACCTTTGGCACGCTTTAAGAAGCGACTGAAAAACTCTTAATTTCTAGTCAGTAAAATAACGTGTTTCATTTCTGATTTTTCTTTTCCTTTCCTCTCTACCATCCCATCCTTTCCTTTTGATTGATGATATCTCACTTTATATAAAAAATAATGTTCGGGTGATTGCCCGTCTTTGTAGGGTTCGTTGGCATATGCTCACGTATGTGTTTATGGATTTCGTGGGTATGGATAGTCATTTGAATGTTTTATGCGACCATGTAACTTGCTTTATTTACTTTTGTCTGGTTGGTTAGAAGAGATCGCAGCCTGGCAATAAGCCCGCCAGATTGTATTTGCAATAAAAATGTTAAATAAATAAATAAATATCAATCAAGTCATTTGACCATTGAATTAAAATGAAATGAAAAATATTTTAAGAATCGAAAAAAAAAATGGGTTGCCTTATTACAAAGACACCCAGGTAGCGCGGTGTTACAAGTGGCGAGTAATTCATCAAGTGACTAGCGCTAGCGAGAGCAACAAGGCCAGTGGGCAGTCCACGGGTTCGCTTCTACTTGCTCCGTCTGAACTAGATTCGGACTGAAGCAGAATCGAGTACTGTGACCAACAGACATACTTATTTCCTAGTTACTGTTGGTACTTTTACTTTTGTTTGACTCGCTTGCATATTATTACATCTCATTTACTAGTAATATATAATAAATAACTTTGAAGATTTTAATATAAATAACCTAGTATAAACGAAACACTAAGGACAATACTTTGCCTCTTGAGTTGAGAAACCCTACCTACATCAACATGTTGAAGGTTTCGGTTCTGCAATGCAACTTGCATCTCGTTCTACTAATGAGGCCATGTGTTTTCTATATCTCAAGATCTAGCCATAAAATTATCGAAAAATCCAATTCTTTTTGTTCTATGTCAGCGTTGTTCCACTAAAAACAAATCTAAGTTCTTTACCACTATAAAACAAGTCTTCGACAATTACGTAAATCTACTTGGTAAAATTTGGTAATATTTTGTGGTATACTCGTACACACATATATTGAACTTAAATAAACATATTAATATTAAATAATTTGAAACAATGACTTTGTAATTTATTATTACTACTGCTTTTTGTATCTCGATGTTAGTTCAAGACAAAATTTTGTATTTTTTGTCAATAATTTTAAGTACTTGCATAACTTGTCATATGTTCATTTGTATATTATAAAATACACTGTTGTGTCGTTAATTAATTAAATAAATAAATTATCCAATTAAAGAATTTTTTATCGTCTTCTTGGTAGAATGGAAGTCATTGCCACATGCCAATAAACTCGCCAGGTTGTACTTATATGACATGTCATATGTTCATTTGTATATAAAAGACACTGTTGTGTCGTTAATTAAATAAATAATTAATCTCATATTTGGAATATTATGAAAGGACATGTTAAAATAAACAGAAAATGTGTAACAATCATATATCGGAAGATCTAAAATATTTTTTTTTATTGTTCATCTTTCCTAAAAAAATTCTATGATTTTCTAACAAAATACATTTTTCTGAACATAGGTTGACGTGGGGAAGTACCTTAACTAATGGCCGCAGTTACTACCTTTTTATACTTACACTCAACTAATATTTATACATATTTATTGTTAAGGTATTACCACTGTTGATGTTTAAAGACATTGTAATTTGTTTAGCCCTTCCAGCCCTGTGATGTGTAACTAGTACACATTGCTTCAAAAACTTTAATATCTCTATAAGTATGATAAATACTGGGTTCAGATTTTAGGTATTCCTCCGTAATACATTTACGCATTGAATGAAAAATTAATATTAATAATAATTAGCACTTATCGGCCACATCAGAGATATTTTGTGAAAATCCGGAATAAATTCACCAATACAATCAAACTTGTGCCAGTGTGTGACGTAGGTATATTCATTCTAAAAAACTGCTATAGGTGAGGAAGCGACGCTATTCACGTCTCACTCTCACTCTACTTTAGTATATGCAAGAAATAGAATCTTAGTTTGCGGTAGTTTCTTCCTTCGAGGTATAACATACGTAGTTTTAGTCCGTCTCAGTCTCAGTAGCTCTAGGGCATTCATCTGAGGTGGTCTCTTCACCCGTTTTGTGAACGTCGGTCGATATTTTTTTCATGTTTTCAGCAATTAAATTTCAATTATTATCACTTTTGACTTCAAATTTAATTAATTTAAGCGATTGGCTATGAATATTATTTTTCTTCCAATTTTAAATCGCTCATTTTTACACGTGTATTGATGTGTATAGAATACACATCACCGGAACGGGCTAATGTTTTTAGCAGAGAAAAGGAAAGGTTAATCAAACGAAGTGGTGTTGGCAGGAGGCAAATCTCCTGGCTCTGCAATATACGTGATTGGACTGGCATAATAGGCGTTGGAGATCTTTTTCGGGCTGCCGGGTACAAAGATATCTACTCTCAAGTGATATTCAACGTTGGGGGGACCTGACATGACACTGACAAGAAGAAAAACCAAACACTCTTTATTCCACTTTATATAACGATATAACCCTACCGGTAAATGATATATATTTATTATGGGTTTAATCTGTGAATAATGGCGGGTTCGAATCCCGAGTTGAAATGCTCTTGAGGAGAGTTTGTTCCCTAAATGGTGATATATAAATCGTCTTTTAATTATTATAAAGTCATAGATATTGTAGAAGTTGTATCAAAAGGCGTATGGATGTAGAAAAGGCGAAGAATATGCTTCGAGATATATGTGTCTAGCGCTCTGTTCTCTCTGCCTACTCCGATGGAGAAATTAGGTGGTTGTATGAATCTATCAATATTATTACGACCAAATAAATAAAATAAGGAATAATAAGAAATCTGAGAAGCAAAAGACTTTGTGCGATGTATGAGTGTGGACGAGGCAAATGCTATGTGTGTTGAAAAATAGTGTGGAGATCTATTTTCTCTACCTAGCGTAAAAGAGTAATGGCATGATATTATGTTTGCACGAGTATATAAAAAAAAAAACAAATAATTTTTACGTGTTCCTGAATATAAAAACATGAAGAAAAAATGTTATTTTTAAAGAAATATACCCCAAATTATTTTCAGTAACATAAAAATCCAAACAGTTTCACAGCCATTCAACCTCTCATTGATATTCTGACATAAAAATTCAGAATATCGGTGTTTAGGGGTAGATTTTTGCATAACAATCGCAGCTGAGTGAGGCGGGGCAATCAGGCTGTATTGCTATTCTGCAGGGGCTTTCTTCAGGCATTCTGTTCCACATTCAAGCACTTTTCCATCCAACAAAGCCACCCTTTTCCCTCGAGTGCTGCATTTTCCCCTACATTTACCCCGAGAATAGGGCGATTTCCAAAAGGAATATGTATATTTTACGAGGACTTTATATGTCTGCAAACTATCGCGCGAAAAAATATTTGAGTCTTGAATATTTTTCCAAAAGAAAAGTTTGATTTTTTTTACGAGGAAAGGTTTTTGAGTTGGACAATGAGTTATATATAAAGAGGTCAGCTTAAGGAGGCAATAGAGGGGTTCAAGGGAGAAAAGCATTCGTATACTTACCTTTCAACATATCTACATTTGTTCGTCTTTTCGATTAAAGTATTGGATCAGATATTGCTGCAATCATTTTTTGGAGATAGAGCACCTTAGCTTAGCTGTGTCTCCACATTTAAGGAGGCCTTCCTCTCGTGTACTGCAATGTATGGGATTCTGTCTTTGCCCATCTTATCCACATGGTCACTTCAGTGCCGTCTTTTCTTTCTGCTCCATCTGACTATATCCTGTGTGCTGCAGGTCTGTCGAGTGTGAGAGGTTCAGACCTTATTTCTGAAAGATTTTACGTAATGTTCAATATTATTAATCGTTAAGGTATTAACATTGTGGAGGTTCAAATACACTAATTTGTTTTATCAAACACTGTTAATTCCACTTTTTGTAATGGTATAACCCTACCGGTTTCAAAGCTTTCAACTCATCATCAAGGGAGCACAAACATGTCTTGTTTGTGCTCCCCTGATGAGGTGCAAGCCTTGAAACCGATAGGGTTATACCGTTACAAAAAGTGGAATAAACAGTGTTTGATAAAACAAATGACAAAATCGTAATATTCTCTTATGGGATATTCGAAGAAGGCGAATTGATGATCTACTCGTATATATATTGAAAAGGGTGGCCGGTGGAAAATATTTTTTTCCTTCTTCTTCTTAAACTTTCTGTAGACTCTCAAGAGTCTGTTACTGCAGGATTGTCCTGTGATGCTGAGCTCCAGCTATCTCTCCGTCGTTTCGGGGGTCTCCCTGGTGGACGCCGTCCATCCGGCACCCCATGCAGAGCTATGTATGGAATTCTTGTGGAATTCATTCTCTGTACATGTTGGTACTAGTATCGTCGACGCTGTCGTCCCCATCTGACCACATCTTGGACCTCACAGACCTCTCGGATTGTGGTGTGCCTTAGACGATCACGCCAAGTCTTCCCAGCAATATTTTTTTCAACCTCATTAATCTATCAATCAAGAATTTTTATTTGATTATTACACTTCTATTATATTTGTGTAATATTTAATAATTTAATGATTATTTTTGTTTAACGTTCATTTTTGGCAAAAGGTTTTTCAGTTGTTTATTGGAGTCGGAAAGTCTTTCAGTTGTTCATTGGAGTCAAAAAGTTTTTTAGTTGTTCATTGAAGTCAAAAGGTTTTTCACTTGTTCATTGGATTCAAAAGCTTTGTCAGAGGAATTATCATTTGAATTGTTTTTGCGACCATTTAACTGGCCTTATTTACTTATGTCTAGTTGGTTGAAAAAGATTCCCACCTAGCAATAGGCCAGCCATATTGTTTTTGCAATGGAGTGTTAAATAAATAAATTAAATTAATATTTCATGGTAAGTACACCGTTGAAAGTATTTATTTTTCCATCATGCATTTATATAGCTTCATATATCTTACTTTATATTTATACAAATTCCTAATATAACAAAAATAATTATTCAAATAAAGCATTTTAAAAATTTCTGATTTAATAATATTAAATTTGTAACATCTCCCGAAATAGAATTTAACTCTTTGTCTCCCTGACAAACTGAAAATATGTTAATATCGTCTGACAAAATATCGGAATCCATACCCCGGAGTCTTAATCAAATTCAATGCTCCAGACGTCAGGTACGAGTATCTGACCGGTATCTTCTGGGTTTTGATTAAATATTTGGGTCTTCCAGAGTCCTGGCTGAATTCCGTCGTCAAAAGCCGCAGAATGGGGATACGTACGATATTTTGAAATGTAAAACTGGATTACGGGAACTGCCGTACATTCCAAATGAAATACCATGTGTAAATTTCAAATTCCTATCAAATAATCAGTTAATTTCACTTTTACTATACGAATGTGTCTAAAAAACTTTCAACTCATTTTACACAGTTTAAGAATAAGTATCAACAGATACTTGGTTTCGTAAAAAATGAAATGTTTCGAAGTTTCATACATAATTTAATGGTAAGAAGTTTTGTTAAGAATGAAATGGTTAGAAGGGTCGTACAGAATGAAAAAGTTAGAAGGTTCATGCGGAATGAAATGGTTGGAAGGATCGTACTGAATGAAATCGTTGAAAAGGTCGGACGAAAGAATTTTTTTATTTATTTACTTATTTATTACACATGACAAGAAATATACATAATTTACGAAAAAACAACAGGTAATTTAATTTGGACATACAATTTTAATGGATCTGGGTTTGTTGACTTTCATTTGTCGTGTCCCCAGTAAACTAGGCTTAAGACTATATCTCACTAAGGATATTTAGCATAAAAATATAAATCGATACTTCTTTCCGATTTTCTATTACACAAAAACAAAACTCCGTTGCAGATTCTCATCAACTTGACAAACAGTGACACTCAATTACAACTGGAAACATCACGCGAAATCAAACTCCTCACACATCATCACACCAAAAAGACCAAAAACGTTCATCCCATAATATACCTCACACAATCATAAAAATAAAAACAAAAATATACAGAAATACAAATATAAAACAACAAAAAGAAACCGACACTCAAGAGCTCACACAAATCTTTTCCACACGTCATTCAACCTGAAAGCCCAAGTACTCAAACTCCTGTCGCAATAACAACCACGCTCCGATCGACTGTCTAAACGTTTGAAATGATTGGAAGTCGCAATAACAACCACGCTCCGATCGACTGTCTAAACGTTTGAAATGATTGTAAGGTTTGTACAGAATGGAATAGTAAAAAAGTTCATACGAAATAAAATGGTTGAAAGATGGAAGGGACATAAGGATTGAAATGACTTGAAAGTTCTTACGAAAAGAAACACTTTGAAGGTTCATACGAAATGAAATTATTCGAATGTTCTGTAGGATACCTACCTAGTAAATAAATAATTGTCAAAATAATAAGTGAATTGTTAAAACACAAATAAATTAAATTAATTATTGTTAATAATAAACATACAGGGTCATTGACCGATGAAGTATTCATAGATTGCTACACGTCAAGAACGGCGACAATGTTTACTATTTTTGTAGTACCCGCGATTTGTCTAGCCATCTCCAAATACAAATAAATAAGCTACCGCCAATTCACGTGCCAGAGTGAGACGGAGCATGTAGCGCGAACTGGTTCACTCATTTGTATAAAATACCTGCGCTCCGAGAAATAAATATACTTTTATTGTCATTCAGTCAACTGTCAAGACTTGTTATTTATTTACCTGCTGTCCACTTATCGATTTATATCCGCATTCCTGAGTCTATATTTATTGACTACAAATCAAGATCATCATGAGTTATCAAAATAAGCAATCCGCTATATTGATGACTCTGTGCGAGAAGTAACGCAGAATCAACTAAACGAAGATAACGATGTCGATATCAAAATCATCAGCACGTCCTAATAGGACACACGCTACATTGATAACGACCATCGTTACAGTTCGTACGAAATTAAATAGTTTATCGAATGTTACATATCGATCGAAAAATAATTTTAGTCACTTTAAGATTATCCTAAAATATTTTCATAAACGCTTTAAACTTGATCTCTCTTTATAAACAGCATCTATCTTCAACATATTTAAATCTTTCTCTCAATAAGCTACTCACTCAATCCATAAAGGGTGAGGCTCTACAACCTAGAACGTTTATCCCGGTTCCGTCACTATTTCTCCCTAGGACGTTTATCTTCCACTTCTAACACCATTTCTTGCGCGAAATCAACAATAAGTCTCCTCCCCTCGAATACAATGAACACCATAGACAATGCCCTTTTGATAGATTTCTTTTGTTGCATTGTACTCTATGACTTTCCGCTCTATATTTTATGGTACAATAAAACACGTCATATAAACTAACCAACGCGAGTCTAAATGGCTTAAGCAATTTCATTTGAAATAATTACTATTATAAAATTTAATCAATTAGTGTCCTTAAAATATCACAATAATAAATACAAAACAAAAGATATCATCAATATCTTCCACAATATACCAATTATTCAGGATGCATATTTTTTTCAATATATTAACTCTTCCTTCCCTGTGATGTGTAACTAGTACACATTGCTTCTAAAAACTTTAATATCTCTATTAATATAATAAATACTGGGTTCAGATTTTAGGTATTCCTCCGTAATACATTTACGCATTGAATGAAAAAAATAATATTAATAATAATTAGTACTTATCGGCTACATCACAGATATTTTGTGAAAATCGGGAATAAATTCACCGATACAATCAAACGTGTGCCAGTGTGTGACGTAGGTATATTAATTCTAAAAACCGCTATGGGCGAGGAAGCGACGCTATTCACGTCTCACTCTCACTCTACTTCTGTATATGGAAGCGCAAGAAATAGAATCTCAGTTCGCAATTGTATTTTTTCCTTCGAGGTATAACATACACAGTGTTAGTCTGTCTCAGGTCTCAGTTGCTCTCAGACATCCATTTGAGGTGATCTCTGCAACCGTTCTGTGAACGTCGGTCGATGTTTTTTCATGTTTTCTGCAATTAAATTTCAATTATTATTACTTTTGACTTCAAATTTAATTAATTTAAGCGATTGGCTACGAATATTCTTATTTTTCCGATTTTAAATCGCTCATTTTTACATGTGTATTGAATACACAGCACCGGAACGCGCGATTTTTTTAGCACGGTAAGGGAAAGGTTAAACATGATAAAATCAATGAACAGAACGGAGAAATATGTCTGACGAACAGGAAAGTTAGGCGCTTTTTCTGTCTGCTTACCTCAGTAGGGAAATATTGTGATGGTATGTATTTATCAACCTGTCCCAATTTCTTTGAGTTGACATGCTTGCACTTTCAACAACGTTACAATCTAATATTGTTATGATGTTGAAATTGTGGTATATTGTGTCATGAACGTTTTGGTATGTCTGGAGTGATGAAGTGTGAGGATTTTGATTTCGCGTGATGTGTACACATGTAATTGAGTGTCACTGTTTGTCAGGTTGATGAGAAAGTACAAATGGGTTTTATATAATAAAAAATCGAAAAGAAGTATCGATTTATTTTTTCATGGTATGATATATGTTCTCAGTGAGATACAGTCAAAAGCCTAGTTTACTGGAGACACGACAAATGAAAGACAACAAACCCAGATCAATTAAAATTGTGTGTCCAAATTAAATTACCTGTTGTTTTTTTGCAAATGTTATATATTTCATGGCATGTGTAAAATATAAAATATTAAAATAATATTTTTATAATCATAACAATCAACAAAATTATACACCTCAGAGTAATTTATACAATACAGTACACAATATTTTCTATTTATTTAAGCTTCATAATAAATACAAAATTTTCAAAAGCTTTCCCGTCTTGGCCTTTCCTTAAAAAATATTATTTTTTACCTTTCAAATTTCCTCACAAAAGAACATACATATATAAATAAAAAAAGTGTACGAAAAACATGTTTTGTATAGATAGAAAATCATATGAACAGCTTTGTGAAAATCACAATTTTATGAAAAGAAAAGAAGAAAAAACATAATTTATCTCGGTTTTGTGTGTATTTTTTTCTTATCGGGCAACAGTAAAAAGTAATTTTCTTGTCAAATTAAAATCTGCGTGCCTTGAATACCCCATGATTAAAGAAAAGAGTATTGGGGATGTTTTGTAAGGGCGAAATGTTATTATTTATCTCAGAATGAAATAGGACGTTTTTTTTATGGAACTTCAATTATACTTTTTTTTCACTTATTGGGAAGAAAAATTGGAAAAATCACGAGGATAAAAGAAGATTTTATTTATTTAATTTTTATTTATTAAAATAACACTCAACAGAATATTTATCAAGTTTTTACACAAAATATATAATTTATAAATAAAACGAAGAATTGCGCAGATAAAAAATGTATTTTTATTAGACTTTCAATGTGTACTATAAAAATTGGCGGGGTTATTGCCACGTGGCATTTGCTTACAACCAACCAGAAACATGTTGAAAAGGTCTTAAATAAAACACAGAATGGAAGGTTCCAATGGAAATCGATACAACTACAAATACAATAAAAAGATATTGCATTTTTTGACATTGTAACGTGTTTATTTTGCCCCATTGTAAAAATTTGACATTGTAACGTGTTTATTTTGCCCCATTGTAAAAATTTTACATTGTAACGTGTTTATTTTGCCCCATTGTAAAAATTATATCATTATTGCATAATATTTAATAAATTACGGACTTTTTTTTTGTGTAACGTACGTCTTTTCCAGTAAATTTTCAATTTGTCTCCCTTTAAGTGTTAGGCCTCGGCCACACAGGTAGGAGTCTCGCTTGGTGCTTAGAGTTACACTGCTATCTAGGTGACATATCCTAGCGAACCAACGCACTGCATACTATCGCAACGGCCACATTGGACGCTTCACGCCACGCTATATGACGATTAGTCACCTAGTGAGTCTCCTAGCGAACAGACGTGTTGGTTAATTTTATTATGTCACCAAGTGATTTTACAAGATGGAGGAAGTTTTAATAACAGCTGTGTATAAAAGGGAGCAAATTATACAAAAATGGTAAATTGTAATTAAATTGGTTGGTTTTGAGAGTGGCATCGTTTGTCGACTCAACTGCTCCCAAATGTCAAATAAATTTGTGCGAAGCACTTTGGCGTGGCCAAGCATGAAGTAACTTAGTATATTAGTCACGTAGCACCTAGCGAAGCACTTTGGTTTGGCCTTAGCCTTACTGATATGGGGGACGTATGCAGTTTTAGGAAGCACTTGAAAATAACTATTTATTTATTTATTTATTTAACACTTTTATTGCAATACAATCTGGCGGGCTTATTGCCAGGCGGCAATCTCTTCCAACCAACCAGACAAAAGTAAATGAAGCAAGTTACGTGGTCGCATAAATCATTCAAATGACTATCCATCCCCACGAAATCCATAAACATATACGTGAGAACATGCCCACAAACCCCACAAAGACGGACAATCACCCGAACACTATTTTTCATATAAAGTGAGATATCATCAATCAAAAGGAAAGGAAAGGATGGTGGAGAGGAAAGGAAAAGAAAAATCAGGAATGAAACACGTTATTTTACTGACTAGAAATTAAGAGTTTTTTCAGTCGCTTCTTAAAGCATGCCAAGGACGGAGCGAGTCTTATATTGGTTTGTAACTGATTCCAGAGTCTCACTGCATGGACAGTAAAGGTCTTAACAAAATTTAAGATTATATATGAACACTACACATACATACACTTATACAGTGAAGTGCATGGCCGCACGGTAACGCACTAGACTTCCATGTGGAAGGTCGTCGGTTCGAACCCCGACTATGATATTTCCTTCGAATGACGCAGACATTTTTGTTCGACTAGTATTCGTGGGTATAAAGATACTTATGACTTCGGTCATATTTATAATTTAAAAAAAGGAAGGGAAAACATTCCGGTGTACTTCGATCGTCTCACCTCAGGTGTACCATTGGACCCAGTAAAGAGATGTGACCGGTGCGTTTTCTGGTGTGCAACAGTTTACTCTCTTAAAAAAAGTAAAAAAAAAACTTCACGGCACAATTTCCAAGCAATGACGATGACATACAATACACTACACCTAAAGCCGAATGTGTTCCTATCACGTATTGGAAGATCTACAAAGGTTTATTTGTAGGTCGGATTCCCTTGGTATGTTATCGGATTCCGTTTTTCTTAACAAATATATTTTTCTTTATAAATGCTAATGCAAGGATCTTCCTAATCAAACAGACACAGTTATCGCTTTTCTATCTTATAATTAATTTTATTTTTGTTTGTAACACCTTTCACCTTTCCGTTCTGTGCTGTGTATTCAATACACATGTAAAAATGAACATTTTAAAATAGGAAAAATAAGAATAATAATAGCCAATCGCTTAAATTAATTAAATTTGAAGTTAAAAGTGATAATAATTCAAATTTAATTGATGAAAACATGAAAAAAATATCGGCAGACGTTCACAAAATGGGCAAAGAGACCACCTTAAATGGATGCTTATGAGCTACTGAAGCGAGATAGCTGAGATTCTATTCTTGCGTTCCCGTATACCGAAGTAGAGTGAGAGTGAGACGTGAAAAGCGTCGCTTCTCACCCATAGTGGTTTTTTAGAATGAATATACCTACGTCACACACTGGCACACGTTTGATTGTATTGGTGAATGTATTCCCAATTTTCACAAAATATCTCTGATGTGGCCGATAAGTGCTAATTATAATTAATATTATTTTTTCATTCAATGCGTAAATGTATTACGGAGGAATACCTAAAATCTGAACCCAGTATTTATTATATTTATAGAGAAATTAAAGTTTTTAGAAGCAATGTGTACTAGTTACACATCACAGGTAAGGAAGGGTTAAGGAAAGTCCGCCTTCTAAACGGCGCTGTATAAATTTTTCTTATATTATTATTTTTACTACTTCATCCATATTCTGTCATATATTCAACGTTGTAAAACGCACTCAATTTATCTTACTTTCATCACATTTTTGCCACGACCCAATCTCACTTTCATTATAAAATGTTGGGACTGAGACTCCATTATAAATATGTTAGACTGGTTTGCTTCTCTTAAAATATTTTGTTCGGTCAACACATCGTACAACCCACCATTCACTCTATTGCCAGGTGTTACTCTTTAGTTTGACCACCCGATTGGACCGATGTGACTATACTTCCAAGATATAACAATTTTTCAGCTTGCCCTAATGCAAGAGTTCCCAAAGTGGTCGATATCGATCCCCTGGGGTCGATTTGATTTTTCTATGGGTCGATAATTTCAATAAAAAAAATTGAGGGTCGACGACAGCAAAATAGACCCCCTTACTACTAGTATTTGTTTGTTACTTCAAAATATCTATGATTCCAATAGGTAACTAATTAAGAAGTAAAAAACACTTTTTTGATACAAACACATTGCATACCAAACTTGTGAACGAAAAAGTAAAATGTGTTATTAAAAGAGTCACCCATAAAAATGCATGCAAATACTCGCACATGTAGCTGAAACATGTCTGTGCATTCCCTTATCGAAAGTATCAAAGCAAGTGCGGACATGAAAAACCGTTGCATGTTATCTATAGTTCGGAAATTCTAGGATGAGTCCTGTGACAGCTCACAAATTTGCCCCAATACAACCTTGTAACGATGTTCAGTAACTTTAATTATTTTATAAACTTTAATATAATATAAGCCTCAATTCTAATAAATAGCAAGTTATTTAGGTAAATACATTACATTAGGTTGTATTGGGGCCAATTTGTGAGCTGTCACAGGACTCATCCTAGAATTTCCGAACTATAGTGAAATATTTAATATCGAGTACTGTACAAACTTATTAAGTTGAGTAAGTAAAGTAAATAACTAGAGGGTCGACGGTTTTTTTAAAGGGGTCTGCGGCCATGTTCCTCCTATTTTTTTCATTGTTTGTGCAGACCATCAACTTATGTGTGCAAGAAAAAAAGAGGAAAGTGCACAAATATGCATATTAATGCATAGATAAAACTATGTAGTCAACATAATGTATCACGAAATCATAAATTACATTTTTTTATGTAGGTTATATGTAAAAAAATATTTTTTCTTATCCGATAATGTTCCTTCCTGTTGGAATCCATGAGATTCTTTCCTTACGTGTTTCCATGTTCCGCACACACCTCAAAGAAAGGATACTGAGAACCCATCATAAAATATATATTGTAATTTATTTTTATCAAACACTGTTTATTCCACTTTTTTGTGACGGTATAACCCTACCGGTTTCAAGGTTTTCATCTCATCTTCAGGGAAACCCAAACAAGACTAAATGCTGCTCGAACTGGTACCGATATACACGCTTCAACGGTTGGGGGCTGAGGGGTGAGGGAGGCATGGGACAATTTCGGCCAAGAGCGGAGAGGTTTTTGAGAAATAACTGTTCAACAGATGTTCAGATCGGTGTACTGACTTAGAAATTTCTAGGGCCTCTAATCTGTCCAATTTATTTCCGTTACTACTGATATGTAAGAATTTGGCAGCATCGATAGAAGTAGTATGGTTTTCACGGTGGCAATGATTAGCCATTTCAGAATAAATTAGAGGATTTGTTAAGGCGGATTTGTGTTCACGAAATCTCTTTTCAAAAGATCTTCCTGTCTTTCCTATATAGAAATTATCACAGTCAGCACATACAAGTTTATACACACTACTGTTGCTAAGTATTCCATTTTTGCCTTTCCCGTTAAATAAGAGTTTTCGGAGATTAAAATTAGTGTAAAAAGCTGGCATTTAGTCTTGTTCTGAAGATGTGGTGAAAGCCTTGAAACCGGTAGGGTTATATCGTTACAAAAAAGTGAA
The DNA here is from genome assembly GCA_949825065.1 of Odontocerum albicorne. Taxonomy (NCBI): domain Eukaryota; kingdom Metazoa; phylum Arthropoda; class Insecta; order Trichoptera; family Odontoceridae; genus Odontocerum; species Odontocerum albicorne. The sequence continues at coordinate 25,633,303 of OX463861.1, forward strand.
TAAACAGTGTTTGATAAAAATAAATTACAATGTCTTTAAACCTCCACAACGTTAATGCCTTAACTATAAACAACATAAAATATATAATTGCGTAAAACAAAATATGGTTACAAGTTCCGTTATTTGAGATGTGTGCGGAAGATGGAAACATGTGTACAGTACCCGGCGTTAAGTAATACACATAGGACTTAAGAAAGAGACTGTCGGCCATAATCGGCTTTCTAGAGCGTCGTATCTGTCACACGATGCGTTAACAGTCTCGCGACGGAACACGTGTATAAATGACAGAGACGACGCTCTACAAAGCCGAAGTTAGCCGACAGTCTCTTTCTTAAGCCCGATATGTATTACTTACCGCCGGGTACTGTACGGACAATTTTTAACAGATGTGCGGCTGCACACGTGCACACCTTAGAGAGAACATCGGTCTGCGGCCGAAAAAAGTTTGCACACTCTTGTTCTAATGTTTCGTTTAAAACCCCTACAGCGTAAACAATTTTATAACAATATATTTCAAGTAACCAGCGTTGTTCCTCTCAAAATACTTCAACCAGTAAACAAATTAAATCGATATAAATTCAGAAATATGAAATAAATTGTATTATTTAAGTAAATCTCAATCAAAAGAAAAAGAAAACGATTTGATACAATAGCATTGTTCCACATTGAAGGTATCGCATTTCTCATTCGTATCCGCTAAGGCAGAATACCATTGTTTTATTTTTCGTTTCATCTCTGTCGTATTCTTTTTAATGTTTCAATGTCAATATCTTCATCAGATATCATTTTCCATCATTAACCTATATTTTCCTTTGTTACAGATACAACCAGATGAACTGAGCCAAAAAAAAAGAGAAAGGAAAAGACGACACGACGACATTATGAAAATTACTTAAATCTAATCTAATGAAAAAATTCCAAATAATATATGAAATATGACGCCACCTGTTGACAGAGTTTAGCGATGCAACGTGTCTGGTCATACAAACATGTCATTTTTTGGTCTAAATCTATTGAGATAATGTCAGAGACTTGAAATTACTGTGCCAAATTTTTAGATTTTATCGCGAAAATATATCTTATGATCGTGTTGCCAAATTGTGATTGTTATATAATTTAAAGTGAGTGTATTTGTGTGAGAAAATAGTGGCAACGATGCTTCTGAGAAAACTGCGAAACGGATCCAAAATGGAGGGAACGTTTCATCATATGAAGTTCGCTTTTGTGCTGATAGGCGTCGCCCTGCAAGTCGGACCTTCATTATCTCAAGGTAATTGTTTTATTTATGTATTTTGTAGAGAAATTATCATTTTACAGTGAATGTTAACTATTACAGGTAAATGTATGTCTTCACTACAGTAATCAGTAAATATGGAAGACAGGAGAGAAGATTTTTGAGCTCGATTTAATTTTCATCGAATTAATTGATTGATAACAAAGCTTTTATCGTTACTGCTCCTATGATGCGGAATGGTCTGTATGTTAGTGTTAGATATATATATGTGATGTGTACAGCTTTAGGAATTGCAGTAATTGAAAATAACCCTTTTTGGAAGGTCTTATCAAAATTTATGATTGTTTATGAACTTCTTTCTAGTGTCATGTCAGATCCCCCCAACGTTGATTATCACCTACAAATAGGCATCTTTGTCGCCGGTAGTCCGAAAAAGATCCCCAACGCTCCTTATACCAGTCCAATCACGTATATTGCGGAGCCAGGAGATTTGCCTCCTGCCAACACCTTTTCGACCCTCTATTTTGCCTTGGATGATCAGGTGCAGTAATTTGTACTTTTCTCCTCTAAGTACATGACTCAAATAGGACACCTTTCGGATTTTAATATTTGTCAGCTACTTTCTATAAACTTTGGCTCTTTGAAGAACCCTTGTGTTGCTGACCATATCCGTCCAGGGTATCCGTAGCATGCTCCGGTGAAGCCACATTTCGAATGCTTCCAGTCGGTTCATACTACCAGCTTTGAGGGTGTTTATGAACACTATACTATATACATTAAGCCGAATGAATGTGTCACTATCACGTATTGAACGATCTACTATAGTTTCTTTGTGTTTTGTCTTTTCAAAGTAAGTTTTTATGATAATTTTACAAAATATATTTTTCTGAATAAATTCAGATACGGGGAAGTACCTTATCTAAAGGTCGCAGCCACTACTTTCCTATCCTTGACTCAACACATATAACATATGTATATTTTTTGTAAAACGTTTAATCTTTCGATAATATTAGGCTCGAATTCCAAGTCAGAGCGCTATAAAAATTGTTATTTTATTATTATTAAATCGTTTGTTTGAAAATAATAAATTCATATTCATTAGTCATTGTATACGCTCTCTCTCGTGTGCTTACCTTAACTAACTAAGGTTGGAGAAAACTACAACGATTAAATATATTTTAATAAATGTTTCCATTTATTGTAGCACGTTAGAGTTACGGCATTTCGACATGCATACTGCATTTCGACATGCATTGATTTAAACTTCCAAGTCTTGCATTTCAGAGTGCAAGAACCGCAGATTCGCATTAATATTCTATTCAAGAAAGTTTACTAACGACGACAGTGAATTTACACTTTAACTAGTTAATGTGAAAAAGTATCACAGTAGTAAACATTCATTGAAAACTTTAGTGAAGGTCTATATTCACTAGTAAAAGTTTAAGTTAACTGATCACCCGTTTCCACTGTAATATATTTTTCCCCATTAAAACCACGGTTTACCTATAATAATAATTAATAAGACGGAAGTGTAAATCTTGTTCCACTAGCAAATGAATCAAGTAGTGGTTAGCTATTTAGAATGAGTATAAAATAAGCTGATTTGTGGTCTGGGTGATGAGACAATAGATAATGTATTTTTCGACTGTCTTTGACGTGACATATTGAATTTACGAAATTTCACATTTTATCATGTCCAGTAAATGTTATGTGTTTTCTTTATACAAAGAACTTCGACATTTACAGGTCAATTATCAAATGAGTGAATTTCGTAACATTTTTCAATCTGGTAAGTGAATTGATGATATCGATTTAAGATAGAACTCTATTTTGATTGGGACAATCAAAATCAAACGCCTTGATAGTTCAATATCCTTTATTTATTGACACTTTTAGGTTATAACTACAATATTCTTTCAAAAAAGAGAAGAATAAAACATGCCGAGATGCTCCAAGCATCTCACTTCAAATATGCATCCGACTAAGTACAGCGGTATGACCGGTGAGTTTGCTGGTGTGCAACGGTTCACTCACTTAAAAAGAAGAATAGAGAGACGAACATTCTACGATACAGCTTCACTTTCTAACTAAATGGACGTTGGAATTGCGACAGGATCTTCAACTCAGAAGCCCAGTAGATACGGCGACGATGAACTGTATTTGCCAGTTATGTGTCTCCAATCAATAGTCTTAGTGCTCCATCAATCGTGAGACCATCGCACAACGTGACTCACCCAAATAATCAAGGGACTTAGTGTTCCGCATATCGTGAGACCATCGAACAACATGACCCACCCAAATAATCAAGGGTCTTAGTACTCTGTATATCGTGAGAACATAAAAAAACGCAACCCACCTAATGTAGCAAGGGTCTTAATGTTCTATTTATCGTGAGACCATCGAACAACAATGACACATCCAATAAATCAAGGGTTTTAGTGCTCCATCTATCGTGAGACCATTTTACAACGTGACTCACCCAAATAATCAAGGGTCTTAGTGCTCTATCTATCGTGAGCACTAAGACCCTCGATTATTTGGGTGAGACAACGACACTTACTCAATTAATCAAGAGTCTTAGTGTTCCATCTATAGTGAAATCATCGAACAACGTGACTTACTCAATTAATCAAGGGTCTTAGTGCTCCATCTATCGTGAAACCATCAAACAACGTGACCCACCCAATTAATCAAGGGTCTTCGTGATCCATCTATCGTGAGATCATCAAACAACGTGACTTACTCAATTAATCAAGGGTTTTAGTGCTCCATCTATCGTTAGACCATCGAACAACGTGATTTACTCAATTAATCAAGGGTTTTAGTGCTCCATCTATCGTAAGATCATCAAACAACGTGACTTACTCAATGAATCAAGGATCTTAGTGCTCCATCTATCGTAAGATCATCAAGCAACGTGACTTACTCAATTAATCAAGGGTCTAAGTGCTCCATATATCGTAAGACCATCGAACAGCGTGACTTACTCAATTAATCAAGGGTTTTAGTGCTCCATCTATCGTAAGATCATCAAACAACGTGACTTACTCAATGAATCAAGGATCTTAGTGATCCATCTATCGTGAGATCATCGATCAACGTTACCCGCCCAGTTTTACTTTTGGATAGGTGGGCACTGTACGAGTAAGCAAATTAAATATGTTTAAGACTCACAAGGTTATATCATGCTTAATAAATACTTATTCATCTTTAAATTTGCATATGTAATTTCAAAATTGTAGCAAATTATTGGCTTTTTATTTGACTTGCAAATATCAGTTCTCAAAACCACAGTATTTCCTCCGCAAGCAAGGTCATTTTTTTCAAGTATTTCGCAATATAATTCTTCATGATTGACCCAGAACACATTACAACATGAATAAAAAAATAGTATGACTTTGTTACATATAACATACATGTAAATACT